>CM036764.1:24382232-24982232 GCA_020796225.1 Arion vulgaris
GCGTTCTGGTTTGTGTTGGCATTCAATCGTCCAGGGCTTACAGATGGTGTAAATCAAATTTAAGGATGAAATATCGGAGTAATTATGGTTAGTACAATCATATGTTGAGGCATAAATGCTCCTTTTTTTCAAAAACACATTCGGTATCTACATTAAGACGCGAAGACAATTATCTTATTACTTGCGTTGAAGAAGAATCGAGTTAACTCTTTTCATACCATGAATGGTTTCTTCCGCCATTACGATATCAGTCTCAAACCTGGACACTGACATCAAATGATAGAAGAAAATTACAGAGACGAAAGTTTGTACGCAGAGTACCGGAAGTATCAAGAAGAGAACAGGTTAAGAAATGAAGACGGCAGAAAACATGGGTACAACACCAGTACTGAATGTCATTAACCATTTAGCTGCTAAGGACGTATATATACGTTTTCCCATTCACTTTTAAAAACGCATTAACACGTCTGTTATTATCTCTCCTCTGTGGGCTAAAGACGTATTAACACGTTATACATTGCTACTGTCACTGCTATAAGCGTACATTCACGTTTGTGACCTAGAAACAAAGAGTAACTATTTCTAACTCAGCCTTCGGAAAGTATGTAGCAGCGAAAGGGTTAAGAAACAACAAATGAAATGGTTCGGACACATACGCAGATAACCAACAGACAGCTGTGCTCTGATACAGTGAATACAAAGCAAAAGATTATCCACGCACAAAGGTGGACCATATAAATAACAGGCTGTGAAATATATTATTTATGATGCGCATACAAAAGCCCGTTCTAGAAATCTCCTTTGATCCTACTGCTTTGAAACAAAACAAGACTTGAGAAAAGAAGAATGTTACTCAGTTCTTGTCAGAATCGTTTTATGAATCCTTAATTTGTATCACCCACAGATTGTGTGTGTACATTATTTACAATATGTATCTCATCTAATGTACACCTACTTTGTATCACCCACAGATTGTGTGTGTACATTATTTACAATATGTATCTCATCTAATGTACACCTACTTTGTATCACTCACAGATTGTGTGTGTACATTATTTACAATATGTCTCTCATCTAATATACAATTTTTTTTTTTTTAAATGAACATAAAATGGAACGAATTCAGGAGAATATATGAAATCAGAGAAATGTCTTGGCAACCACTAGTACAAACTGCTATAAGAAGGAGTAGATGGAGATATGTTGGGCACACCGTGAGAAGAAATAATCAAAGAATATCAAAGCAGGCATTGAAGTGTCTGCTGCTTGTTTGTTTCGTTGTTCTATTGCAAAGGGTTGAAGAAATAGAGGGAGACCCTGAAACCAACTTTGCTGAGAGGGGCAAGATATGTCAGTCTCAATTCCATGGAGGAGATTGAGCGAGGTGCCCAGGATAGATCGGTATGGAGAAATTACTTGCAGGCCCAGTGTAACTTATAACGGTACGAGAGGAATTATTATAATATGCTATTTTTATATACATAGTTTGGCTATTTATAGCTATGATATCAAATTGGAAGATGGAAGTACAAAGAGGAAAAAGTACTCTAAGTGAAGATCCGCTATAGTGGATGGTGGTGTGATTGGCGCATATATATAAGCCACTTGAGTGTTTAATGGTATGGAATGAATTAAGTAAATAAACATTAAGGCTGTTCTTGATGCTAACTGCAATCATATGCTGATTTGACAACACAGATGTTAGAACACGCTTCTGTATATGCACATCTGGTATATGACTGCATTGTCGGTTGATTTTTTTGTTTATCTGTATATCGTTTTTACATGATACAGTTTTTGACTGATCATATTCGGTTCCCTGGTGTGTGAGGACTACTGTGCTTTCAATTATTTATTTAAAATGTTAGAGTATCTTGTATTTGATGGAAATTACTGTAACTCGACAATTGCTTTACTCTGTTTTCCTTCAAGGTCTCCGTCACTTGTAACCAAAAAAACACCCCACCATATTTGGGTTCAAACCCCGACCCTGAGATATGAATCACTCAGACACATCGCACTTGACTTTTGCTTCTAAAGACAACAGCTTGTTTAGTCCGTTGCCGTCATCAATTATAGTCTAGTAAAGTTTTAAATAACAAATTTTCATATCTTGTGATGTATTGAGAAATAGGATGCCAGTTTTTTCGTTGACCATCGGCACACGGTGGATGATGTGGCCAATATAACGCCAGCCGCCTTGTACTTGTGCTGTGATAATTGGCATTAATTTGAAGTTGTTCGAACCACATCCAACTCTATGGTTAACGGAGGCTACGGTCGAGCTGATAACCTTTTTGTGGTCGACACCATTCCACGGGTGATTGAACCGAAGCCACTTGTCTAGCAAGGCTAGTCTGCTACCCCGTTTCTATTGTTGAGTTTGTTAGCGATGATGTGGTAAGACTGACAGGCTAGGTTAAGTTTCAATTACAAAATAGACACTGCCTTCTGTTTCCATAGTGAAACACGTACAAACAAAGTACTATAGTTTTACAAAATAGACACTGCCTTCTGTTTCCATAGTGAAACACGTACAAACAAAGTACTATAGTTTTACAAAATAGACACTACCTTCTGTTTCCATAGTGAAACACGTACAAACAAAGTACTATAGTTTTACAAAATAGACACTGCCTTCTGTTTCCATAGTGAAACACGTACAAACAAAGTACTATAGTTTTACAAAATAGACACTGCCTTCTGTTTCCACCTAAACTCTGTAAAAACAACGCAAATTGTCATAAATTTACAAAAACAAAAGAATGATAAGAACAAGTAAACTGAAATTAACAAATTAGTGTACTTTCTTTCTAGTTATAAAATAATGCAAACACATGATATCATTGGAATTGAAAGTAGTGCGAATAAGAGAACTCAGACTTGTGCTGATTGTGTGAGCTATGGAGCAGGGTAAATGATAAATCAAACCACACACGAACATACCAGAAGATTGACATGAGAGCAATCTGATCTAGCTTCATATCAATGCTTTTATCTGATAGAACAGCGGGAGAGTTAATCCGACCCTCACAGTGCAGTTGTCTGATCATGAAAACTTTGTTGTAACGATAGCTTGATCATCTAGAAATGACCAGTAATGTCATGACATAAATGGAACACAACAACTCAACAACAAAGGCAAAGAATCACAACGGGAACAATACACAGAGGAAAAACTAGATGGAATTTAACTGGTTGTATACCCACACTATATGTGGACGTCTGTGGGTTAGCGGTAGTGAACTCAATCAAAACCCAAAAGTACCTGTTTCAAACTCTCATCGGGCGATTTGGAAGCAAATTTATCCTTGTGGATTTTTACGAACGATAAAATTAGATCTCACCGTTCAGAAAACAATGGCAAACTACTGAACATATAAGTCGCATAGAAAATCAACGACTCGTTTACAGTGGTTGGTGACGATTTCGTGTAAAGGATATGCCACGATTTTGATTCTCATACACACACTAAAACCACGTTTTTGCTAGCTGTGTTTTATAATAAAATTTGGTGTGTAGTGTGCTCTAAATAAATTTATGTTTAGTTTCTAATGTTAGTCACCAGAACTCTTATTTCATATACCAAAATGTGACGAGTTATAATGTCTCTTCAGTGAATTCAACTGCCGTATTGTACAAATAATTATTCACAAATAAGAATCAATTTAATCTTGTTCAAAGTTTAGTTTCTTTTTAATCGTTTGGCTCGCGATATGGCTTTTCGGAAAATTAGTACTGCTAGAACGGGTATTCACGTGTCTATCCGTATTGTGAGAGTTAAGTCAAATTAAAAGGAGAAAAATAAATTAAATGTTTGTTCACTGCCTGCTCATTTATTTTTCTTGTGAGTTTCTGGTCTGAGTTTACACAGAGGAACATATTCAGGATAAAAAACAAGTCAATTTATGCTATGATTCCTTGATTTCATTTCCAGTGCAACAGATGTAGAACATTCGGGGTTTCTTTATGCGTATTATGAGAAACTCTTGAATAGCTGTTTTTATATTTCCAGCTGTCAAGAGCTGAACTGAATATTTCTTGTTCTGTTCCTCGACTTGTGGTTGTGATGTTGTTGCCGTGGTAACCCAAATGTTTTTGTTGGTGAATCTTGAAAACTGCTTGATTTTTATCGAAATATATCTGTATTAGTGAGATTTGTATATTCTTCTTCTTCTTCATCTTTCGCTCCTAAGGAGGCCACCAGAGTCCGCAACCTAGGCCTTCCAAGCTCGTCTATTCAATGCCATCCTTCAAGCTCGTCTATGCAATGCCATCCTTCAAGCTCGTCTATGCAATGCCATCCTTCAAGCTCGTCTATGCAATGCCATCCTTCAAGCTCGTCTATGCAATGCCATCCTTCAAGCTCGTCTATTCAATGCCATCCTTTCCAGATCTCTCCACTATCTCCCCATTTTCTTGCATTCCATCTCCAACTCCATTCTCCAGTTGTTCCTGGGTCTTTCCCTACCTGTATTACCTTGGGGGTTCTTTCGTAGAGCCTGTCTTGTGATGCTGTCATGGGGTTTCCTCAGTGTGTATCCTATCCATCGACACCTTCTGCTCCTCTTGTTTCACCTGCTGTTTTCCCTCTCTGTCCCACAGTTCCCTGAGATTCGAGAGATTTGTACATAGACATTTATAATGTTCTCACTGTGTTATTGAAACTTATATCTGTTGTACTGTGATTTATATCTCTAAACATTTATATTGTTGGGTCTGATATTGAAACTTCTAGTTCTAGTAAAACGTATATAAGTTACAGTGGCGGCTCGTCATTAAGGGTCAGAGGGGCCGGGCCCCACCGAAAATAATGTGTAACGTGTATTTATTATTTAATAAATTCAAATATAACCTAACCCAAGCCTTGATTTTCCCGAAAATTTGTGTCGTCCCCACAAACAAAAAATGATCACGACCCGCCACTGTGTTCTAGTGTCATTTGTATCTAAGCATTTCTAATGTTCAGGCTGTTAATGACACATATAGTTCCACTAGTGTCATTTGTATTTAAACATCTATAATGTTCTGTCTGATAGTGATACTTAGTGTCTTCTTCTTCTTTGCGTTCGTTCTTTACGACCAATTTTAATCACTCTTTGTGATATGTTTGATCTTTGCCAAGAATGTGTATACGTTGCACATTGATTTGGTAGGCCCCTAAACGCCTAGACTTCTACACGTTTAGGACTCATGCATCCGATTTCATACAAACCTCCCTAGTCGCCTCTTTCGACATGCGTGTTAGGTAACAGTGGTTCTATTCTCTACACCCCAAATTTGGGCCCCGGTAACCACTCGGGCGATACTTAGTGTGATTCTAGAGTTCTAGTGTGATTTTTTAAATAACCATTTATAATGTTCTGTCTGTTAATAATACTCATATCTGTTCTGGAGTAATTTATTTCTAAATACATGTTCTGACTGTTAAGGACACTTATATCTGTTCTAGTGTCACTAGAATATAAACATTTATATTGTTCTGGCAGGCATTGAAACTTATAGCTGGCCTTACAGTCCTGAGATGTTCCTACAGCCCTGAGCTGGTTATGTGAAACCCCCATTAATCAGGACGGTTATCGTAACAGACTCTCAGTCCAGGCTTCAAGAGATACAAGGCATATGACTGCGGAATGAATGAAGGATGCATTCAGAGATCTCAGTACTCCAGAAACGTGTATGGATAGATCTGTTGTTCTGGTCATGGCAATGAACGAGTTATAGTCATGTAAAATCACTAGCCACATCGTGTGCACCATGTGAATGGGACATGGATACTGGAGCTATAATGAGGATAATAAATAATTGTCTTTTGAAACGGGACACCACAGTAAATGAATCAGTGGTGATGAGATTAAAGTAGATTAGAATGAAGCGTGGGGCAAGCTAGAAGAACGTTAGATAGGACGGTATAGACGCATGAGTAGTAGTCAGGAGTCTCTGTGGTTAAGTGGTTAAGTGGTTAAGTGGTTAAGTGGTTAAGTTTTCACCTTGCGTTCTGTAGGTCTTGGGTTCGAATCTAAACCGCGTCGTTCTGTTCACAAGTGCGTTTTTTTCACCAGAGACCGTAGGATTGTTGCCGGAGCTACGGAGTTCGTGTTTGTGTAAAAATCTCTGCACGTGGGCAGCCCTTTCTGCAGAGAGAAACCGAGGGACAGCACATCCGACAACTGCGACGCTTTTTATTTACTAGGGTAGCTTCCTTACGTCCCTACCTCAGTTGCCTTTTACGACATGCCTTGTAAGTGGCAGTGTTACTACTTTGCTTCACTAGCGAACCCTGGTAACACACGTGCGAAATTAGATCAGGTATACTTGTGTTTATGATTTTTTTTTTTAAATGTCGTCAAGAGAATAACATATCAGTCTAGTTTATATGAAATTTCTATTGCAATAACAATATAGTTATAAGAAATGTTAGAATTGTTTTAACTCGTTGAACAAGTAATATACAGTGTTATGTCTTGTGTTATTCTCATATGAAAGAGAATGCTTGTGTGTTGTTGGGGCTCGCAAGGGGAGCAATAAATAGTAACACTGCGACGTACAAGGCATATCGTAAGAGGCGAATGAGGTAGGGGCATTGGGAAGCTACCCTTGTAAAAAAAGCGTCGCATAAATTGGAGGTGCTGGCCTACTTGTAGGCGCATAACTGGCACAGCGTACAATCGCACACCGTACAATCGCTCTTAGACTCAGATCAGAACGACCTCACAGTCAGAAAGGGCATAACAGCGTAACTCACTGTCTTGGCGCAGATCACAAAGCCCAAATATACGGCAAAGCTGATCGAAAAGGCGTAGATCCGGGCCGATTTAGTCGGCAGAAAGGATCGTACCCTAGGGAAAGTTCACCCTAGTAAATAAAAAACTGGTTGAAATCGGACGGGCGGGCCTAGTCACGATGGGCGCACAATCGACCCGACGTAAATCACTCCGTTCTTGCCAACGGACCAATTATACATCACAAAAATAATGACGAAATTGGCCGTGAAGAACGTTCGCGAGAGAGAGACTCAGATCACACACAAATCCCAAAGAGTAATTTAACAAGTGGTCGATATGTAGTACGAAGAAGAAGAATGAAAGAGGAGAAAAAATGAACCCAACAGGATTGTTTATGTAAATATTGTTTGACCCAATCTACTGTGAATTTATTGTTTCCTTATTAAAATAATATTATCTTCTTCATGAGCTATCCTTACTTTTGTTTACAACTGGACAGTAGTTTGTTGACCTGTCCTAGTCTATTCTTTAGTCTGAGACCTTTAGTGACATGGTAACATTTCATGTATTGTTGTTTCGACGGAGGTCTTAGTATTATGATAGAACATACTACTTTCTAAACTGAAGTAAATCAGAAATCACTGTTTTATTTCTAAGAACTAGTCCTTAATTGTAGAACACTACTTATGTTGTTGTTAGCGACTTTTGTTTTAGAAAAATAAAAGTTAAATCTTTACTGTGTGTTATCACCTTCAGGGCCGCGTCGCGCTATGATACAGAGAGACGGCCGCATCAGGCGGGACTTGTTATCACCTTCAGGGCCGCGTCGCGCTATGATACAGAGAGGCGGCCGCATCAGGCGGGACTTGTTATCACCTTCAGGGCCGCGTCGCGCTATGATACAGAGAGACGGCCGCATCAGGCGGGACTTGTTATCACCTTCAGGGCCGCGTCGCGCTATGATACAGAGAGGCGGCCGCATCAGGCGGATCTTTAAGAGGGGTGGCATAAGCCGCGAAATCAAAACCACAATTGAAGGTTATTTTAAAGAAAAAAAACATTTCATCTGCGGCATTTCGAAGACTTGCATCATACTGAGAAAATATACCACATGGCCCTGATCACCTTACCAGTCAAAAAGAAAAATGTGTAGTTTCCGGCATAAATGTAACCATGTTACATCAAATATCCCAAGAGAACGATATATCCAGTTGTAATTGTTTGATTGATTGATTGATAGGACCAATCAATCAATCAATCAATCAATCAATCAATCAATCAATCAATCGCCACATTCTGCCCCTTATTTCTTCTTCCACTTGCCGTTGTCCCGCTCTATCCCACAGTTCCCGGTTTGTGGTCCTGTCTTATCATCTCAGATGGCGTATCCTGCACAGGCATCTATTGAATCCTGGGTGAGCTAAGAAGTAACATGTGGCCACACCCAGTCGACATGAAAACGAAGCTTTGGGGAAACCTGACAGACCTGAAGCTGACTGCTCAGTTTGTGGTCCACAGTAAATTAAGCGCATGACCAGAGATCGCTGAAAAAGAAGAATGAAGAATCGGTTGCATCACCGCGATAAAATACATAAGATTTAATATACGGGTTAGAGCTGTACGAGCTTACATATGAACATGACATCTATGATTGCTACAATACCTGATCTCCTCATGTGAACGTACCTATAAGGTCGTGACATTACCCGAGAAGACTTAAAAGTATACACATATATCAACGTTTCCTGAAGATGAGCAAAATGTTGAGATCTTAGGCTAGATTTCAAATAGACACGACGTGATGAATGTTATCTGCATTATTTGATGATAGTAGATTGAACGATGCGTCTGCACATTGTTAGAGTAAGTGCTAGCGAATACTCACAATTTATTGCACGTGTTCGCAGTTCAAAGTAGACAAATTTCGCCACAAATTACTTCCTTCTGTTTCTTTAAACAACAAGCACTTCTGCTATTATCACTCTCTTAAAATAAACACTCGCGTCTTCCTTGACTTTTACTTTTTTTCGCTTATGTCTTCTGAGACTTCTCGTGTTCTCTTCTAAACTCGGTTTCAGTATTTTACTACTGCTATATTTACGGACTTGACGTTATGCACAGACCTTCTTCTTCTTCTTCCTCTCTTCTACCATTTACTTCTTTATAGAAGTGGTGGGGGCGGCAGTGATCTTGTGTGTGCTTTTTTTTAAGGCACTTTGTAAGCTGAGATTCATTTTCGTAAGGCTGTTCTTGATGCCGTCGCTCTTTTGCGTGACCATGGAGAAGATGCATTCAGGATATAACTGATGATTTGAGCAAGCCGTCTGCAGAGGCGGATCATCTGGCCTATTAGGGAAATTCTAAAGGACTGTTAGGATGACGTAGTTCTACTCAGGACAAACTGTTTGATTATAGAGCGTTGGCTTATCGGATCAGAAACTGTTTGATTATAGAGCGTTGGCTTATCGGATCAGAAACTGTTTGATTATAGAGCGTTGGCTTATCGGATCAGAAACTGTTTGATTATAGAGCGTTGGCTTATCGGATCAGATTATAGAGCGTTGGCTTATCGGATCAGAAACTGTTTGATTATAGAGCGTTGGCTTATCGGATCAGAAACTGTTTGATTATAGAGCGTTGGCTTATCGGATCAGAAACTGTTTGATTATATAGCGTTCGCTTATCGGATCAGAAACTGTTTGATTATATAGCGTTCGCTTATCGGATCAGATTATAGAGCGTTCGCTTATCGGATCAGATTATAGAGCGTTCGCTTATCGGATCAGAAACTGTTTGATTATATAGCGTTCGCTTATCGGATCAGAAACTGTTTGATTATAGAGCGTTGGCTTATCGGATCAGATTATATAGCGTTCGCTTATCGGATCAGAAACTGTTTGATTATATAGCGTTCGCTTATCGGATCAGATTATAGAGCGTTCGCTTATCGGATCAGAAACTGTTTGATTATAGAGCGTTGGCTTATCGGATCAGATTATATAGCGTTCGCTTATCGGATCAGAAACTGTTTGATTATAGAGCGTTGGCTTATCGGATCAGATTATAGAGCGTTGGCTTATCGGATCAGAAACTGTTTGATTATATAGCGTTCGCTTATCGGATCAGAAACTGTTTGATTATAGAGCGTTCGCTTATCGGATCAGATTATATAGCGTTCGCTTATCGGATCAGAAACTGTTTGATTATATAGCGTTGGCTTATCGGATCAGATTATAGAGCGTTAGCTTATCGGATCAGAAACTGTTTGATTATAGAGCGTTGGCTTATCGGATCAGATTATAGAGCGTTGGCTTATCGGATCAGAAACTGTTTGATTATATAGCGTTCGCTTATCGGATCAGAAACTGTTTGATTATAGAGCGTTCGCTTATCGGATCAGATTATATAGCGTTCGCTTATCGGATCAGAAACTGTTTGATTATATAGCGTTGGCTTATCGGATCAGATTATAGAGCGTTGGCTTATCGGATCAGAAACTGTTTGATTATATAGCGTTCGCTTATCGGATCAGATTATATAGCGTTCGCTTATCGGATCAGATTATAGAGCGTTCGCTTATCGGATCAGAAACTGTTTGATTATATAGCGTTGGCTTATCGGATCAGATTATAGAGCGTTGGCTTATCGGATCAGAAACTGTTTGATTATATAGCGTTCGCTTATCGGATCAGATTATATAGCGTTCGCTTATCGGATCAGAAACTGTTTGATTATAGAGCGTTCACTTATCGGATCAGATTATAGAGCGTTGGCTTATCGGATCAGAAACTGTTTGATTATAGAGCGTTCACTTATCGGATCAGATTATATAGCGTTCGCTTATCGGATCAGAAACTGTTTGATTATAGAGCGTTCACTTATCGGATCAGATTATAGAGCGTTGGCTTATCGGATCAGATTATAGAGCGTTGGCTTATCGGATCAGATTATAGAGCGTTGGCTTATCGGATCAGATTATAGAGCGTTGGCTTATCGGATCAGATTATAGAGCGTTCACTTATCGGATCAGATTATAGAGCGTTCACTTATCGGATCAGATTATAGAGCGTTCACTTATCGGATCAGATTATAGAGCGTTCGCTTATCGGATCAGATTATAGAGCGTTCGCTTATCGGATCAGATTATAGAGCGTTCACTTATCGGATCAGATTATAGAGCGTTCGCTTATCGGATCAGATTATATAGCGTTCGCTTATCGGATCAGAAACTGTTTGATTATAGAGCGTTCACTTATCGGATCAGATTATAGAGCGTTGGCTTATCGGATCAGATTATAGAGCGTTGGCTTATCGGATCAGATTATAGAGCGTTGGCTTATCGGATCAGATTATAGAGCGTTGGCTTATCGGATCAGATTATAGAGCGTTCACTTATCGGATCAGATTATAGAGCATTCACTTATCGGATCAGATTATATAGTGTTCACTTATCGGATCAGATTATAGAGCGTTCGCTTATCGGATCAGATTATAGAGCGTTCGCTTATCGGATCAGATTATAGAGCGTTCACTTATCGGATCAGATTATAGAGCGTTCGCTTATCGGATCAGATTATAGAGCGTTCGCTTATCGGATCAGATTATAGAGCGTTCGCTTATCGGATCAGATTATAGAGCGTTCGCTTATCGGATCAGATTATAGAGCGTTCACTTATCGGATCAGATTATAGAGCGTTCGCTTATCGGATCAGATTATAGAGCGTTCACTTATCGGATTAGATTATAGAGCGTTCACTTATCGGATCAGATTATAGAGCGTTCACTTATCGGATCAGATTATAGAGCGTTCACTTATCGGATCAGATTATAGAGCGTTCACTTATCGGATCAGATTATAGAGCGTTCACTTATCGGATCAGATTATAGAGCGTTCACTTATCGGATCAGATTATAGAGCGTTGGCTTATCGGATCAGATTATAGAGCGTTCACTTATCGGATCAGATTATAGAGCGTTGGCTTATCGGATCAGAAACTGTTTGATTATATAGCGTTCGCTTATCGGATCAGATTATATAGCGTTCGCTTATCGGATCAGATTATAGAGCGTTCGCTTATCGGATCAGAAACTGTTTGATTATATAGCGTTGGCTTATCGGATCAGATTATAGAGCGTTGGCTTATCGGATCAGAAACTGTTTGATTATATAGCGTTCGCTTATCGGATCAGATTATATAGCGTTCGCTTATCGGATCAGAAACTGTTTGATTATAGAGCGTTCACTTATCGGATCAGATTATAGAGCGTTGGCTTATCGGATCAGAAACTGTTTGATTATAGAGCGTTCACTTATCGGATCAGATTATATAGCGTTCGCTTATCGGATCAGAAACTGTTTGATTATAGAGCGTTCACTTATCGGATCAGATTATAGAGCGTTGGCTTATCGGATCAGATTATAGAGCGTTGGCTTATCGGATCAGATTATAGAGCGTTGGCTTATCGGATCAGATTATAGAGCGTTGGCTTATCGGATCAGATTATAGAGCGTTCACTTATCGGATCAGATTATAGAGCGTTCACTTATCGGATCAGATTATAGAGCGTTCACTTATCGGATCAGATTATAGAGCGTTCGCTTATCGGATCAGATTATAGAGCGTTCGCTTATCGGATCAGATTATAGAGCGTTCACTTATCGGATCAGATTATAGAGCGTTCGCTTATCGGATCAGATTATATAGCGTTCGCTTATCGGATCAGAAACTGTTTGATTATAGAGCGTTCACTTATCGGATCAGATTATAGAGCGTTGGCTTATCGGATCAGATTATAGAGCGTTGGCTTATCGGATCAGATTATAGAGCGTTGGCTTATCGGATCAGATTATAGAGCGTTGGCTTATCGGATCAGATTATAGAGCGTTCACTTATCGGATCAGATTATAGAGCGTTCACTTATCGGATCAGATTATATAGTGTTCACTTATCGGATCAGATTATAGAGCGTTCGCTTATCGGATCAGATTATAGAGCGTTCGCTTATCGGATCAGATTATAGAGCGTTCACTTATCGGATCAGATTATAGAGCGTTCACTTATCGGATCAGATTATAGAGCGTTCGCTTATCGGATCAGATTATAGAGCGTTCACTTATCGGATTAGATTATAGAGCGTTCACTTATCGGATCAGATTATAGAGCGTTCACTTATCGGATCAGATTATAGAGCGTTCACTTATCGGATCAGATTATAGAGCGTTCACTTATCGGATTAGATTATAGAGCGTTCACTTATCGGATCAGATTATAGAGCGTTCACTTATCGGATCAGATTATAGAGCGTTCACTTATCGGATCAGATTATAGAGCGTTCACTTATCGGATCAGATTATAGAGCGTTCACTTATCGGATCAGATTATAGAGCGTTCACTTATCGGATCAGATTATAGAGCGTTGGCTTATCGGATCAGATTATAGAGCGTTCACTTATCGGATCAGATTATAGAGCGTTGGCTTATCGGATCAGATTATAGAGCGTTCACTTATCGGATCAGATTATAGAGCGTTGGCTTATCGGATCAGATTATAGAGCGTTCACTTATCGGATCAGATTATAGAGCGTTCGCTTATCGGATCAGATTATAGAGCGTTCACTTATCGGATCAGATTATAGAACGTTCACTTATCGGATCAGATTATAGAACGTTGGCTTATCGGATCAGATTATAGAACGTTCACTTATCGGATCAGATTATAGAGCGTTCGCTTATCGGATCAGATTATAGAGCGTTCACTTATCGGATCAGATTATAGAACGTTCACTTATCGGATCAGATTATAGAACGTTCACTTATCGGATCAGATTATAGAACGTTCACTTATCGGATCAGATTATAGAGCGTTCACTTATCGGATCAGATTATAGAGCGTTCACTTATCGGATCAGATTATAGAGCGTTCACTTATCGGATCAGATTATAGAGCGTTGGCTTATCGGATCAGATTATAGAGCGTTCACTTATCGGATCAGATTATAGAGCGTTGGCTTATCGGATCAGATTATAGAGCGTTCACTTATCGGATCAGATTATAGAGCGTTGGCTTATCGGATCAGATTATAGAGCGTTCACTTATCGGATCAGATTATAGAGCGTTCGCTTATCGGATCAGATTATAGAGCGTTCACTTATCGGATCAGATTATAGAACGTTCACTTATCGGATCAGATTATAGAACGTTGGCTTATCGGATCAGATTATAGAACGTTCACTTATCGGATCAGATTATAGAGCGTTCGCTTATCGGATCAGATTATAGAGCGTTCACTTATCGGATCAGATTATAGAACGTTCACTTATCGGATCAGATTATAGAACGTTCACTTATCGGATCAGATTATAGAACGTTCACTTATCGGATCAGATTATAGAGCGTTCACTTATCGGATCAGATTATAGAGCGTTCACTTATCGGATCAGATTATAGAGCGTTCACTTATCGGATCAGATTATAGAGCGTTCACTTATCGGATCAGATTATAGAGCGTTCACTTATCGGATCAGATTATAGAGCGTTCACTTATCGGATCAGATTATAGAACGTTCACTTATCGGATCAGATTATAGAGCGTTCGCTTATCGGATCAGATTATAGAACGTTCACTTATCGGATCAGATTATAGAGCGTTCGCTTATCGGATCAGATTATAGAGCGTTCGCTTATCGGATCAGATTATAGAGCGTTCACTTATCGGATCAGATTATAGAGCGTTCACTTATCGGATCAGAAACAACATGTTTGTGGGTTCACTCCTACACACGACTTTGCATATGCGAGGGAAGGAAGTGGTCATCCTACCTCCTACACACGACGTTGCATATGCGAGGGAAGGAAGTGGTCATCCTACCTCCCACACACGACGTTGCATATGCGAGGGAAGGAAGTGGTCATCCTACCTCCTACACACGACGTTGCATATGCGAGGGAAGGAAGTGGTCATCCTACCTCCTACACACGACGTTGCATATGCGAGGGAAGGAAGTGGTCATCCTACCTCCTACACACGACGTTGCATATGCGAGGGAAGGAAGTGGTCATCCTACCTCCTACACACGACGTTGCATATGCGAGGGAAGGAAGTGGTCATCCTACCTCCTACACACGACGTTGCATATGCGAGGGAAGGAAGTGGTCATCCTACCTCCTACACACGACGTTGCATATGCGAGGGAAGGAAGTGGTCATCCTACCTCCTACACACGACGTTGCATATGCGAGGAAGAAGTGGTCATCCTACCTCCTACACACGACATTGCATATGCGAGGAAGGAAGTGGTCATCCTACCTCCTACACACGACGTTGCATATGCGAGGGAAGGAAGTGGTCATCCTACCTCCTACACACGACGTTGCATATGCGAGGAAGGAAGTGGTCATCCTACCTCCTACACCGACGTTGCATATGCGAGGGAAGGAAGTGGTCATCCTACCTCCTACACACGACGTTGCATATGCGAGGGAAGGAAGTGGTCATCCTACCTCCTACACACGACGTTGCATATGCGAGGGAAGGAAGTGGTCATCCTACCTCCTACACACGACGTTGCATATGCGAGGGAAGGAAGTGGTCATCCTACCTCCTACACACGACGTTGCATATGCGAGGGAAGGAAGTGGTCATCCTACCTCCTACACACGACGTTGCATATGCGAGGGAAGGAAGTGGTCATCCTACCTCCTACACACGACGTTGCATATGCGAGGGAAGGAAGTGGTCATCCTACCTCCTACACACGACGTTGCATATGCGAGGGAAGGAAGTGGTCATCCTACCTCCTACACACGACGTTGCATATGCGAGGGAAGGAAGTGGTCATCCTACCTCCTACACACGACGTTGCATATGCGAGGGAAGGAAGTGGTCATCCTACCTCCTACACACGACTTGCATATGCGAGGAAGGAAGTGGTCATCCTACCTCCTACACACGACGTTGCATATGCGAGGGAAGTGGTCATCCTACCTCCTACACACGACGTTGCATATGCGAGGGAAGGAAGTGGTCATCCTACCTCCTACACACGACGTTGCATATGCGAGGGAAGGAAGTGGTCATCCTACCTCCTACACACGACGTTGCATATGCGAGGAAGTGGTCATCCTACCTCCTACACACGACGTTGCATATGCGAGGGAAGGAAGTGGTCATCCTACCTCCTACACACGACGTTGCATATGCGAGGAAGTGGTCATCCTACCTCCTACACACGACGTTGCATATGCGAGGGAAGGAAGTGGTCATCCTACCTCCTACACACGACGTTGCATATGCGAGGGAAGGAAGTGGTCATCCTACCTCCTACACACGACGTTGCATATGCGAGGGAAGGAAGTGGTCATCCTACCTCCTACACACGACGTTGCATATGCGAGTGAAGGAAGTGGTCATCCTACCTCCTACACACGACGTTGCATATGCGAGGGAAGGAAGTGGTCATCCTACCTCCTACACACGACGTTGCATATGCGAGGGAAGGAAGTGGTCATCCTACCTCCTACACACGACGTTGCATATGCGAGGGAAGGAAGTGGTCATCCTACCTCCTACACACTCAGGACTAGGAAAATGAAGTTACATGCACTTCTTAGCCTAAGTGAGAATCGCGATAGCGTAGTGGTTAGTGCACTCGGTTTTTAGGCGCCTAGTCCAGGCTCAATTCCACAATGGAAATGTAATTTGTCCCATTACATATGGCAGGTAGACCTGGCCTTTACTGGGTACCAGAGAAGAGCTGGGAAGTAAATTTATGCTGACACATCATCTAATTGTGCCCCAATGACCAACCCAATAAACCTTATGGTATGAAAACGGGCTCTTAACCTTTTCTTCAATTTAAAAATAAATAAAACAATTTGCATATTTGTTATCCAATTGATTACAAATTATGTTTGTTAGCTTTACCAAATAGGTTGTGAGGCACAGGATAGTTGTGTGATTCAGTAGTATGGAACTCAATATGTCACATTCTGATGTGTGTCAGTCAGATTTGTTAAATTTCAGATATGTAGAATTCAAATTTATAGAATTCAAATATGTGGAATACAGCTGTGTGGTAATTAAATTCACCTATCTGAATTCACATGTGTTAGAATTCATGTTTGTGGTAATCATTTGCGCCTGACCTAAGTGGAGCGTCTAGCCGATGGATTAGCGCGCGGCTCCTATACGGGAGACCTGGGTTCAGTCCACGATAAGGCCAAGGAGATTTTTTCCTGTCGAGAGCATAAAGAAAAAAATCATTACAAAACAATTTCTCGACGATTGCATTAGCCCTGCGGCCATTAAATTCAACAGGCAGATGCCCTCCATCTCCTACACCGCCCCAAAAAGCGGCATTACAGACAGTAACAACAGTTTTGTGTGTGTGTGGTTATATGCATACAATGCAGTTGTGGGAGAAATTTATAGGTGTGGTACAGAAGTTAATAACACAACTGTCACAAATTTCGATATCAATTATTGAAAAGTCATCACTGACTGTTTATGATCCTTACGAAATAACTAATATATTCATAGAATTCAGTTGTGTGAAATTCATATTTGTTGTACAGAAGTAAATCACACAACTGTCACATATTTGGATATCAATTATTGAAAAGTCTTGTGTGGTGGCCCATACGTACATCTTTTCGGCCCTCAATAGTCCAGTAGCTGCTCGTTGAAAAATCCTCAAGTAGGTCGACTTTCGCACGATTCTGCTTTCGTGACTAACAATAATTCAAGATATTCCGTCGCTACAAGACATAAATTTGCCATAAATGTCGTCTGTAGTGATTTTTTGTTAGGGCGCCTTATGTTTGTTTTGGCTTGACTTCCATCTCTTGTTGAAGTTGAATTGGCTCGGACTGTAAATAAAAAGGGCTGATCTTGCTGACAAATGTAACTTAGGTTGTGTCCTGGGGTTGTTGTGTTTGTGTGGGTGTGAGTTTGTGTGCAGCTGTTTTCCTACAAACATTGTTCGTACTGTGGGCTCAGATTATGTCAAGTGATTTCTCTTTAGTATACAATCGACTGTAATGAATCGTGCCCTGCGATAACATACGGCCGGCGTGCTGAGGTAAAAATTCTAGGAAATAAGACTACAACCGTCACATGACCGCGCATTTCAGTATTGTAAGATAAAGACATTCATTTTAAAAACTACACAACATGCTAAATTAAGGTTATATTATGTTACAAGTTAAGTTTAACACTAAGAAATATCAGTATTATTACATGCACTATTAAGGTTATATTATGTTACAAGTTAAGTTTAACACTAAGAAATATCAGTATTATTACATGCACTATTAAGGTTATATTACGTTACAAGTTAAGTTTAACACTAAGAAATATCAGTATTATTACATGCACTATTAAGGTTATATTATGTTACAAGTTAAGTTTAACACTAAGAAATATCAGTATTATTACATGCACTATTAAGGCTATATTATGTTACAAGTTAAGTTTAACACTAAGAAATATCAGTATTATTACATGCACTATTAAGGCTATATTATGTTATAAGTTAAGTTTAACAATAAGAAATATCAGTATTATTACATGCACTATTAAGGTTATATTATGTTACAAGTTAAGTTTAACACTAAGAAATATCAGTATTATTACATGCACTATTAAGGCTATATTATGTTACAAGTTAAGTTTAACAATAAGAAATATCAGTATTATTACATGCACTATTAAGGTTATATTATGTTACAAGTTAAGTTTAACACTAAGAAATATCAGTATTATTACATGCACTATTAAGGCTATATTATGTTACAAGTTAAGTTTAACAATAAGAAATATCAGTATTATTACATGCACTATTAAGGCTATATTATGTTATAAGTTAAGTTTAACACTAAGAAATATCAGTATTATTACATGCACTATTAAGGTTATATTATCTTACAAGTTAAGTTTAACACTAAGAAATATCAGTATTATTACATGCACTATTAAGGTTATATTATGTTACAAGTTAAGTTTAACACTAAGAAATATCAGTATTATTACATGCACTATTAAGGCTATATTATGTTACAAGTTAAGTTTAACACTAAGAAATATCAGTATTATTACATGCACTATTAAGGTTATATTATGTTACAAGTTAAGTTTAACACTAAGAAATATCAGTATTATTACATGCACTATTAAGGTTATATTATGTTACAAGTTAAGTTTAACACTAAGAAATATCAGTATTATTACATGCACTATTAAGGTTATATTATGTTACAAGTTAAGTTTAACACTAAGAAATATCAGTATTATTACATGCACTATTAAGGTTATATTATGTTACAAGTTAAGTTTAACACTAAGAAATATCAGTATTATTACATGCACTATTAAGGTTATATTATGTTACAAGTTAAGTTTAACACTAAGAAATATCAGTATTATTACATGCACTATTAAGGTTATATTATGTTACAAGTTAAGTTTAACACTAAGAAATATCAGTATTATTACATGCACTATTAAGGTTATATTATGTTACAAGTTAAGTTTAACACTAAGAAATATCAGTATTATTACATGCACTATTAAGGTTATATTATGTTACAAGTTAAGTTTAACACTAAGAAATATCAGTATTATTACATGCACTATTAAGGCTATATTATGTTACAAGTTAAGTTTAACACTAAGAAATATCAGTATTATTACATGCACTATTAAGGTTATATTATGTTACAAGTTAAGTTTAACACTAAGAAATATCAGTATTATTACATGCACTATTAAGGCTATATTATGTTACAAGTTAAGTTTAACACTAAGAAATATCAGTATTATTACATGCACTATTAAGGTTATATTATGTTACAAGTTAAGTTTAACACTAAGAAATATCAGTATTATTAATATTTTTCATCCATGAATAATCATGGACTCATAGAATTGAGTAAAATAGTAAAAAAAACTAACAGTGCTCTATCAAACACATACAAAAACCAGGCCCAATTAAACATGATTTTTCGATTTATCGTGTGAGCTATTCGGCCTCTTATTGCCGAGGGCCACGAATGGATCGACAAGAATGTCTGTCTGTTTGCGTGTTGCTGCAAGCAAACTGTTTGACCATTGTCCACATCTTGATGTTTAACTTGTCCTTGTCGCATGCAGACTTAGTCTTCTGCCTTACCACTGACAAACTACAACTTGCTGAATCTGGAGACTTAGTCTTATTCTATCAGACTTCATCATCATCAGGTGCCATGTAGACTGGCGTAGGCGATCATGAAGCTCCAGAAATCTCTGTCTTGGGTGTTTGCTATCATCTCATATGTTGACGCTCTTCCGTGCCATGAAGTCAGTCTATCCAAAATTGTCTCTCCCTATCTTCCTCTGACTCGTCTCCCCTTGATTTTACATGTTGTTACAAAGTATTCTAAACCTCCCCTCCTCATGACATGTCCGAAAAAAATGATGACTGCCTTTTTCTTATATTGATGATAAAAACTTACGCTGTGTCTTGACCTAATTCAACACCTCCACACCCGAGTGGTTACCGGGGCCCAAATTGGGGTGTAAAGAATAGAACCACTGTTACCTACCATGAATGTCGTAAGAGGCGACAAAGGAGGTTTGGCTGAATCGGATGCACATGTCCTAAACGTGTAGAAGTCTATTCGTTTAGGGGCCTACCAAACCAATGTGCAACGTATACACGTTCTTGGCAAAGATCAAACATATCACAAAGAGTGATTAAAATTGGTCGTAAAGAACGAACGCAAAGAAGAAAAGACAACACTTCCACATTACTCATTTTAGCAGTCCATGAGGTTCTCTTCATCCGTCAGACTTAGTGCAACTTAATTGTCTGTGATTCGCTAAACTCCACATATTCGTAGCTCATGAAAATCCTGTCACATATATTGTGCATGGGTCTCCACCATTAGGACATATTCTGTTTAAATATGACTGGCTCTTACCGTCTAACTTAATATTCATTCTTCTTCTTTAAATGTTTCATATCGACCAATTGTTAAACAACTTTTTGTGATATCTCAACAATATAACGATTGTACGTTGTGACCGTTATGCGTCTACAAGTAGGCTAGCACATCCGATTTCTGCGATGCTTTTATTTACTAATGTAGCTTGCCTATTCCCCTATCTCAGTCACCTCTTACGACATGCGTTGTAGGTAACAGTGTTACTCTTCTTTGTCTTCCATGCCGCTCCCGGCAACAGACGGGCATGACTTACTATTGAATTTCTCTAGTTTACTTTGACAATTACTGGTATTACCTGACTCTACCCCTATTTCTGTTTTACTTGGTTTAACAAATATTTTCTGTCTGTCTCACTATGTCTTGACTCATTCTGTCCGTCTCACTATGTCGTGATTCATTCTGTCGGTCTCACTACGTCTTGTCTCATCCTGTCGGTCTCACTATGTCTTGATTCATTCTGTCAGTCTCGCTATGTCTTGTCTCATTCTGTCGGTCACACTACTCACTCTGTCGGTCTCACTACGTGTTGTCTAATTCTTTCGGTCTCACTATGTCTTGATTCATTCTGTCGGTCTCACTACGTGTTGTCTAATTCTTTCGGTCTCAAAATGTCTTGATTCATTCTGTCGGTCTCACTACGTGTTGTCTAATTCTTTCGGTCTCACTATCTCTTGACTCATTTTGTCGGTCTCACTATGTCTTCCATCATTCTGTTGGTCTTACCATGTTTTGTCTCATTCTGTGGGTCTCCCTATATCTTGATTCATTCTGTCGGTCTCTCTTTCTTTTCATTCTTGTATACTGTTAGTAACTAATTTTGTAGAGAAATGAATGTACTTTTATCACAAGTAAACAAAATGTGCTATAATAAATTGGGAACTAGTAACGATCGAAATGTGTTAGCGTAAATTTATGCTTATTTGACAATAAAAAAAAGGTTGACTCACTCCGCGACTCACTGCGAAACGGGGCTTAAAAACAGACGTAGTCTGCGGCTTGTGGTAGTTAATTTGTTAAATCTACCTACGCAGTGTTTTTCCAGACCCACTCTGCCTGCTGTTGTTGTTGAAAACTGACGAGTTAACTCCTACTGAAGACTGTAACCACATTCCATCATGATTTTCAACTAATTCAGTTTGAACAGCAATCGCTGGTTCCTTCAGTTTATAGATAGTTTTCAAGAGAGGGGGCGGCTTTACTGCTCTTAACGTCTGCACTTTTGGTATAGAGCTTGTTTTATATACATTGAACCTAATTGCCAGTTAGCAAGATTAGTCATACCAAAGTTTGTGTTGATTTTATCACCTGTGACTGGCAAAGAGCGATCTTAAGAAAATATCAATTATAATTAAGTTTGAAGATGAGCAGATAACGGCAAACACGGATGTAATATGAGGAAGGTTAAGTAAGCATGACAAGCAATCAATGTTTATACTTCCATCCGCCAGTATGATGGATTATCCATTCAAATAAGTATATTACAGATGCACTATAGCACAGATGCACTATATCACAGATGCACTATAGCACATACATTTCTGTTGAATTCATTTCATATCCGTGGTTTGTAAATCGAGAAAAAGTGTCTGCAGATGCATCTGTGCTTGTAAAGGGTGCGCCTCAAAATACATATGTTCTGCACCATATCTGTTTTATCGTTTCTTATCGCTTTCTCGTCTCATTTTCGTATTCCTCTTCCACCTTCTGTGTGCTCACCACCACTACCAACACACACACACACCACACACAACACACACACTTCTATTTCATATTCTACGCCCTACACCATCAACAACTATTGTTTATTTTTACTTTGTTGTTTCTTTTTCAAACTTATTTGTCATCTTTGCTGTGCCTAAACGCTCAAATATGACTTAAAAAAGCCTCGTCATTAGATTGAAGGTGAAATGCCACGGCTTAAAGAACCTCGTCATTAGGTTGAAGGTAAAATGCCACGGCTTAAAGAGGCTCTTCATTAGGTTGAAGGTAAAATGCCACGGCTTAAAGAACCTCGTCATTAGGTTGAAGGTAAAATGCCACGGCTTAAAGAGGCTCGTCATTAGGTTGAAGGTGAAATGCCACGGCTTAAAGAACCTCGTCATTAGGTTGAAGGTAAAATGCCACGGCTTAAAGAGGCTCGTCATTAGGTTGAAGGTGAAATGCCACGGCTTAAAGAGGCTCGTCATTAGGTTGAAGGTGAAATGCCACGGTTTAAAGAGGCTCGTCATTAGGTTGAAGGTGAAATGCCACGGCTTAAAGAACCTCCTCATTAGGTTGAAGGTAAAATGCCACGGCTTAAAGAGGCTCTTCATTAGGCTGAAGGTAAAATGCCACGGCTTAAAGAGGCTCGTCATTTGGTTGAAGGTGAAATGCCATGGCTTAAAGAGGCAGCGATTTACGATATATAGAAACCGTAAAACGTAGAAAGAGCTGTAAGAAAATTGGCATGAGCTGTTTGTGGGCACTATGCCCTAACCGTGTTTAAAAAGGCACAAGTGAAAGGGAGAGAAAAGACCATAGAAGAGAAGAAACCGTATAAAAATGAGAAAATTAGAAGAACAGTCGGAACAACACCTGCTATAAGATTCATTGAAAAACAGAGACTCAAATGGTTTGGCTACTTTGTGAGAATGAACCCGAATACACCAGTTGCAAAAGCATGAAAATGGAATCACCAAGACAAAGATGGCTTGTTCTAGTTACATACATCTTAAAACTCCACAATATCACAACATCACAGCATATCAACCGACCGAGCGTGCACTATCTCGGAAACCGATCATCAGTTAAACCTGTTACGCCAAACGGCAAGAAAGCAGAGAAGGACAAAAGTAAGAAAGAAAGAGAGATAGCGAGAGGAGGCGGAATACTTATTAATTATGTAAACAGTATAAAAATGAAACTCATCTGTAACATAAAGGCATTGAAAAAAACCCCCAAGAAAATGATGGAAATGATCAAACAGTCTTCATGTTGCATGTCGTACACATCACATCCCACCTGAAGGACTCGATATTTAGCCAGTTCTCCTGCCTTCTCTATCATAATTTTCAAGCTTTTCTTACTTTTCTTCTTCCACTGTTTTTGGTCGTCCCATGATTTGTAGTTTAGAAATCATTGTCACTATTGTTGCTTGCTCTCCCTCCCTCTCTCTCTCTCTCTCTAAATCATCACTATATTTAATGTGACCTCGCCAGTGTGTTGCTGGAGCTCGCAAGGGGAGCAAAGAATAGTAACACCGCGACCTACAATTCATGTCCTAAAAGGCAACTGAGGTTGGAGCCTGGGAAAAGTTACCCTAGTAAATCAAAGGCGTCGCAGAAATCGGCCTACTTGTAGGCACATAACTGGAACAACGCGTAATCACTCTAAGGCTCAGATCACATCCAAATCATAAAGAGTGGTTTAATAAGTGGTCGATATGGAGCTTTCGAAGAAGAATGTGATGAAAATAGTTCAGTTTCCGAGACAAAATATTGTTTATAATCCAATGTTTCACGACGCTCAGATCATATAGCATGTTAATATCTTTCTTCTACTTTATCCAAAATGTTCTGAGAATTTGTCTCTAGCACTTTGTTCTAAAAGAGTATTTTCGTCTTTAATACCTGTGTAATGGTCCATGAATCGCATCCATATGTTGGCAAAGGAAAAACTCATACCCTCAGAAGTTTTATTTTTAATAACGTTCATGTGTTATACCATAGGTGCTTGATACTAATTAACCGTCTATTTAACATCAAAGTATGGTAAACAAATTGGAATTTGTGCCTGTAAAAATAAAGAGATCAGAAAATAACTGAATACACAGAGTAAGACATCAAGAGATTTTTTTTTTAAAATGACAAAGATAATAATAAAGAAATGAAGGAAAGTTCTAAAGATTGTAATGGCGAAGGATTGCACCGGGTTTTCACATATGGCGCTGTCCCTGTCGGCAGAAATGGCATGCTACCTAACGAGTGTGGTGCACAAAGTACGAACCCAGGTAGCTCCAGCAAATATTTTAGGGATCTCATGTAAAGCAAATATTGCTTTGTCCGGATTCGAATCCACAACCTTCAGAACAACAGGCAAATGTCTTAACCACTTCGTCGTAGATATCAAATAAAAAAAAAAGAAATAGGTGAAAGAGAAGGTTATGTGAAAGAGAAGGTTATGTGAAAGAGAAGGTTATTGGAAAGAGAAGGTTGTGTGAAGGAGAACGTTGTGTGAAGGAGAAGGTTGTGTGAAGGAGAAGGTTGTATGAAAGAGAAGGTTATTGGAAAGAGAAGGTTGTAGGAAAGATGAGAAAATGTGAAAGTGATGGAAAGTTGTAAAAGATAAAAATGAAAAAATAAATAACGGTTAAAGAGGACAGTTGAAGGATTGAAATGTTAACATAATACCTCATTGTCTGAGAATGAAATTGATCGAAGTTGGCTCTTCCCAATTTGTCTCAGACGTTTGGACATCATTATTTGAATAATACATTGATTGATCGATTTATTAATAGTACCATGGGGAATCAACATGTGGGCCCCAATCACTTTCTTATACAAGAAGATTTCAGCAGTAGTGCACCTACTCCATAGCACCGGTGAAAGTACCCGATTTAATTTTGAAGATATGAAAGTTCGTGTAGAAATGTTTGTTTTAATATTTGTAATGAATTTTTTCGAATATCATATCTTGTCTATTTTCAACTGCTAATGGAAACTGGCAATAGAAAACTCGTCATGTAAACATATTAAAATATCAATTAAAATAAGTATTCAGTTTGTAGCTCTTACTGCGAAATCGTCAAAGCGACGACTTTATCAAAAAGTTATGGCTCGCTGGTTGTGTTGGTAAGAACGATCGTATTGCTAGGATAGGCAATATGTGTTGTAAGAAATAAGGCTAAGTGGTTCGAATCCCGTGTTTGTTAATTTGTTTGTTTGGAAGCTCTTAATACTTATACACTGTCTATTTTTTTTATCATATTCTTAGCTTCCGTTGCTTCCCCTGGGGTTCTTACAAAAAAACCTCCTTGTTCTATTTATACAACTATAGATTCTTTATTTAATTTTAACAAAGTTTTTGATTCTGTACGTCGAAATGAAAAAAAAAATATTTAGATCGTTTATGTGCAACCGAAAAACAACTTACTTATGATAAACATGCAATTATCAATGTAGGTAATGTGGGTGCTTAGTAAAACATGCGAACATCAATTTTTTTACTGACAGAATATCTTGGTTTTTAATAGAGGAATAATTTCTACACCTTGTGTTCTGCCCTTTTTTAAACAATAAGGTAGGGCTCAGACTCGTCTGCTAAGTTAGTCAGCGGTCTTTACGGTGTATTCTAAGCCTGGCTATGCATCCAGCGGTCTTTACGGTGTATTCTGCTCCTGGCTATGCATCCAGCGGTCTATACGGTGTATTCTGCTCCTGGCTATGCATCCAGTGGTCTTTACGGTGTATTCTGCTCCTGGCTATGCATCCAGTGGTCTTTACGGTGTATTCTGCTCCTGGCTATGCATCCAGCGGTCTTTACGGTGTATTCTGCTCCTGGCTATGCATCCAGCGGTCTTTACGGTGTATTCTGCTCCTGGCTATGCATCCAGCAGAATTATGATCTGTTAGTCTTTTTTTTTTAAGGATGGGCGAAGCGTGAACATTAGTATCATATTGTTCACTCGTAGAACGCGCACGCCAACTCCATCTCTTCATGGTGTAGACAGGACAACTTTGACCGCACAAAGACTAACTGGGCTCTGGCTAGTCTAGAGAAAAGGACTCCCTTAGATCAGAGGTGTTTGGGGGTCCTACCTTGGTAGGTGTCCGAATTTAAAAAAGTACGCGTAAACCAGATGTGCTGGCTTACCTGCCTTTAGGCACAATTAACTTACGCTCTAAGGTGGAAATCACATACCGACCAAAAAGAGTTGTTGAGATAAAGCCAGCGAAGAAGTAGTTAGTCAACTTTAGAAACGACTGATATTGTATAGAAAAGAACTCTTTCTTTGTCCTAGACTCCAGATAGAAAAGACGAACGTTTTCTCTGTCCTAGACACTAGATAGGAAAGACTGATATTGTATAGAAAAGAACTCTTTCTTTGTCCTAGACTCCAGATAGAAAAGACGAACGTTTTCTCTGTCCTAGACACTAGATAGGAAAGACTGATATTGTATAGAAAAGAACTCTTTCTTTGTCCTAGACTCCAGATAGAAAAGACGAACGTTTTCTCTGTCCTAGACACTAGATAGGAAAGACTGATATTGTATAGAAAAGAACTCTTTCTTTGTCCTAGACTCCAGATAGAAAAGACGAACGTTTTCTCTGTCCTAGACTCCAGATAGAAACGACTGATATTGTATAGAAAAGAACGCTTTCTTTGTCCTAGATTTCAGATAGAAAAGACTGATATACAAAAAGAACGTTTTCTCTGTCATAGACACTAGATAAAAAAAGGCGAACGTTTTCTCTGTCCTAGACACTAGATAGGAAAGACTGATATTGTATAGAAAGGAACGTTTTCTCTGTCCTAGACACTAGATAAAAAAAGGCGAACGTTTTCTCTGTCCTAGACACTAGATAGGAAAGACTGATATACAAAAAGAACGTTTTCTCTGTCATAGACACTAGATAAAAAAAGGCGAACGTTTTCTCTGTCCTAGACACTAGATAGGAGAGACTGATATTGTATAGAAAGGAACGTTTTCTCTGTCCTAGACACTAGATTCCTTCAATGTTCGGATATACAGACATGTAACATGTAATGAGATCATAAATAGAAAACATAAATTATGTACAGCTTGCTATAGTGTCCATATCTTTTTCTGGATGAGATGTTCCAAATGTGACATGTGTGAGTCGCGTTAACCCATATCATTAAGATGCACATGAACATCAAGAACAGGATTAGAAAGAACTATTAAAATATATTTGATTATATTCATGAGTGCTGGTAGGTTTAACCACTGTTCATGTAGTTTCTGAATAATCCTATTAGTCATTGTTCAAATAGAAACACAGATATATATAGAGAGATTTAAAACAGCAGGAGATGATGAATAGAGGAAAAAATATGGCTAACATTATTTGGATATACTTGTAAGGATCAAAATTCTCTTTATGTTACAGTTGATGCATGTCGATATAAGGGAATACTTTAGTAAAACGTAACTATGGCGAAATACATAACAATAAAGTACTGTAGTTTTTAAAAAAAAACATAACAATATAACAATACACAGGAATGTCTCGACCAGAAGACCTGTATCAAGCAAAGGCTACAACAGAAGTGAAAAATGCACTTTTTACACGGCACACAACATATTGAAAGAATCGGACAATAAATTTGTAAGAAGTCTGAATCTCTTCACTTATGTTGTATCCTTTGCTTGATAAAGGCCTTTTGGTAGAAACGTTGTTGTGTATTGTTACTGTTTTGTATTTTGTAAAACTACAGTACTTTGTTTTTACGTGTTTTGCCATAGTTGATACATAAGGCATTCACAACTGTTTCTACCAACCTGCCGGTCTGGTACCTTTCTACCTATGGCATCCTATGTCACTTTCCACTCTTTCATTTCACTTTTCTCTATTCGTCTTCAGGTTTCCCGTGGGCAGCCCTGGCATCTCCTGCTGTTTGCTGTCAATTGGAGAACCATCTTTACCAAAATGACCTGTGTCATTTTACACACACGTCTAAGACATCTCAATCATCTTCCTCTAGTTTCTAGTAATGTACAATTATTTTGTTTACACACACGTCTAAGACATCTGAATCATCTTCCTCTAGTTTCCAGTAATGTACAATTATTTTGTTTTCACGGTTCCTCATATGTGGTCTTTCCTGACCAAAAATTAACCGCACGATTCTTCTAAGACATTCATTATGAATGGTTTCTAATTTATGTGTAGTGTTAGCGATCATTTTTCTAGCACTCGCGTTTATATCAATATTATGATCATATTTGTTCAGTATATTGTGAGTGTGATTTTGAAACCAAGCCCACTTGATCTGCAAATGTTTTTTAATATGAGAAATTTATTGTATGTTTTGTTCGTTCTTGTTGCTGCATCAGTTGTAGAACATAATGGGTAAAGAAGAGAAACAATGCAGAGATCATACAAGATAAACATTGTGGATAAATGTGTTCATAAACAGTATCATGTCTTGGAAAGGGGTAATATTTTATACATATTGAAAGTCACAGTGATTAAGAGATAGCAATATGAATGCAGGACGTGGTTCCATAACGACGAGGCAATAGGACTACCAAGACAGTCATTGCACGAGTACATTGAGGAAGCTTTGTTCACGAAGAAGGGAGGATGCGAGAGAAATGGCAAGATGCCATGAATCTTTCAAGATGAATGTTATGAAAGAAACCTTTCAAGCGAAATGTCATGAGAGCAATGTTCTACAACGGATGTCATAGATTACACGTCTTATAGTACTCCAGTCAGATATGGCATATATGTTTTCTTACTGCCTTGCTAAATGTCCATGTTTGACACCCATAAGTTGCCGCTGGAAATGTGCATGTTCTTAGTATGCTGATCTTCGTTTGCCTATCAGTTTCATTCCATACTGTTTTTATTTGTTTATTTCTTTTTTAAAACCATGTTTGTTATTATTTTATTTTCCTTCATCCCATTTCCATCTCTTGTAAGCAATGAACCGAGATGGTCAACACCGTCCACATAGTTATATATGCAAGCACTAAAATATGACGCTTGCACCAGCAAAATATATGACGGCGTAATGTAGTAAAAGCTTAATGTATTCTCTCTATTTTATCAAGATATTACTAGCCAGCTCTCTCAATTCCCCAAACGTTTCCTGACGTAACACATTGTCCCATATCTAAACAATGCATTCAGCAAATGGACGCTGTATGCTCGATAATAGTCAATGAACACCAACGAAAAGTTCACTGGGCACTCTGGAGAGACTACACGGGCTGTGGGTATCTAGAATGATTGCAGTTTTAATTAGTTAGGGAGCGTTCATGATTATTGATTCTGAGACTTTGGACAAAGTTCAGAGTGGATAATAGATCTGCGTCAGAAGCAGTAGGATCTACTACGCATTCACATATTGCAGGATATCTACTACGCATTCACATATTGCAGGGTACCTACTACGCATTCACATATTGCAGAAATATGTGCGGTATGCAAATGCAATATCTTTTAATTTGCCTGTGTCTATCTAATATATTTTACTGTCTAGCTGTTACTTCTATATGTAGAATATGTAGTCAGAAATTAAACAACCATTACTTACACATTCTTGCTGTTTGTTAATGTACTACATAAAGTCTAGCCTCATTGTTATAGTTTTTATATCATCTAGTCTTTCATCATTTGTGTAGTTGCCATACACGAACATATCCGTACGTTCATCGACGTATTCATCCATTTTGTTATCTGTAAGGAATAACCTGTCAGGAATAACCTGTAAGGAATAACCTGTAAGGAATAACCTGTAAGGAATAACCTGTAAGGAATAACCTGTAAGGAATAACCTGTAAGGGATAACCTGTAAGGAATAACCTGTAAGGAATTATTGATGTAGAGCTTTCACTTATAGAACCAATGCTTAAAAAGCTGTGAGTTCATTTCCCGCTACCGACTTCCCACAAGCGATGAAAGAGATTGGCCCTCCTATCTCCTGCATACCTTACGCTTGAAATTAAAAGTGACTGGCACTTCATGCCCTATGGTATGAAAATGCTACCGAACACTTTCTTTTACATGAAAATCGCTACTTTTCTTCTTCTCTTTCATCTGTGTGTCTAGTAGTCTCACGTAACCTCCACAGTGAGAGCTCTAGGCGTACCCATCGATGTCAATATTCATTCCATTGTTCTTGGGAGTTCTGAATTAGATCGCAGGGATCGAGAGAGAGAGAGAGAGAGAGAGAGAGAGAGAGGGGGGAATTATAGCGCATTGATAGAGAAATTGTTTGAACTAACCATCACCTCTACTACCACCATTTCTTCTTCTTCTTCTGCTGCTGCTGCTGCTGCTGCTGCTGCTGCTGCTGCTGCTACTGCTGCTGCTACTACTACTACTGCTACTGCTGCTGCTGCTGCTGCTGCTGCTTTTACTTGCATATCTTATGTTGAGTGTTATTTCTTCTAACAAGAATTTTGCTTCCCCAGTTCACTTCCTCATAAACTTCAGCATCCTCTTGTACGAAACCTCTGAATTATGACACAATATTAAAAAAATAGGTGCGTTATCGTTGCCTCTTTCTTCTCTATTGTTATCTATACTTCTTTTCTCTCATTGCTAGCTCAGTTGTAACAGTTACAATAGAATGTATTTGGATGTCTGTGATTTAAATTTTTTAACGTATTCGTTATGATGATTGGTTTCTTGATTGATTGATTGATTGATTGATTGATTGATATGAACACCAGCATTGCACTTCAAAGAATAACCATGTGTGCTTGATCTCTGTCATACACCGGAAGATCTCAGCGGCAGTACGCGAACTCTGAGAGCCCTCGATGTCATTTTAAAGATGATGAAGATTTTTGTAGGAATTTAGTTTTAATGTTCTTAATGAATTTAGCGATTTTACTGAGTACTGTTATCGATTTCCAATTGCCAATCTTTGTTTTTTTTTTTTTTTTATGTATAACTAAACAAACATGCTAAATTAGAACACGGGACTTACGTTTTATCGTTCGTCTCATATAGGACTAGAAACTCGATCTCAACTACATTGAGATAAATAATCTGTGAAAAAATATACCGACCGCTCCACGCGGGGTAGGAACCTCCACGCCACAAAGACCCATTTCCCCCCAATATTCTTTGCAATTTTTCATACAAATATACCCATCCACTTTGCAATTTTTCATACAAATATACCCATCCACTTTGCAATTTTTCATACAAATATACCCATCCACTTTGCAATTTTTCATACAAATATACCCATCCACTTTGCAATTTTTCATACAAATATACCCATCCACTTTGCAATTTTTCATACAAATATACCCATCCACTTTGCAATGTGAGAGCCGCGGTAGCGTAGTTATTAGTGAATTCGCTTCTCAAGGCTGGTGGTCTGGGTTCAACTCCCGCAGTGCGCGTGGAATTTTTCCCGACTGCGACGGCTCTCAGGTCGACCCAGCCTCAACTGGGTACCAGACAACCTCTGGGAAAGTAAAGGCGGCCGGCGTGATGCTGACCATATCACCCATCGTGTGCCGACGGTCAATGAAAAATACAGGCCTAACACTGTATTGCCCTATATACCACCAGGTATGAAAGGGGTCCTTTACTTTTTCTTTTTACTTACTTTGCAATGTGTCACATATACTCCAACTTATAAATGAAATCTGGCAAAATGAATCCCCACCACAACAGTGGAAAGATGGTATTATTTTCAAATTACCTAAAAAGGAGATTTGTCTGATTGTAATAACTGGCGTGGGATCACCCTACTGTCAGTGCCAGGAAAACTTTTTGTAGCATGTTACTCGAGAGACTGAAAAAGTCTATAGATGAAAGGCTAAGAGAAGAACAAGCAGGGTTTAGACCAAAACGAGCATGCATAGATCACATCTTCACACTAAGAGTAATCATTGAAGAGTTCGTAGAATTTCAATCGAATTTAATCATCAACTTTGTTGATTTTCAGAAAGCGTTTGACAGTATTCACCGTCCTACGCTTTGGAAACTACTCAAAAACTATGGTTTCCCTACTAAATTCATCAACATCATAAAATTCTTCTACAGTGAATCGCGCTGCAGTGTAAGAACAGATTTCGGTAACTCTGACTGGTTCCCAGTGGAAACAGGAGTGAAACAAGGCTGCGTCTTATCGCCAATGCTCTTTGGAATAGCAATTGACTGGGTCATGCGAAAATGCACCAATAACGCAAATATGGGCATCAAGTGGGTTGATAAAATTTTAGAAGACCTTGATTTTGCCGACGATATAGCCCTTTGAGTTCATCACATCAAGATATTCAAATGAAAACAAACCTTCTCCAAAATATCTCAGGACAAATTGGTCTCCAAATAAACACCACAAAAACAAAAATTGTTGACCTTACCAGCAGTCCAGAAAATATTCAACTAAAAACTACACTCTTGAAAAAGTCAAAAGTTTTACATACCTAGGGAGTATGATGTCATCTACGGGGATACAGCGCCAGAAATTCCACACAGAATCGCATTGGCATCAAGTGCTTTTAACAAATTGTCAAATATATGGGTCCAATTCACTCAGCAAGCACTTAAAATTAAAGATCTTTAACTCTTGTGTGATTCCAGTATTAACTTATGGATGCGAGAGTTGGAAAGCAACAAAAGCTCTAGAAAGAAAATTAGATAACTTTGAGAATAAATGTCTTAGAAGAATACTGAACCTCAAATGGTCAGATTTCAGACCCAATACACAAATAAGACAAGAGACCAAGCAAGAAAATGTATCAAATTTTATAAGAAAGCGCCACTGGAACTACATCGGCCACACACTTAGAATGGATGAGAGAAGACTCCCTTACCAATCCCTCATATGGACACCAGAGGGAAAAAGAAAACGAGGAAGACCAAGAGAGACTGCGTAGAACCATCACCAGAGAAGGCTCAACGATGGGCCTAGTAAACATTAAAGACTTAAAACAAATAGCAACGAACCGCGAGACATGGAGAGCTATGACCTCTGCCCTATGCGCCGCCCACAGGCCCAAGAGGAAAGACTAACTAACTAACTAATGTGTCACACAGATATATTTATCAACTTTGCAATGTGTCACACAAATATACCCATCCACTTTGCAATTTGTCACATACATATATATCCACTTTGCAATTTGTCACATACATATATATCCACTTTGTAATTTGTCACACACATATAGCCACTTTGCCATTTGTCACACACACATATATCCACTTTGGAATTTGTCATACACACACATATATCCACTGTGCAATTTTTCATACACACACACATATATCCACTTTTAAATTTGTCACACACAAAATCCACTTTGAAGTTTTTCACAAACACATCCATTTAGAAATTTTTTAGACAAATATATACATCCACTTTGCGGGGTCTCCTTCATTTTTAATATCATCACATGTTGGCATAGATATCATGGGGCCAGCCAATGGATAGAGCTGACATTGTGAACGCTCTCACAGTGTGGCCACAAGGAGGATTTACATTTAAACAAATCGACGTCAACTACTAGATTGCATGAGCTTGGATTGAAGATTAAAGTGGCCAGAAAACAACACAGCAGGTATATGAGTAGGCTCATCAATCAAAATAGAACCGGTACTTTTAGCAGCTGGACGTTGTTGGGGTTATTACGAAGGAGATCAGAGCAACTATGATTATGTCCGAAGTGCACTGAAGATATTCCAAACTGAAAGAGAAAGCATTGCTGAAACCAATTTTCAGTTTTCCAATTGTATGATTTAAACACAATATCTGTTGCCTATTATTTTCCTATCGTCTAATATTGTAACTCATATCTTGCATAATCTCATTAAATCTCAAACTCAGAGCTCATATAAGGGTCTGGGATCAATGTCAGTGTTTCATATTTGTGTCTCATGGGGGTGTCATATGTCTGTGTAATATTATTTAGTTTGTTTGATTACACATCATCGTCATGGTCACCACATCATTATCTTCATCATCATTATTATCGTTTATATCATGATCACCACTATCTACTACCATGTGCAACCACCACGACCGCGATCACTACTACCACATCACCATCAGTGTCATCACAACCACTAATACCATGTGTTTTAAGTTAATAGAGCTTCTCCTACGTTTCTGTATTTTTATCTTTCTTTTCTCTAATTCTCTTTTGCATCACAGCGTCAGGATAAGAAAAGATATCTAGAACGAGCTTTTGTATGCTCTTCTTAGAGTATTTTCGCCACCACTGTTGTTTCTGATGTCTACTTTTTGCGCGTGCGACCTTTTGTTTTGTATCCACTGTATCGGAGTTACTAATCCAACAACCACCAACTCACACAAACCAACGAGAAAACCCCAAACTATAACACTTTGCTATTTGAGGCTGACTGTCTGTTGGTAATCTGCTTATGTGGCCGAACCATTTAGTTTGTTGTTCTTTGGTGACGTTTAGTCACTTTTTCCTCGATGTCTTCATCTCTAAACCAGTTTCTTCTTGATACTCGCAGTATTCTGCGTAGAGACATCGTTTCTGTTGTGACTAGTTTTTCTATCATTTGATGTCAGCGTACAGGTTTGGCACTGGTAGCATAATGTTAGGAGAAAGATTATGTTGGACAACGCTCTTTTAGTTTTCATGACGACATGTATGCTTTTCAAAATTGGTGCCACTTGTTCTATGATTTGATTTGCTTTATTGCATTCTATGTTGGATTTCGTCCGTTGTTCTTCAATTTGTTCTATGATTTGATTTGCTTTATTGCATCTATGTTGGATTTCGTCCGTTGTTCTTCCATTTGTTCTATGATTTGATTTGCTTTATTGCATCTATGTTGGATTTCGTCCGTTGTTCTTCCATTTGTTCTATGATTTGATTTGCTTTATTGCATCTATGTTGGATTTCGTCCATTCTTCTTCCATTTGTTCTATGATTTGATTTGCTTTATTGCATCTATGTTGGATTTCGTCCATTCTTCTTCCATTTGTTCTATGATTTGATTTGCTTTATTGCATCTATGTTGGATTCGTCCGTTGTTCTTCCATTTGCAAAAAATATGTCACAAATAAATAGTAATACAATTAAAATGTATTTTCCAGTTTTACTTAGAACTCTAGGGGTGTGTCAGTGTCGAAGCGGCTCAACGTTTACATTACGTTCTGAAGGTCATGAGTTTGAATCCGGACAGAGTTGTTCTGTTCGCAGATGCATTTTTTCTCGGAGCTTCATTAGGATTGTAGCTGGAGCTACGGAGTTTGTTCTTTTTGCAGTACTCTCGACAGGTTGCGTGTCATTTCTGCGCAGAGTGACGGAACCAGATGGTAAACCCGGGTGCAATGAAGTCAGTCTTTCGCCTTTAGATCTTTAATTCGACTTAGAATGTGTACTCTTTATGTGTTAATTATGTCCCATCTCAGAGCATTATCAGGACTGTCAGATGCTATACCGACTTTTAATCTCGTTTTTGTGACCTCGCTTGTTCTTATCGCTACGTAAGAACACTTTGAGTTAGGAAATCATTGTTTTATCTATCAATGTTTGTATCTTACGAATATAGTACATTGATTCTGAAAATAATGTCACCAGTAATGTTGAATACCGACTGTTTAGTTCATTTTCACCAAGTTTAGTGATATCCATATTGTGTTTAGTGATATCTTTATTGTGTTTAGTGGTATCTATATTGTGATTAGTGATATCTTTATTGTGTTTAGTGATATCTTTATTGTGTTTAGTGGTATCTATATTGTGATTAGTGATATCTTTATTGTGTTTAGTGATATCTATATTGTTTTTAGTGATATCTTTATTGTGTTTAGTGATATCTATATTGTGTTTAGTGATATCTATATTGTGATTAGTGATATTTTTATTGTGTTTAGTGATATCTATATTGTGATTAGTGATATCTTTATTGTGTTTAGTGATATCTTTATTGTGTTTAGTGATATCTTTGTTGTGTTTAGTGATATCTATATTGTGATTAGTGATATCTTTATTGTGTTTAGTGATATCTATATTGTGATTAGTGATATTTTTATTGTGTTTAGTGATATCTATATTGTGATTAGTGATATCTTTATTGTGTTTAGTGATATCTTTATTGTGTTTAGTGATATCTTTGTTGTGTTTAGTGATATCTATATTGTGATTAGTGATATCTTTATTGTTTAGTGATAATTATATTGTGTTTGAGTAGATTCTTATTTCGACTTCATTCTATTCTTCAATTATTTTTCCTGTGGGTGCTTTTGTGTCTGCATTGTAGACTATGTTGTGCTAGTACTTTTTGTGTATCTGAATTGTAAACTGTGTTTTTATGCGGAGTATTTTGTATAGTTCGGTGTCAAAGTGTCCTTCTAGAGGACAGCCCTTTCCATGAGTTCTGATTGTTGCCTCTGAATAGGATGCTAGGTTTCAACTATAAGTTTCACTAACGAAGTGTTTTAACTATAAGTTTCACTAACGAAGTGTTTCAACTATAAGTTTCACTAACGAAGTGTTTCAACTATAAGTTTCACTAACGAAGTGTTTTAACTATAAGTTTCACTAACGAAGTGTTTCAACTATAAGTTTCACTAACGAAGTGTTTCAACTATAAGTTTCACTAACGAAGTGTTTCAACTATAAGTTTCACTAACGAAGTGTTTCAACTATAAGTTTCACTAACAAAGTGTTTCAGCTATAAGTTTCACTAACGAAGTGTTTCAACTATTCAATATGGTCTGTGTTTTTTGTTATGTGTAGCTTATTTCTTAGCTGTTCACGCCGACCTATTCGTAGTTCATGCATATCGCTATTGCCCATTAACTCTCGAATGATCTCTCTCTCCCTTCCGCTCTCTCTCTCTTTCTACTGTCTACTACATTTTCTTCACTAAGTGACAGTTTAGTTTAGTCTTCGGATCACCATCACTGCTCGTCGAATCAATTAGTCCATAAGTGCCCCTCATATGTTTCTCAGCGTGTGGCGACTAACGACACCGGTTCTTTGTTAGTTTACTATTCTTCTTTGGCTACCAGCATAGTGTTCGTGTCTAGCTACACCATACTTGACTTGTAATTCTTGCAGTCTGGTTAGTGTTGTAGATTCAGATAGGTTTATGTTTCCACATGTAATCGTCCATTTGTAGTGTTCCTCGAAATTCGTCTTTCTTGTTGTATTGTTTGCTTGATAAAGGCCTTTTGGTCGAAACTTTGCTGTTTATCGTCACTGTTTATGTATTCTGTAAAACTGTAGTACTTTGTTTTTACGTGTTTACCTATTTTTTCCCAAATTTTACTGCAGTCTCCACCCTTTTTCGATAGATTCACCACTATTACTTGAATTATTTACACGTCTTCTCCCCCGTAGGGAATTTATAATATCAGCCTGGTCAATTGCTCGCCCGATTTTTACAGCAGTCAAACCTGCAAGCCACAGCCAACTATAAACTCATACGACCGGCGAACTCTCGTAAAAATTATGGGAAATCATACCACAACCGGTCACGTGACCGCGCATTCCAGTATTGTATATAGACGAATTCATTTTAAAGTCAACACAACACGCTAAATCAAGGTTATATTATGTTAGAAGTGAAGTTTAACAATAAAGAATATCAGTATTATGCATATTGTTCATGAATAAATGACAATAGACTCGTAGAATTTAGTCAAAGTGCAAAAAACAGCTTGCAGTATTCAATCAAACATATATAAATTCCAGGCCTCTCCCCAACTGAAACTATGTCAGTGATTCCCCGGTCAGTTATGCGGCCCAATATTATAGTTAACTGTTGTGCAAACTTATAGGCGCGTTAATTTTCCCTTACACCTGTATACCGTTTTAAGAAAAGAAAGAAAAAGTAAATATATCTACTCGTTTACATTGATAACTTGGTAATATATTTACGCAAATGTATCTATGAATTTGATATTCAAAATACAAGATTAGATCCTCGGCGATAAACAAAACACGTCAAATCAGTCAAACAATGTTGTCCATGTAGCTAGCTCACTTCCACATAAACTGCGTTTGTTCGTATCTTGCTTCGGCGCAGACTTTTTTAAAAAAGGAGTAGACGTATTTGCACGCAGATGTAGAATTTCTGCATGAATATGCAGACGTTACGCAAACGTTGCAGAAATCGCATACAACAAAATACGCAACTTTTGCAAGGTTGCTATTCGCAATTATTACCTCGTGCATGAGAATTCATAATATAATTTGAAGAAACAAAAATAAAAAAATATATTTGTATGTTATCACTGTATTTCTATGTTATTATTTATTATTAACATCTTTATCAGATGCTGTTATTTATCTTGAATAACATGTTATTTTTATGTTGGGCAACATATCACAAGTTATATTCTTGTTATTTTTTCAATTTCATTTTATCCACAATCTGTACCATAAAATGTTATTTATCTCATTTTTAAATACATTTTCTTGTCAGTAACAATGTCATTCCTTTCATTTCTTTTCAGGTAAGGCACAAAGATATCGTTAACGAAGTTAAGTTGAGTATCTGATATATACTGAGAAAACTGTCAAATATGCTTTAAGTTATAACTCATCTACCACCCGGCGGTAAGTATTATGAAATTCTATTTAATATCAGGGAATTTACAGTAATACTGTTGGCTTGTCCAGACTGAGTACTTGCTGAACTGGTTTGTGTGTGTCGCCAATGGAAGCTTTGCTATTTTAGCTTTCGTAACGTAATTTCAGAACTCCAGCTAGCATCATTTCATATCTGAGGAATGTGAGGGGAGAGAGAGAGAGATAAAGAGAAAGAGAAACTGAAAGAAATAGAGATGATAAAGAATCCCACGTAAGAAATTCGAGAAATCATTTTTTTTTTAATAATCAGAAACCTGATTGTGTTGTGAAATATAACGTGTTAGCAAACACAACAAAAAATAGTAAAACGAGATTTTTTCCCCTTGAGAATTAAAAGTGATTTTACAGTTGATTTGGTTATCAACAACAGTGTATAAAACCACGATTTTCTGATCAGAGAAACAAAAGTTGAAAATAAATCAAATATAAAAAGTGAATGTAATAAGAGAAGGTGTTAGGAATATAATGAACAATAAGAAAGATACAGAGAAATATAAAAAAAATGACGATGATGTGTGATTAGCTCGTCAAGTATTAATATTGGATTCTTGGATAATTTGATTGATTGAGTGATTGATAGTATCATCATCATTGCACTTCGGTGCGCCCGGGTGGTGCCGGGGCCCGCAAGGGAAGCAAAGAATAGTACCTATGCGACCTACAAGGCATGTCATAAGAGACGAGTTATATAGGACTAAGGGAAGCTACCCTAGTAAATAAAACGTATCGCTGAATTAGGATGTGCTGGCCTACGTATAGGTGCATAACTGGCTATAACGTACGATCGCTCCTAGGCTCAGATCACATGCAAATCACACAGAGTGGCTAACAAACGGTGGACATGGAGCGTTAGAAGATGAAGAAGAAGCAATTGGGTAAATACCTATGTATGCACTGATCTCATTCTTACACAGGAAGATCTCAGTGGCAGTGCACACATTTCATAGCACTGGGCGAGGGTCCTAGATGTCATTTTGAAGTTGGGAAATTTTGTTGTAATAGTTATATTTTAATCTTCTTAATGAAGTTTGTCCTTGCAGCGGCTTTGAATCCTACTCTTGTCGGTTTTTTTTTACTGCCAATGGTTCTGTGATGTGCTGAACTTGAACACAGGACTTATATATGCATATAGCTATGCAAAGTGAATAGGAAGTCCATTCCTTGAGGATCTTCGCCGGTGCTACGGAGTTGCGTGCATCTGTGCTGAAATTTTCCTCAGTGTGTGTTTTTTTTGCGTGTGGTGACGGTTTGTTTTGGTTTTCGATCAGTTCAAGATGGCGGACGTCGATTAAGTGTGGTGTAGCTCGACAAGAACGCTATGCTGAAGAATTGTAAACCAACAAAGAACCGGTGTCGTTAGTCGCCACACGCTGATGGACATACTGAGGGAGAGATCGGAGCACTTATGGACTAATTTGTTCGACGTGCAGTGATGGTGATCCGACGACTAAACTAAACTAAACAGGACTTATATTGTATTCATTATTCAGGTGAATGAGCATGACCAGGTCTAGCTTGTAGTCGTTTGTGAGAAACACAACATATCTCATTCGAGCATTTTATAATTTAGGAACATATCTCTAACAAGACCGACAGAGGTGTATGTATGTATGACCTTTAAGTGGTTCCCAGCAGAAGATGATAATTTCATGCCGTGTAGGTCTTATATGTGTTAGACTACTATTCGGAATGTGAAATAAATCACATGGAATCTGGATTCCCAACGAAAAGAAAATATATAACGAGAATAATATGTGTGAATAGACATGTGTGTCTCGATATCTTTCTTACAAGGAAAGATCTCAGAGACAAGGCACGTACTCCGCAGCATGCGCGAGGGTCACCGATAACGTTTTAGATGGTGAAAATTTGTACAAATTATTATAATCATTGTTAATAGTTATTTATACCCTGACAGCGGCTTTCTAATATGCTATTGCTGATTTGATACTTTCAGTGGTTCTTTTACACGTGTTCATCGTGAATAAAGGACCTACTTTTTAATCGTCAGTCTCAGATAGGATTACTAACTCAGTCCCTTAAACATTCAGATCAGAAATTGTTTCAATAATAAATACTACGACATGGAGAATTGATACGAGTAGATTTGAAGCCAGAAGTCGAGCACTGTACTTCAGCTTCATAGAGATCCCTCATTGCGATCACATGGACTTGAACACTCTACACTCCTATGCTTGATACACCTCTTATTCCCTTCTTTTTTGATTATCACGTATATTTTCTTTTTATTTCCAATGTTAAGATTGCCTGCTTTGAGCCTTGTTGTTTTAAGACAGGTGGGCTCATTCATTTTCTGTGTGTCGTTTTTTTCTACAGTGCCGTAGTATTTGTGTTACATTTATCATGAATATTTGACTTTAAAAACCCCTTTGGCAGTCACATCGATTTAATCTGTGTTTATACTTAGTAAAACTACCTGACTTCTGTGTTTTGATATGCCACATTTTGCATTAAATCTGTGTTGGTGTACTCAAAATAACAGATCAGTGTACCGGCATATTTCATTTCGCATGTATATATGTTGGCTAAATGCCTAAACATTTCCCATATTTCATGTTCCAATTTCCAAGCAATCGCGTAAATGTCTTATCTAACCTCATCTTGTGATATGTTTGCTGTCGGGCTTCTTACAAGCTTCTGGCAAATATCTTTGATATTTAAATAAATTATGTAAAAAGTATTTTTGTTTATTGGGATTACGTACGTGTTGCTGTTGTTGTTTTTTTTTTAGATCGTCCATATTCAAGGTCATAATTAACTTCTAAATTATAAAATCCTTCAGGCTTACAATGTGGGGTGCACTTCTTCTTCGAAAGCTCCATATTGACCACTCTTTGTGATTTGTATGTGATCCGAGCCCAAGAGCGATTGTAGGTTGTGCCCGTTATGCACATACAACTAGGCCAGCACATCCGATTTCTGAGATGCTTGAAAAAAACTAGGTAGCTTCCTAGGCCCCTACCTTAGTCACCTCTTATGACATACCTTGTAGGTAGCAGTGTTACTATTCTTTATCCCCTTGAGGGCCCCAGCATCATTGCACTTCGGTGAGTAACCATGTTGATCTCTTTCTTAGAAAGGAAGATCACAGCAGCAGTGCACGAACTCCGTAGCACCAGCGAGGGTTACCGATGTAATTTAGAAGATAGTGGAAATTATTTGTTGGAATTATTTTCTTTTGAAAAATCTTCCTAATGAAATTTGCGCGGCAGCGACTTTCCAGTCTGTTCCTCTCGATTTTGAAATGTCAAGAGTTCTTTTACGTGCTCAACTTGAACACGGTATCTACGTTTTGTCGTCTGTCTCCGATAGGACTAGGAACTCGATCTCACCTACACTAAGATCAGTGATCTCTGGAAAAATATCCCGATGGCTTCACGAGGGAGCGAACCAAGTACTTTTGGAACAAGAGGAGAGCACCGAACCTCTACACCACAGAGTCTCTCAATCGTAGGTTACCTACCATAAAAAGAGATTACTAAAGATGGATACTCACGGGACAACAGCATATGTAATGCTATAAAATGTGTCTATTCACTGATACATTTCTATTTTCTTATTGAAGTTTGAGGCACTTGTCAGACTCTTGGTTTTCCAAATAAGGAACTCGTCCCGCGATGGAGTGCAATTTGTTCCACCACATAGATAAAGCGTCTTCGGAATAATCAGGTTTCTTCATTCCACGATATTCCCGTGATGTCGAAATTTATGTAGATATTTTTATGTGTAGTTTATCATGAAGATTTTTTTTTAAAGTTTATCATGAAGGGCTAGATTTATGCTGTATATGATAATACAATCCTTTCTTGTTGAGTTGTTCATCTTTAAATTACGGGTGGTGATTCCGAGCAAATGTTATTTGTTGTTTATTTGTACGCTTGAGAAACAGCATTAGCAAGACATTCTTGCAAATTTGACATTTTTGTGTGCATTTTCATATCTTTCTTGTTTGTTTACAGAAGCAAATACACTTGTTAAACTAGTTTAAATTTGATGAGATGTTGGAAACTCAATGACACATGCATAGAGAATACTCGGGAAATACTTCAAGATCATCCGCTAACAATGTTTACTCAACAAAGAGAACTTGAATTTTGCAGTACGGTTCGAGGGATAACTTTAGGATATTTTTCTTCTTTTTTCTTCACCGTTTTCTTCAGTTTCTTCGCAGTTTCAACTTTTCCAGTGTGAACAACAAAACCTTGCTAAAATATAACAGTAGTTACCAGTTTCTACTGTTCAAGTGTAAACAACAAAATCTTCCTATAATATAACAGTAGTTAGCAGTATCTAGTTTTCAAATAAACAACAAAATCTTGCTAAAATATCACAGTAGTTTAGCTAACTATTTTCTACTTTTCAAGTGTAAACTACAAAATCTTCCTATAATATAACAGTAGTTAGCAGTATCTAGTTTTCAAATAAACAACAAAATCTTGCTAAAATATCACAGTAGTTTAGCTAACTAGTGTCTACTTTTCCAGATTAAACAACAAAATCTTCATAATCTACCAGATGTATTGACCAAGACAAACAAAATCAAATTAGGTTTATTCAGGAAATCATTAATCTTATGAAAATTTAAACTGTTTTCTCATCAGATTCACTTTTCTTGTTCTTTTAGAACCTGCGTCCTTTCTATTTTCTTTGTGACTTTTTGTGTTGATCATCTGTTATTTAAGAACACTCATATAAATTACTAATAATTTGAAGTGACCTACATTTGGCCTAGACCACAAACAAACAAACAAACAAACAAACGAAAATGTGGGGGTTCTGTCGACTGTCGACGAAAGTAACTATTGAAACGTTTTATTTGCTGTTGGTTTTTGAAAAGCAAGCATCATTTTTCGTGAGGTTTGTCGATGTTGAATCGGTCTATCTTCTTCTGCTTCTGCGTTCTCACTAGATTGGGATTTAGGATTCTCTAAATAAAGGCCGCCGGTGCGATAGTCAGCTGACAATGGCTAGGAGCGATTGTCAGCCATGCCATACAGTTTGTCTTGAACGCTGGTGTAAGTACTAGGTCACGTCATTCTTCTCAGGTTTGCATACTGGCGACATTTCTATAGGATATGCTATGTTGTCATACTCGCCAAGCAACAGTAGCACAGGTCGTTGATGCCTATCTTGAAGTTGGTGTACAGGTGGTGTTTCATTCTATTGTGACCCGTCGGGAGGCGAAGTATGGCAGTCTGGTCCCTTCTGAGCAGTTGGTAATATCCATCATCCTTGTTGTGTTTTGGGTGTTCTTTATTCCACTTAGCTTTGTAGTGCCATCTGGCTTTTGCTTCTTCATTTCTGACCAAGTTGTAATCAGTCTACCTAAGATTCAGTATCTTGTGTTACACTGCCTTTAAATATTATATTCTAAAAACTGTTTAAGATAATGGAATTCTATAATTAGTCTTTAAACTTGTCCCTAAACTCCATCCGATGATTGACAGACGGATTATACAGAATTATTTTTCTTCGAACGTGCGTCAAATTTGTCAATTCTTTCATTATCGGTGGGGTATTTTTCAAGTGTGCATTATCTATCCGAATGGCTAAACATATAAAATATCATCAATCTAATATTTACTAGTGTATGTAACTTTGTACCACGTTGAACATATATACTGACATCTGTCTATTATTTGCTACTGTATGTTACCATATAGCACCACGTCAAACATATGTACTGACATCTGTCTATGACACAACACATTTCAAACTTAGTGTATATAGACTGAATTGTCATTTGTGATGCCATTAAAGAAAACATTGAAAAATCAAGTAAACAGTAAACATGTTATGGAGAGAAAAAAAAAGCGATTTGCAAGTACTTTCACTAGGTTCGGTACTTTCACTAGGTTCGGTACTTTCACTAGGTTCGAATTCCGCTGAATTCTTTTACTTCACACTCCTTGTTTTTTTATAGTATTTAAAAAAAAAATTGACGTTACCTGCTCATGTTACATCTATCATCTAAGAAATATTATATCAGTGAAATATGTTTATGCTTGATGACAGGACATGTTAAGAGTAATCTGACTGTAGATATATCCAGATGAACTTGATCCATATTTATTAACTACGGGGAAAACGTTTTATAACTAGACCTCTAACGATATCATTTGGTTTTTTAATAAAGTGCCTAGTTAGTGAAAGATGCTAACATATTTGTGTCTTGTGGGAATGCGTAGCACTTGTTTGCACAAGTCAGTAATTCTGATTATCCTGCTTCTTTCTGTTTTGTCATCAAATCTGATGTTTGTTTTCAGGGAGCTTCAAATATTTGTATAAAAAGGGGAAGACTACAGTAAAACTTGGTCTTGGTCTTGGTATTAGAAAATAGATGAGACTGCAGTAAAACTATTTGATTGGTTTTACGTGTCTTGGTATTAGATAGGTTTGAATGTTTCCATATGTAATCGTTCATTTGTAGTGTTCCTCGAAATTCGTCATTCTTGTTGTATCGTTTGCTTGATAAAGGCCTTTGGGTCGAAACGTTGCTGTATATCGTCACTGTTTCTGTATTTTGTAAAACTATAGTACTTTGTTTTTACGTGTTTTCGCTAAATATTTTTCTAGCATTTGTTTCTCTATTTGTTATTGGTTAGAGAATCAACCTCATAGTACTTTAGGCAGACCCATAGGTGCTCAGTCGTTTCCTACAGATATCGAAGTTTATGCATACTGCGTGCGCGCGCGCGCACACACACACACAGCGCGCGGGCACGCACATTTTTCATTCTCAGATGTATTTATTTAGCCACAAACCAGTTATATTTATTAATTATTTTTGTTTTAAAAAGTAGTGAACCAGATTTCATACCATGTTGTATGTTGGAAAATACGGTGGTAGCAAATACTTATTTTTCTTTGACCAACGGCACACGATTCTGTGAGATATGTTCAACATCACACCAATCTCTTTTATTTCCCAGTGTGTTTATTTAAACATAATTGATACTTTGTCGAACTGAGAGTCGTTTGTGGTCGGAGAAATCCCTCTACAACTTGAGGTTTCGAACCGGGAACCTGTCGTCTACCAGCAAGTGCACCAACCACTGTGTTATCTCAGAGTTGGAGGTGTTATCACGAAGTGGTTAAGACGTTTGCCTATCGTTCTGAAAGTTGTGGATTCGAATCCGGATCGATTCACAGTTGCAATTGTTTAATGAGATCCCTAGGATTGCTGATGGAGTTTCAGAGTTCGTGCTTTGTGCAATACTCTCCGCAGATTTTGTGTCATTTCTAACTGAACCATAATCTGAACCATAAACTGAACCATAAACTGAACCATGCACTGAACCATAAACTGAACCATGAACTGAACCATAAACTGAACCATAAACTGAACCATAAACTGAACCATAAACTGAATCATGCACTGAACCATGAACTCAACTAACTAGTTTCTACTTTTCAAGTGTAAACTACAAAATCTTCCTATAATATAACAGTAGTTAGCAGTATCTACTGTTCCATCATAAACTGAACCATGTGCGAAAACCCCGAACAATGAAGTCAAATCTTCAACTTTAGCCACTTTTTCAAAACCCCAACCTCTCTTTATTATTAAATCCTTGATTTATTTTTGTATTTACTTGTATTGATTATTTCCTGTAAACCAAATTATTTCCGATGACTAATATTTGATATTTGAAGTTAATACTTTTACAATCCACATAATCAGCATATCTTCGTTTTCTCTGACCCTGTCACGCTTTGCGGCAGTGACATTGCCGCCACTGTTACCCTGACATCAACAAATAGTTTCTTCCCGTTACTCAAACGTGAGATTTGACTCACTGGGTCACGTGTAAGCCACGAGATATATATATATATATATATGCATGCACACACACACACACATCATGGCCGGTATTGAAGACAGTAAGAAAGGAAATATACAAAACACGTGTGACCTTCAGGACTTCAGATTTGTTCGAGTATGAGCAGTTGCTAGAGCTCACAGAGAAATGTTGATTCACGAACACGTGCAGCGTGTGTTAGTTGTGTCCATAGATGTGTGCTTGCGTATGTCAGGCTGTGTGTGCGTGCGTGTGCGTATGTCAAGCTATGTGTGTTCATCCCCATGTCAAGCTGTGTGTAGGTGTGTATGGATATATCTTTTATAAACTGCTAGCGAATATTGCGTGCATGTGAGTTTCTGTTTCTCTGAAAAATTCCGTCCTCAATATTTATATTGCACTGAAATTACAATGGAAATCAACCCTAGCGCAACAGGACGTCCAAATAATGTATATGCTTATAAACAGGAAAAAAGAGTCGAAAAATACATTTAGCAAGAAAAGTTTTCTTTAACATATAACAGGGAAAACGTAAAACAGCTTTGCGATCACTTGTTCTGTAGCCATGTTTTCTTCTTATTGCAAACAACCGCTCCAATGATGGACGCTATGTTAGTAACTATACTACATATTCTGTATATAAATAAACAGGTTGGTTGCTTGACACATACACCATAGTCATGTAGTGAATTTTTTTGCCCCACCGTAACGGCTTTCATGTCGACGCAGCCTTAATTGGGTACGAGAAAAACACTGGAAAGTAACGTCGTCTGGCATGATGATGACCACATCACACATCGTGTACTAATAATCATTAACAAATACGGGCCTAACATTTCCCAATATCCCCCATATTATAGAAAAATTATTCCTTTACTGAACTACTTAGTTACTAGAGACTAGCTTACATAATGTGGTCTGCAAAGACTGAACTGTACCAAATTAAAGAGGGCCGCATTTGTACAGTCTATGGATTAGCCCACTCTGTTATTAGCCGGCCTATCACAAGTTCGAAATCATCATTTGTAATGAGATTTTGTCCCTACAGCAACATCTATCAGATCGAACTAACCTTAATTGGGTATCAGAGAAACACTGGGAAGTCAAGTCGGTTGACATGACCCAATCACCCATCTTATGTTGTTGCTTTTACAAAAATCATTAAAACGCGAACCTAAGCAGTTTATTTTCTAATATACAACATTATATAATAAACGAGTTTTTTGCTTTGATGTTAAATTAAAAATATAAGGGAAGACTGCATTAAAATTTTGTAACATAGGCGAAACAAGTAAAAACAAAGTAATATAGATTTACAAAGCACAAAAATAAGATACAGCGACGTCTCGTCCAAAAGGTCTTTATCAAGCAAAGGATACAAACAAAGAGAAGAATTTCAGACTTCCTATACGTCAGACAATAAATCCTTAAATTGTTTTTGGACCGTTAGGTATTTATTGTATAACTGTATATGTTATCTCTGGCGTATAATAAGTCTGGCGCCCGAGTGGTTACCGGGGCCCAAATTTGGGGTGTAAAGAATAGAACCACTGTTACCTGCCACGCATGTCGTAAGAGTCGACTAAGGAGGTTTGGCTGAAATCGGATGCATGTGTCCTAAATGTGTAGAAGTCTATGCGTTTAGGGGCCTATCAAACCAATGTGCAACGTATACACGTTCTTGGCAAAGATCAAACATATCACAAAGGGTGACTTAAATTGGTCGTAAAGAACGAACGCAAAGAAGAAGAAAAAGGAGAAAAAGTCTAAATTACTTCGCTTCTATTTTATCCGTTCCTTGATAAAGGCATTTTAGTCGAAACGTCGATGTATCTTGTTTTTGTGCTTTGGGAAATCATATTACTTTGTTTTTACGTGTTTCGTCTATCGATTGAAAAAAAAAAAAAAGAAGTATTACAATCGACACATTACCCAGTATAAAATCTGTTGGTGCACAGTACCTTTAGCCTGCTGTCAGTGCCTGCGTCAGCACATTTACAGTTAGCTGCAGTTGACTTTTCCGAATTGTTCCCTAACGCATAACGTCTAGCACACGTTTTTATCCGAGTAACTCTACGGGGTCAAGTGTACCGGAAATTTGGTAAATATATATGGTAGTATGTTTGATTCCAGCTCACAAACAACAGCGGTTTATGTATATATTTATATATGCAATGATAAATATTATGCTTATGCTATCTTATACGTTCGAAGTCATGACACAGTGGGCATTGCAATGCGTGCTTCGTCCTCTGCTGCAGCAGCTATTCCACAGTCCACTTGTTCACCGTGCCCATGAGAAGTTGATTAGTATACCTTCTCTCTCTACCACGAAGACGACACTGTCTGGCTTGTCCAAACTTAACTCATAATTCTCGCACTCGTTCCATTGTCTGAAACTCGCCATATCACATAAATGAGAGCGTACATCATCGATAACACTTATATTTGTATGAAGGAAAGCATACAACATAATTAAATTTTTTCCCCATCCAGAAGCACTTGAGCTTTTCAGCTCTTCGGCTCGGTGCCATGAACATCATAACCCTTCGGTTCAGTGCCACGAACACCGTGAATCTGGGGAACCTGTGGTTTTTCTGCCAGTCCGCGGAATTGAACCCGCACACACAGAGGACTAGTCACCCGCAGTCCAACGCACTGGGCAGACGGGCCAACATAATTAATAAACACCACTAAGGGCTTACCACTCAGAGATAACACATCTCAGAGATAACACATCTCAGAGATAACACATCTCAGAGATAACACATCTCAGAGATAACAGAGGCGACGAAATACACTCTTTATTAAGCACACACAAAGCCCGTTCTAGAAATCTCTTCTTACCCTGAAGCTGTGAGACAAATCAGGACTGGAGAAGAGAAAGACAACGCCCATAGAGACTCGCTCCAGGTGTCTCCTTTTTTGACCTGACGCAGAAAGGCAAAACATAATTAGAGAATAGATAGACATTAAGGTTAGAGCTTGTTAACAGAACGGCACTTTAAGAAGAAGAAGAACAAGAGAAATATATGTTCTAACTGTAATAGGTTACGTACTTCCGTCAATGGATTACTGGAAGATGTAATAGCAAAACGGATGCTTATTGTATACCAGAACGGCGATAAACATTTATGTTATCTCGGGTGAATCTATGTGTCCTGTTGATATATGTTGTTATGTTCTAGATTGACTGTACATTATGGGGTGCGTATTAACGTCCTGTTGATATATGTTGTTATGTTCTAGATTGACTGTACATTATGGTGTGCGTATTAACGTCCTGTTGAGTTTGTAGACTGAGACATGGTGGAAAGATGTGTTTGAGTTGTGGAAAAACAATGTAAATGCATGGGGAAGAGAGAATTGTGTTGTTGTTGAACGACCAGGAAGTATGAGTTTTTACCCATTTTCCTATAGTACGCGTGGGAGCACCTGGCTTTCTTGCAGACCCAGAAACCTCAAACAGCTCTAGGCGTTTAGTGCTATGCTTAGTGCTCTAGAAACCTTCAATAACTCTAGGCGTTTAGTGCTATGCATAGTGCTGCAGAAACCTCCAACAACTCTAGGCGTTTAGTGCTATGCTTAGTGCTGCAGAAACCTTCAATAACTCTAGGCGTTTAGCGATATGCTTAGTGCTGCAGAAACCTTCAATAACTCTAGGCGTTTAGTGCTATGCTTAGTGCTGCAGAAACCTCCAACAACTCTAGGCGTTTAGTGCTATGCTTAGTGCTGTGGAGACTTCTACCCAGGTAGGGTCTAATTGGTCATCACTGCAGTATTTCTAGCGCAATAGAATCCTAAAAACATCACTTATTGAATGTAAATGCATGTAAACGAAAACGCGAAAGACCCAAAACGACTTGGAGGAGAACAGTAGAAGAAGAACTGAAAGAAATGAATCACAGCTGGAACAGAATACGGAGTAAGACTACGAATATAGACGAATGGTGAGAATTTGTTTCTGTCCTAAGCGCAAGTGGCGTCACAGGCTAAGAGAGAAAGAGAGAGAGAGGGAATGTACACAATCACATCTGTTAATTCTTTTGACTTGGATCAGCACCTTTCATAAGGTTCGTTAACGTTACCAATTTAACAGATGTTGAGAATCAAAACTAAATTTGCCTTGTGTGTTTTGATTAAGAAACAAATTTTAATCACATTTGTAATTGATTTTCCCAGTTCAGAACTAGGCTACTTTGGAACGTAACTTCTACGCGTGATCAGTGACCTAGTATAATCGCTGATTGAACATGCTATGAAATCTATACATTTTTAACATCTTAACTCGCTAAAGAAAGCAGTCTACTTCTTCTCTTAACTCTCATTGAAGCATAAGACATGAACAAATTTCCTCCAACTAGAGCTATCTTGAGCAAGTCGGCTTAGTTCATTCCAGGTCTTTCCATCCTCTTCTCTTTCTCTGTCTACATCTCATCTCCATGTCTCTCTAGGTAGCTCCCTGCCTCTTTTAGCTCTTGGATTCTACTTCAAAGCACACGAGGGTGTCAATCTTCTGCATTCTTAATGTATGTCCCAACCACTTCCATCTACGTCTTATTTCCTCGTCGATAATGCGCCGGGTGATCTTAGTATCTTCTAATTCTCTGGTTTCAGCGAATTATGAGAATTCTTCTGAGATACCTTCTCTCAATCGGGATTGAAAATAGTCGCGTTGACCTACAAATTCCTGCATGAACAAGCTCTACAAACTTCAAGATTCCAGAGCTGGACGTTGAAAAATTGTTCCTGCTTCACACAGACACACACAGCGACAATCTATTTTATATTATAAGATTACATTGAGTGATTACTACGTGATGTAGCATATCTTCTTCTAGAGTCTGTTTGCTTGGTATGTTCGCATGCGTCTTTATTTATCTTTTATACCCCCATATCATCATTTGTACCATATATATTTTCAATGATTCACTGTTATCTGTCCCTTCCTGGTGTAAACTATAGACACGCCTACGTATTATTAATTAATCCAAGCGTTGACGCATGACACATCTGAAACCGAGATACTTCTATGACGGAAAACGATATATCAGAATTACGATATACACAATTAGTAAAGTATGCATGAAATGTAGACGTCAGATAGCTAAGACACAACTAAAATTTTGGATGACATTTAGGTAACAGATAACTGGTTACACATAATTAGTTAGCAAAGAAAATCTGCATGTGTTGATTGTGTTAGTCATATTTTGTAAACTTGGCCGCTAGGAGTCGATTTCTGAAGGGTAAAAGTCATGGGCGTCTATACGTTAAGGGGGATGTGTGGGTGCACATGCGCCCCTCATTCCTCCCCTCTTCCTCTACGCCCATAGTAAAAGGGGAGGTGTCGTTTTGTTTATCAGACATATTTGTGAACACAATTTATTCGTAACCTGTTGACTTTGTTTTATCTGTTGTCGTTTTTCACTACTACTAAACCTTCTCGTTTCTGGTGGAATATAAGATTGCATTGATCCTTCTAGTCTACACCGAATTATATTCTAGTCCGTTTACACCGAATTATATTCTAGTCCGTTTACACCGAATTATATTCTAGTCCGTTTACACCGAATTATATTCTGGTCCATCTACACCGAATTATATTCTGGTCCGTCTAGTATATACACCGAATTATATTCTAGTCCGTCCAGTTTACACCGAATTATATTCTAGTCCGTTTACACCGAATTATATTCTAGTCCGTTTACACCGAATTATATTCTGGTCCGTCTAGTATATACACCGAATTATATTCTAGTCCGTTTACACCGAATTATATTCTAGTCCGTTTACACCGAATTATATTCTGGTCCGTCTACACCGAATTATATTCTAGTCCGTTTACACCGAATTATATTCTGGTCCGTCTACACCGAATTATATTCTAGTCCGTTTACACCGAATTATATTCTAGTCCGTCTAGTATATACACCGAATTATATTCTAGTCCGTTTAGTACATACACCGAATTATATTCTAGTCCGTTTACACCGAATTATATTCTAGTCCGTCCAGTTTGCACCGAATTATATTCTAGTCCATTTACACCGAATTATATTCTAGTCCGTTTACACCGAATTATATTCTAGTCCGTTTGCACCGAATTATATTCTGGTCCGTCTACACCGAATTATATTATAGTCCGTTTACACCGAATTATATTCTGGTCCGTCTACACCGAATTATATTCTAGTCCGTCTACACCGAATTATATTCTAGTCCGTTTAGTACATACACCGAATTATATTCTAGTCCGTTTACACCGAATTATATTCTAGTCCGTCCAGTTTGCACCGAATTATATTCTAGTCCGTTTACACCGAATTATATTCTAGTTCGTCCAGTTTACACCGAATTATATTCTAGTCCGTCCAGTTTACACCGAATTATATTCTGGTCCGTCTAGTATATACACCGAATTATATTCTAGTCCTTCCAGTTTACACCGAATTATATTCTAGTCCGTTTACACCGAATTATATTCTAGTCCGTTTACACCGAATTATATTCTGGTCTGTCTAGTCTACACCAAAATATATTCTAGTCCGTCCAGTTTACACCGAATTATATCGTCTGTCCACATGGCATGGAAAATTTGACAATCCGAATTCATAGTCAATATAGGAGATTCGTGATTGCCTACACAAGCCGGCATGGCACATTGTCATGTATATTTTTTGGTTAATATTCACTTCCATATGTCAGCTTTGGAACTATGAAACAATTAAGGGCTTTTTTACCCTCACTATATCTCTATATACACACATTTATTTAATAATCATCGTAATCACAAATATCAGGCTATTCAGCTCAAATGTGAAATATGTGTTGTTATATGGCTCTGAAAAGTGGTGAGTAAACAATTTGAATACCAAAAATATTCAGTCCTTTGTCAACGGATGTCTGCGACGTATTCTCGGGCCGAGATGATGATAATGTGACCGAGTTTGAAACACAACCTGTGGATAAGTACAGGACAAGAACCTATGATGACACAGGTTAAGAGGCGAAAGTGGCAATGGGTCGGACATACCAGAGCCAACTATAAACTCATGGGCCTTCGGACTCAGGTAAGAGTTATGGGAAATCAGACCTCAACTACACCACGTGACATCGCATTCCAGAATTGGTGTATGTAGACGAATTCATTTTAAAATCAACACAAAATGCTAACTCGAAGTTATATTATGCAACAAGTTAAGTTTAACAATAAGGAATTTCAATATTATGATTATTTTTCACCAATAAATAACTATAGACTCACAGAATTGAGTAAAATTGCAAAAGCTTGCAGTGTTTTATCAAACATCTATATTTTCCAGCCCCTTTTCTGATCTAGGTCAGGGAACCTCCAGTCAGTTGTCTGGCCTAGTTATCTAGAGTTGGCTGTGGACATATCCTGCCAAAGACAACGTCAAGTGTCAATAGGCAAGCAGTTTAATGGAAAACGGAAAAGAGGAAAACAGACCTGGAGGCGGAGTTCTAGAAGTGAAGAATTCGGAACTATCCTGTGAAGCCATTAAGAAAACAGCCAGAGACCGGGAAACGTGGTGAACAACTGTTGAAACACTATGCTCGACGAGGAGCGGAGAGGAATAAGTCAATACATTTTTTATTAGGGTAAATTATTCTCTGTGTGATATTGAAATTTTATTTTCTCTTTTAAAATATGTGTTTTATATACATGTATATATCGCCCGAGTGGTTACCGGGGCCCAAATTTGGGGTGTAAAGAATATAACCACTGTTACCTGCCACGCATGTCGTAATAGGCGAGTAAGGAGGTTTGGTTGAAATCGGATGCATGTGTCCTAAACGTGTAGAAGTCTATGCGTTTAGGCCTACCAAACCAATGTGCAACGTATACACGTTCTTGACAAAGATCAAACATATCACAAAGAGTGATTAAAAGTGGTCGTAAAGAACGAACACAAAGAAGAAGTATATATATATATATATTATAAATTCAGAAATCGACGTTAACAAATAAAGTTATAAATTATGATATTTAAAAATAAAAAGATATAAATATAAATTATGATTTAAAAAAAAAAAGATATAAATATAAATAATACACCTTTAAACATGATAATGTGATCACCCACACTCACATATTTTCATTTAGAAGTACACCTGCCACAGGTGGAATATCAATGAATATGTCTGCTGTCTGTTAGGTATATATGAGTCATTCATTTGTAAGTTTGAAAACGAAAATAGAATAATAATTATGAGATACGAAGATGTGTCCATGTGAGTTGAACTTAATCCTAAGGAAACAGGTTGAACTTGATCCTAAGAAAACAGGATGAACTTGATCCTAAGAAAACAGGATGAACTTAATCCTAAGAAAACAAGTTGAACTTAATCCTAAGAAAACAGGTTGAACTTAATCCTAAGAAAACAGGATGAACTTAATCCTAAGAAAACAAGTTGAACTTAATCCTAAGAAAACAAGTTGAACTTAATCCTAAGAAAACAAGTTGAACTTAATCCTAAGAAAACAGGATGAACTTAATCCTAAGAAAACAGGATGAACTTAATCCTAAGAAAACAGGATGAACTTAATCCTAAGAAAACAGGTTGAACTTAATCCTAAGAAAACAGGATGAACTTAATCCTAAGAAAACAGGTTGAACTTAATCCTAAGAAAACAGGATGAACTTAATCCTAAGAAAACAGGATGAACTTAATCCTAAGAAAACAGGTTGAACTTAATCCTAAGAAAACAGGATGAACTTAATCCTAAGAAAACAGGATGAACTTAATCCTAAGAAAACAAGTTGAACTTAATCCTAAGAAAACAAGTTGAACTTAATCCTAAGAAAACAAGTTGAATTTAATCCTAAGAAAACAAGTTGAATTTAATCCTAAGAAAACAAGTTGAATTTAATCCTAAGAAAACAAGTTGAACTTAATCCTAAGAAAACAAGTTGAACTTAATCCTAAGAAAACAAGTTGAACTTAATCCTAAGAAAACAAGTTGAACTTAATCCTAAGAAAACAAGTTGAATTTAATCCTAAGGAAACAAGTTGAATTTAATCCTAAGGAAACAGGACGATGCTGCTTTGAATTTCATCAGCATCATACCTCGTTGCAACCAAGGGCACATAGGACAGAGGCCGCAAACAAAACCATGTTCACTTTGTTTGATCTTGCACCTTTCTTTCTTTCACTTTATCATCCGGACCTTCGTGAGCCGTTTGAGTTGATTTTTCCCTTGGTAACTGTAGCTGTTTATTTGTTTATTTGTTCCAGTGTGGGATCACTAGCGCAGCAACAGCCTAATCTTATTACCTTTGCAACAAGTGAGACATTCAGTGATTCGTTTCCCTCAATATTACGGGGGCTTTACTATGAAGTAAATGAACCTCATTTTTATACCTCGAGGTATATTGGAGAATACAGTGTTAGGTCCGTATTTTTTTGACAGCCGGCACACGATGGGTGTTGTGGTCAACATCACACCTAGCTGACTTTACTTCCCAGTGCTATTTCTAGTACCTAATTAAGACTAGATCGTCCTGAGAGCCATTTCGGTCGGTAAAACGTTCCACGTCTACTGTGGAATTGAACACGGACGGCACTCTTAAAATGCAAGTTCACTAACAGCTACGTTACTGCGACTCTCACTAAAAACAAGTTCACTAACAGCTACGTTACTGCGACTCTCACTAAAAAGCAAGTTCACTAACAGCTACGTTACTGCGACTCTCATTAAAAAGCAAGTTCACTAAAAAGCAAGTTCAATAAAAAGCAAGTTCACTAACAGCTACGTTACTGCGACTCTCACTAAAAAGCAAGTTCACTAACAGCTACGTTACTGCGACTCTCACTAAAAAGCAAGTTCACTAACAGCTACGTTACTGCGACTCTCATTAAAAAGCAAGTTCACTAAAAAGCAAGTTCACTAACAGCTACGTTACTGCGACTCTCACTAAAAAGCAAGTTCACTAACAGCTACGTTACTGCGACTCTCACTAAAAAGCAAGTTCACTAAAAAGCAAGTTCACTAACAGCTACGTTACTGCGACGCTCACTAAAAAGCAAGTTCACTAACAGCTACGTTACTGCGACTCTCATTAAAAAGCAAGTTCACTAACAGCTACGTTACTGCGACTCTCACTAAAAACAAGTTCACTAACAGCTACGTTACTGCGACTCTCATTAAAAAGCAAGTTCACTAACAGCTACGTTACTGCGACTCTCACTAAAAAGCAAGTTCACTAACAGCTACGTTACTGCGACTCTCATTAAAAAGCAAGTTCACTAACAGCTACGTTACTGCGACTCTCACTAAAAAGCAAGTTCACTAACAGCTACGTTACTGCGACTCTCATTAAAAAGCAAGTTCACTAACAGCTACGTTACTGCGACTCTACTAAAAGCAAGTTCACTAACAGCTACGTTACTGCGACTCTCATTAAAAAGCAAGTTCACTAACAGCTACGTTACTGCGACTCTCATTAAAAAGCAAGTTCACTAACAGCTACGTTACTGCGACTCTCACTAAAAACAAGTTCACTAACAGCTACGTTACTGCGACTCTCACTTTGTATTTATCGCCCATTAATTTCGTTTACATTCAAGTTATTACACGTTAGATAGCCGAGGTACTTCGTCAACAGAATGACATTTACTGATGTACATATGTCTACTGTTTCATCCTCTTTTACAGATTTTAATTTCTCTACATCCTGCTATACGTCTGGGATTTTAAAATTATCTTTATAGTGATTGTCAGATGGCAAAACAAAAATGGTTTACAAGAAGTCTCTAATGCCAATCACTTTCCTGTGAACTCGTTTAGGTAAACAGATATCCTGAATCCTAGGCAGAGTTCATATTAAGTTTGCTTCAGAATTGAGTGACACGATCAACTTGCTAGGAAACCCGTTCAGCTTCACCTGAATAAGCTTTAACATTGATACACTTACTCCAACCTTCAAATACAACTACGCAAGTTCTTCTGGTTGTGTTTAGAAAGCTGGTACTAAATATCTACACGGGGCATGTTTATCTAGGTCTTTCTCTTCAGTGATTTCCTCTAGAATGACAAGAAGGTGTACCAGTTTTTAAGATATCTACAGAATTTGAAGCTATTTTATTTTCTTGTGCGTCTGTTATATAGCTCAAACTATTCTAATATATATTCATTTTGTAAAACTTTCACCCGGACATGTGCAGAAGTTCTTGTTAGTTGTAAGTTATCAACACATATGAAGAAATAAATATTATGTTTGTTGCGGCATTATTTTGTTTAAGTTTCTTTGTACACTTCTATGTTATTCTATCCATAGTGACTTATTCATATCTAGTCTTCTTTTCTGTAATCCTGTTTTGCCTCTCAGCTTCGGGATAAGAATAGTTTCTAGTACAGGCCTTTGTGTGCGGTTCATTAACAGTATTTTTTCGACGTCTCTGTTATTTCTGAGGTCCACTTTTTGCTTTGTATCGACTGTATCGGAGTAAAATTGCTCTTTGTATCCACTGTATCGGAGTAAAATTGCTCTTTGTATCCACTGTATCGGAGTAAAATTGCTCTTTGTATCCACTGTATCGGAGTAAAATTGCTCTTTGTATCCACTGTATCGGAGTAAAATTGCTCTTTGTATCCACTGTATCGGAGTAAAATTGCTCTTTGTATCCACTGTATCGGAGTAAAATTGCTCTTTGTATCCACTGTATCGGAGTAAAATTGCTCTTTGAGGCGCACTGCTGGTTGGTAATCTGCTTTATATGGCCGAAGCATTACATTTTTTGTTACTTGATTAAGTTCAGTACCGATGTTGTACCCACTTTTTCCCCTTCAAAACCGGTCTCTTCTTGATTCTCCCAGCATTCTGGGTAGATACTTCAACTCAGTAGTGACCCTTGTTCATGTTTATGCACCTATAATCAATGTTAAGTTTTCCCTTATCGTAGATTAAATACTTTTATGTTCGCTCTGGCATAATCACTTTATAAATTACTCTCGGATTTTCTGTAATTTGATTTATTTCGGTGTACAATTGTTGTGCAAAGTTTACTACAGCTGCGATATTTGCCCTTTTCAACTTCTCACCTTCTATTTCGTCATGCATTTCTTTGTGACTTCGGGGTAGCCTTCCCGGTTATTTTATGATGATAGACTTGGTATGGATTAAATTTTAATATCTAACATTTTGACATGGAAACGGTCGGTGGTCTGCTCTTATTTCAATGTTTATCTGCTCTGTCATTTTTAAAGTACTCACTTTGCACAACGAACCTTGGTGTTTTTCGTCGCTTTGATAAAACTAGACAAGTCTACTCTGCGTTTTGAAAAAAATGGTTCTGTTAATTTTTCAGAAGTTTGTTGTTGTTCAAAGTGGAAATGTACGCAGAAACCTCTTTGCTAGGGGGGAATCCCCACGATCGAAACTCCATAGCTACAGAAGCAATCCTAGGGACCTCATGAAAAAAATTGCACATGTGGCTCTGTCCGGATTGGAACCCACAACCTTCACAACTACAAGCTAAAGTTGTAATCATTCCATGACCTTAGTTTTACCAAGATGGGTTTCCTGGGCATGTCTTTTTGTGGGAACTTGAGACATGTTCACGTGGATCTACTATCCTGGGAATCAGGGTCTTCGCGACAACCAGAGAGCGGACAGACTTGCATAGAAAGCATAAATTGTTAGAGAGTTTAGGATGGATAAGGGGGATGTTCTTCGGTCTCTTGGCGACTGACTGTTGAATGAGGACACTAAAATTGACGTTGAATAAATTCAGCTATTTAAGTAGTTTGAAATTACACGTTTCGCAAGTAGAGCTGGATGCTTGAGGGGCAGAGAGAGAGAGAGAGCGAGCATATGTATATATTATATATAAACTCTGTAACCATTCGTTATGTTCAATTCAACATCTGGTATTTGTTTATCTCGGATTTCCTTAATTACCGTTATCCGATAATGTCAAATGTGAACAGGAAACATTAAGACGGACTGTATAAATTTAAACACAAAAATCAACATCACAAAATGTGAAGAAAAAAAGATCCACAGTTTTTGAGATATTTGATATTTGTTAGCTGATAGGATTTGAATACAGCAAGACAAAGAAAGAGATAACTTCTGTCATGACGACGCAAGGGAAAACTGATAAGGTACGAACATATCTATCAAGATATATATCTATTTCTGTAGCAATTTTGATTACACTTTAAATTTTTTAAATGAATAAAACTGCGAATTGTCAAAACATCAGCTTTTAAAAATTGAAATAAAAGATTTCAAAGTTGAGCTCAGGACCGCCTGTGTGGTGCCGGGACCCACAAGGGAAGCAAAGAATAGAACAACTGCGACTTACAAGGCATGTCGTAAGAGGTGACTGATGTACGACCTAGGGAAGCTACCCTAGTAAATAAAAACGTCGCAGAAATCGGATGTGCTGGCCTACTTGTAGACGCATAACTGACACAACGTACAATCTCTCTTAAGCTCAGATCACATACAAATCACACAGAGTGGTGAACATGTGGCCGTTGTAGAGCGTCCTAAGAAGAAGAAGAATATTTCAGTGATATTTTTAAAATAACTGAAGATGTATAAAGAAAGTTGAATTCATATGAAAATATATGTCTGTGAAAAATAATTAACATAAAATTAGACGAATTCACGAGATCAAAGAAATGTCTGGTTAACAACTGTTATAAGAAAGAGAAGATGGTGACCATACTTTGAGAAGACATGGTCATAGAAGCACTAAACATATACATACATAAACATACACATATACATATATATATATATATATATATATATATATATATATATATATATATATATATATATATATATATATATATATATATATATATATATATATATTGAGAGAGAGAAAATTTAGATGTCTGAAAGAAGATGGAAAAAATGCTGGTAAGATCCAAATATATCTTTAAAAAATCAAATTGAAGGGACCGTCATCATTTCACTTCGATGAATGACCATGTGTTATCCCAAAACTTTTTCAAACAGGAAGATCTTAACGACAGTGCAGGATCTCTATAACACCGGCGAGGTCTCTTATGTAAATATCTAGAATTTATCTAGTTAAAAAAATAAAGAGAGACAGACATTTCTGTCACATAGATATAGATAAACCTGATAGGATCTGAATATATCTGGCAAAAAAATAAAATAAAGAGAGAGACAGATATCTTCCAATAAGGGAAGTAATTGAGTTAAAATGAAATAAAATAAAGAGAGAGACAGATATCTTCCAATGAGTGAAGTAATTGAGTGAAAATTAAATAAAATAAAGAGAGATACAGATATCTTCCAATAAGTGATGTATTTGAGTGAAAATTAAATAAAATAAAGAGAGAGAGACAGATATCTTCCAATGAGTGATGTAATTGAGTGAAAATTAAATACAACCTGTTTAGCAATATAGAATATATCAACAGTTCTCACACATTTGTGTCTGTAGTACTTTTAATGTGTACACATTTGGCATTGTGTCTGTAGTACTTTTAATGTGTACACATTTGGCATTGTGTCTGTAGTACTTTTAATGTGTACACATGTGGCATTGTGTCTGTAGTAATTTTAATGTGTACACATTTGGCATTGTGTCTGTAGTACTTTTAATGTGTACACATTTGGCATTGTGTCTGTAGTACTTTTAATGTGTACACATTTGGCAGTATCCCCAGTTGTCCACTTTTTATTTTATTAGACATCGTAATATATCGCAAACGTGAAATAATGGATTTTAGTTTTCTACGAGATTATTATAGAGACGTTGGAAATGAATCTCTGAAGTTTTAAAGCTATACTGAGAGTTGTACAACACACTCTTTCTCCCAACATTATACTGTCAGTGCCAAAACTGGACGCAGGCATCAAACGATAGAAGAAAACTAGTCACGACAGAGATGAAGTGACCACGCAGAATGCTGGTAGTACCATGAAGAGACCGGTTTAGAAATTAAGACAACAGGAAAATAACTGGGTACCACATCAGTACTGAATTTCATCAAGAATCAACAAATTAAGTGGTTCGGCCACATAAACAGATTACCAACGGACAGTGTGCCCCAAAGAGAAATGCTACTCCGATAGAGTATATACAAAGAAAAAAGGGCATCCACGCACAAAAATTGAGCACATACATATCAGAGGCAGTGAAAAACACTTTATGAAGCGCAGGCAAAAGCCCTTTCTAGAAATCTCTTCTTATCCTGACGCTGGCTTTGAGGCAAAACAGGATTCGAGAAATGAAAGAAAGAATGAGCGCAGTTTCAAAACCGTTGGGTTAAAATTATCCTAATAATTTTTGACGAACCAACAACATGTTGAGTGTACATAATGTTAAGTATAAATATTCTTAAAACTGAGATCCAAGGACTTGCTGACATATGAACAAGTCTAATGGGACGTCAAGACAGGTGTCATTTTACAAACTAGATATAAAGTGGTAACATATTGTTGCTGCCAGTTCGGAAATGTTGAGAATAGTGCATTCTTTGGCGCTTACTGACAAGCTGTTTATTTAACGTCTAATTTATAATTGCAGATTTACATATTTAAGTGAGGGGTAATGGAAGTAAGATCAGGTATAAGATGAAAGGAGGCAAGATTAGGTATAGATAAAAAGAATTGATGTCTATCACTGATAAGCTCTTTAAAGATTGTAATGCCACTTGCTGGTGCGTCGTATATTAGCAGGAAATTACTGTTGTACGAATATATATATATACACGGAGAAAATATGCCCTCGGGAACTGAAAGACGTGGTTCAGATTCTAACCTACACCCTTGAGAACGCAACACTTACAGGTTGGCCACTTTTCCGTAGAGACTCTCGAAAGAGATACAGATGTAGAGAGAGGGACAGAGAGACGTAAAGAAATCTATATCTAGAAAAGGCTGAGATATGTTTTTACTCCGGAATAAACTCAAAGTGGTCAGGAAAGTAAGGCCGACAATGTAACTATTTGACAGGCTGTCCAAATCCAAACATTGGCGAACACCGACACTTTTCACGGTGTATTATACGAGTAAGACAGCGTCCCAGGACAAGCTTATGTGCCACAAAAAGACTGAGAAATGTTCCTAATCCGGAACGACCTCACAGTCAGAAAGGGTGCAGTACTCTCCATCTTTACGGCGCAGGTTCAATCCAAAATTTACGGCACAAAGGATCGGTTGAACTTGTACAATCTAGGGCAAGCTACCCTAGTAAATAAATGCTGGCTAAATTCGGATACATCGCTTCGGATTATAAATGAGTACTTAGATAAAGTGAAGGAAGACACACTGATATTTATAAATGAGTACTTAGATAAAGTGAAGGAAGAAACACTGATATTTATAAATGAGTACTTAGATAAAGTGAAGGAAGACACACTGATATTTATAAATGAGTACTTAGATAAAGTGAAGGAAGAAACACTGATATTTATAAATGAGTACTTAGATAAAGTGAAGGAAGACACACTGATATTTATAAATGAGTACTTAGATAAAGTGAAGGAAGACACACTGATATTTATAAATGAGTACTTAGATAAAGTGAAGGAAGAAACACTGATATTTATAAATGAGTACTTAGATAAAGTCAAGGAAGAAACACTGATATTTATAAATGAGTACTTAGATAAAGTGAAGGAAGACACACTGATATTTATAAATGAGTACTTAGATAAAGTGAAGGAAGAAACACTGATATTTATAAATGAGTACTTAGATAAAGTGAAGGAAGACACACTGATATTTATAAATGAGTACTTAGATAAAGTGAAGGAAGAAACACTGATATTTATAAATGAGTACTTAGATAAAGTCAAGGAAGAAACACTGATATTTATAAATGAGTACTTAGATAAAGTGAAGGAAGAAACACTGATTATGGACTCTCTGTAGTGTAGAGGTTAAATGCTCGCATCGCGTTCATAAGGTAACCAGTTCGCTCCCTCGTGGAACCATCGGAATATTTTTTCCAGAGATCTCTGATCTGATTGTAGGTGAGATCAAGTTTCTAGACCTGTTGGAGACGGACGGTAAAACGTAGGTCCCGTGTTAAAGTTGGACACGTAAAAGAACCCTTGGATGTTCAAAGTCGACAAGAGCAGGCTGGAAAGCTGCTGCCGGGCAGAAATAAAATATAATTTTTTGTAAACAAATTTCCCTACAAAATAATTGTACCATTTTATACACCGGAGACCATCGTCTGTGCTACTGAGTTCGTGTACTGCAGCTGAGATCTTCATGTGTAAGAAAGAGATCGGAGCACACATTGTTACTTACCGAAGTGCAACGATGATTGTACTATCAATGAATCAATCTCACTGATGTCAATGAAGGAATCTCACTGATGTCAATGAATCAATCTCACTGATGTCAATGAAGGAATCTCACTGATGTCAATGAAGGAATCTCACTGATGTCAATGAAGGAAAATGTAGATACGAAAGAACCTTTCATTTATGATATAGGAAATATGGTATAGATAATGGAGGAACATGGATGTAAATGAATAACGGTGTAGATGAAAGAATGAATATAGAAAATTCTAAAGATGTAGATGAAAGAATAAATATAGATGTGAATGAAGGAAAATGTCATGGAAGAAAGGAAGAGATTGGAGTATATGCTTGAAAAAGTTATAGATAAAGAAAGATAGAGATGTAAGAAGATACAGATGTATTAATAAAATCCCACTGGTGAGATCAACTTATAACATTAAGAAGCTGATTGAAGTTCTAGCACTTTCAAGTTCCCAGTTTTGACGTGTTATTGAAGAGCACAAACCCTTGCCAGATGTGGAAATCACGTTTCCCGTAGTTGACTAACACAATCACATTTGTTTCCGGCGTTGTTTCGCTTGATCGTGAAATGTTTGTAAATTTGTCTTGGAAAGGTGAACTATGGACAAGGGAGATAACTTCATGAATACGTTCATATCCTGGTTTTAGAATAGCAGTTTGTTCTAGTACAGTATTTTCCGATTAGTTTTTTGTATGGACATCTGATCTATATCAATAATTCATGTTTCTTGTCAGGCATCCTAAACTTTGCATATTCACCTGCGTTCGCAATGTCTACTTTTTGATTGAACGCTCCATTTCGACCACTTGCTAACCACTGTGTGTGGATTTGTATGTGATCTGAGCCTAAGAACGATTGTACGTTGTGTCAGGCGATTACAAGTAGGCCAGCATATCCGATTTCTGCGATGCTTTTTATTTACTAGGTAGCTTCCCTAGGTCCTACATCACTCTTATGACATGTTTTTTAGGTCGCATTGGTACTATTCCTTGCTTCACTTGCGGGTTCTGGAACCACACGGGCGGTGATCTATATCAATAATTCATGTCTCTTGAAATGGACCCTATACTTTCCATATTCACCTGCGTTCACAATGTGAGACAGTATCAGGTGAGACATACTACACTTGCTTATTGGTATCTTGTTGAATACTATCACATCAATTTATACATATATATTATAGAAGTCCTCCGTATATCATGAACAGAGAAGAGAGAAATTAGATCTATCTAGATAGAAAATGTGGCTAAGTGGTTAAGGTCTTTGCCTTGTGAGTCGGAGGTCGTGGGTTCGAATCCGGACCGCGCCGTTCTGTTCACGAGTGCAGTTTTTTTCAGAAACCCCTAGGATTGTTGCTGGAGCTACGAAGCTCGTGCTTTGTGCAATACTCTACTCTCGGCAGGTGGCGTGCCATTTCTGCGGAGAGGGACCGAGCCATCTGGGGTAAAACCCGGTGCAAGGAAGTCAATCCTTCGGCTTAAAACCCTTTAAGAAACTCAAAATCAAAGAAAACTGGCTGATGCTACAAATAAGAACGTAGATCGAGTCTTGTGTTTGGTGATTTGTTTTTTCGGAGACTCCTAATACCTCCTAATACTACTACTACTACACCCCCGCCCCAACAAACCCTCCTTATTCTCATTCTCAAATAAAAACGAACACATTTGAGTATTGTGGTCAACATCGCACCGGCCGTCCTGACTTCCCTGTTCTGTTCTGGTACCCAATTTAGGCTGAATCGACATGAAAGCCGTTACTGACGGTAAACAAAAAAAAAAAAGTCTACTCCAATATAGAATTGAACCCGAACCATGCGCATAAAAGCCGAGTGAACCAACCACTTCACCAACGTGGCTTCCAACCCATCTCCCCATTCATTGTTAATACTACACATAAGCTCTTCAAACCATAACATACACTCAGTACATACATACATATTCATCAGAAAGAGAACACAACATAATGTTGCTATGTAAAATATCATACAGTTTATCAACACGCGACCTAGATATGGAAAGTAGATTCGACCTTGAGTCAAGTTAATCTTGTTCCAGCAGCTGGTGCCTATTGGTCTAAAGCTGCACCCGGTTCTTCTCGATACCACATCTGGGATATGTTGTGCAAATGGAAATTCAACATTTTTTAAATGCACATATCCTTTATGCGTACATTTTTGTTTCCTCTATGTAGATGATATGTATATACATGCGTGCTTACGTATCTGTGTGTGTGTCTGTTCTTTGTCGACATGGACTGTTATTGTTTTGTTATGTAGGTCATTAAAAGCTCTTTAAGTCGAGACACGATCATTTCAACTGAAGAAAACGTTGTTTCTTTTTTTTTAATATATCAGGTCGTGTAGAAAATCACATATACAAAAAAAAAAAAGGTAGCTTGCCATTTCTGTTTAGAGGAACCGAGCCATATGGGGTAAAACCTGGTGTGCGCAATGAAGTCAGTCTTTAGGTTTTTTTTTCGATCCAGAAGCACTTGATCTTTCAGCTCTTCAGCTCGGTGCCATGGACATCGTAACCCTTCGGTTCAGTGCCACGAACACCGTAAATCTGGAGAACTGGTGGCTTTTCTGCCAACCCCGGAATTGAACCGCACTCACAGGGGCTTATCCTTCTGCTTTTTTTCCCGATCCAGAAGCACCTGAGCTGAAAGTCTTCGGCTCGGTGCCATGGACATCGTAATCCTTCGGTTTAGTGCCATGAACACCGTAAATCTGGAGAACCTGTGGCTTTTCTGCTAGTCCGCGGAATTTAACCCGCACTCACAGAGGACTTGTCACCCGTAGTCCAACGCGCTACGAACACGCGGGGCAGGCAGGCATCCTTCTGTTTTAAAACCCCCTTTATTTCACATAAAACACCCCAAAAAAAAAAAATGAACTTGCGGAGAATGCAATATTCATGGATTATTGCTTCTTTATTCCTAATACCATTATGATAGTGGTCTAAAACGAATCGCTGCATTTGTTTTTCACTTTTGTAAACACGTCAATGTTTGCTATGTGTGTGCATTCGTTCACACACACGCACGTACAAATACGCGCGTACAAATACGCAAAACTGTATGTAAATATGAGGTCTTTGATGCTGCTAAGTGCTTACGCCGTTGCCTTGCGTTTCGAAGGGTGTGGGTTCGATTACTGTGCCCTGTTCCGTTCACGAGTGCATTTTTCCCAGACTCTAAGATTATTGCTGAAGCTCGTAGTTTGTGCAATACTCTCGGCAGGGGGGCGTACCATTTCAGTGGAGAGGGACGGAGCCACATTGCGTAAAACTCAGTGCAATGAAGTCAATCCTTTGCTTTTACACCCTTTATGAATATATATTCACATACGCATGTCTACAAACATATGTGCTCACACACATACTTACACATTTACTTCTGTTTTTGCATAGTTACATTTTCTTTCTCTATAATTTTTTTTCTCTCTCCCAAATTCACATCTCTCATAGAATGGCCACACCTTCCTTCACAAAGTGCATCCACTAGTTACTTGTTTGAGGCAAATATCAAGCAGACGTTTTCTTAAACAGCGTATCCAAATCACAAGGCCACCAGTTATTGCGCCGTAAAGCTGACAACAGTTTCTCAACAAAGTCTGGTTCAGGGTGGATGAATGTGTCAGTTTGGTGAGCAGTAATGGTTTCCATCGGTGTATTTTCCAAACATTTCGAGCCTGGCAGTAAGTGAACGCGCAGATGCATGGGCTTGTCAACGGGAGAACCGCTTATGTGATGATAAACCAATACGTGTATGTCAGTGGTATGTCTGTGATATGAATTGAAAATACTTTATTGACCTTTTTTTCTCGGTCAAGTTTATAGATTTTTTTTTTTTGTCAGTAGGAACGAGTATGTGCTCGCGCGTGTTTATGTGTATTTAAAATGTATAGTCTATCGTGCTCTCGCTTGTGTAGTGTGTAGTTCGTATAGTCCATATATTGTAGAAAATGAGATATGTAGCTTTCCTAAACTTGAGCGACGCTTTTTTCGTGTGAAATGTAAAAAAAAATCGACTTATTATCAATTGAAATACCCCTAAACACCATATAACATTATCGTCACAAAGTTTGATTGAAACCGCTCCCCTGAATCTTAAAGTAGGGAATCAAGAAAGAGACCTGGTCATTCTTCATACAACAATCATTTAACACAGACAAACACGAAATATGTTATTGGTTACTAAACTGATCCCATTGCACTCCGTGCAGACCCATAGGTGGTCAGTCTCCCACAACAGGTATCGAAGAGAATGCATACTGATGGTTAACGTGGCTCGCTGATTAAACACACCTCTCACTCTGCCTCTCAGGCATCCAGTTCTACTTGTACAACGGGTAACTTCAAACTGCTTAAATCGCTTGATCGATTCAACATCTATTTTAGTGTCCTCATCCAACAGACACTCGCGAAGAGACCGAAGAACATCCCCCTTATCCATCTTAAACTCCCCAATAACCGATACTGTTGATGTAAGCATGTCCGCTCTCTCATTACCGTAAACACCCGCATGCCCAGGACATGCATCATCATACGAAATTATGTATCAACACAGAACTGGTTTTATCAGTCGCTATAATCTGACAGATATCTTAATGCTGAGATCGTACGAGTCATCTCATATCATCTATGGATTTGTCCGATTGCAGCCATGATAATCCAATGAAAAGTTCGAACTACTAACATTATTTAATATATTGTGTACGTTTGCTTGTCATATTTGCTATCCTTGTTTGACTTTAATGTTATAAGGGTATTGTTGTAACTTAATTTGACAATATTAGAGTGTTGTTTTATTTTTGTTTGATTGTATAAATAAGGTGTTATATCTACGTTTGATTGATGGTATACGGCTGTTGTTTTATCCTTCTTTGACTTTGATGGTATAAAGTTTTATGATAGTCTATCTAGCAGATAGTCATTAACTCTTTAATCTTCGTTTCTGATTCCACCATTACCTGTTATCAGATAACAGCTACTGTAAAACACTGATATTTTAAACATTTTAAATTCAAATGGCGCCGTGCTCTTCCACGAAAAGATATCCCAGAAAATTCAGCTTTGATAGTTTAACAGTATAATTATATCAACTGTCCAAACTAACGACGTCTGTTCGTGACTAACTTACCATATGTATCTTTCTTGGGTTATGAAGGAAGCGCCAGATTTTTTAAATTTTAAAGTCAAATGAAAGTTACCACGATGTCTTAGGATTTGAATTGTGAATGTTTGCCTAGACTTTGTTAACGAAAAGTGGAAAAATAGTATTGCCAACAAAGAAAAAATCAACTATTACTTGAGCGTTATATTTCAGTTCAAATAGCGAATCTTCTAGACATTGGTAGAGAGGACACACTCCATCCTAACACTAAAAGAAAATTGTGTTGTTGTTGTTGGTTTAAACACACTCAGAACAAACACACACCATTCACCTTCATTAACACTCAAGTAACACAGACACACACTGTCATTTGTTCACACACACACACACCTCACTTTCAATCGTTCACACGGGGATAACGAGAGAGAGAGCATCGTTCACACATACACACACACCACACCACACTTTCATTAACACACAAGTACCACAGACACACATTTTCATTCTCACATACGCACACATACGCACACATACGCACACTTTCATTCGTTCAACATAAACACCACACACACAACTCACTTTCTTTCGTTCACACGCACACACAGCCGCGCGTGAACGAAATGAAGAACTGTTTTTAACTAAACCAACGCGAAAAGAGAATGAAGGGACTCTTACGTGTAGATTAAATGTACCAAAGCTACTGACTTCTGTTAAGAAATATTGTCAGTGACCCCTGACTTCATGGTGAGTTCAAGTACCTAGCTCTACCCGTGTTTGGCGAACCACATGTAGGTACAATATGAAAATTACACAAGTTGAAGAATACTTGGAGGTTGAGATTTGAAATAAGAGTAGGCTTGTTGCCGGTACCCCAAAATATTTTAGAATTTTAAAGTTAAAAATTCCTTCCAAATTCGACCTTCATTTGACAACCGAGAGAGCTAACGTAAAACGCAAGAAAGCGCGAGAAGAAATCAGATGTGTTGAACTAAACGAGAAATTATTGTTGGTTTTATTTAAATGTAACACAAGTACCGAAAAAAGACACACAAATCACCGATTACAAAGTGTTTATACTAGAGCAAACGAAGAAAAACAAATTCTTTTTCCCCGATCCAGAAGCACTTGAGCTTTCAGCTCTTCGGCTTGGTGCCATGGACATCGTAACCCTTCGGTTCGGTGCCACGAACACCGTAAATCTGGGAAATCTGTGGCTTTTTCTGTCAGCCCACGGGATTGAACCCGCACTCACAGAGGGCTTGTCACTCGCAGTCCAACGCGCTAGGAACACGCTGGGCAGGCGGGCCAAGAAAAACAATAAAACCAACGTATCGATCAAAATGTCTTTTCCCGAGAAAATAAGACACAGTGTGTAAATATTAGAAAGCGCCATATACCAGATCGTTTAAACTCAATGAGCTGATGAAGGTGATTGTGAATATTTATAGTACAGCAGAACTATAACGATTTTCTTATCTTATTTTATTTTATCTTAACCACATTTGCGTGAAGCGTCGTGGGGAGAGTTAGTTTTCTATCTTGTGCCAGGTGTGTTGCGCTTGACTTTGCCAGTCCATGTTTTCGCAGGGACTCTGAGATGTTATCTATCCATCGTGTTCTTGGCTTGCCTCGTGCTGTGCGTCCTGAGTGTCGATTGTTGTATGCACGTGATGGTAGTAAATGTGGTTCCATTCTCATTAGATGGCCGAACCACTTGATTCTTTGCTTCTCAATGTACTGTATGCATGGTATAGTACCAACGATGCTTCTGATATTCTCGTTTCTCACTCTATCTCTCCTCATAACATTGACAGCTTTTCGTAGACATCTCATTTCACATCTCATAAAGGTGTTAATGGACTCCTCTCTTCTCTCTCGCTCTCTCTCTATCACCTAAAAGACCGATGTACCAGCTCTCAACATAAATTCATTCATGTGGAAATCTGATTCATGCAGCCTTAGCATGGGTGGGTTTCTTCACATCTTCAGTGCCATTTGGAGCTCTGGTGCTTATCCTTCGGCGATGTGTCCGGATTCAGCAAGCGTTTATTGGGTTCGCTCTCCTTTAGCCTTTGGCTGTCCCCAGCCGTCCTGCAAGGCAGCAGGTTGACTTTTACACAGTTAGGACACGTGCATCCGATTTTAGCCAAACCTCTTTAGTCACCTCTTACGACATGCGTGGCAGGTAACAGTGGTTCTTTTCTTTACACCCCAAATTTGTGCCCCGGTAACCACTCAGGCAGTTAACGGACTGAAACTCACAAGAACAGAAAAATAACACCATCACATATAGACAAGCTTTAAAACGTGCGGATAATACCACGAAAAGCTGTATTAAACTTATAAAAAGATGAGATTTATTGTAGGATGATAAATAATACATAAACTACGCCAGAACTGACATCGGAACATCTTACTACACTTAATGGCGCCATTGTAGAAATGTTATAGAAGATTTAAATATACTCTTCATCACTCACACGCTTAAATTAACTCGCTTTAACGTCCTTATTGATGAATTGTCTCGTCTGCCGCTTGTTTAATTTCACAAGAAGTGACAACTCCAAAAAGCAACTTATTACTCATTTCTTCAATTCTTCTATTAGTTTATCTAATTTTTTTGATTTGTTTTCTCACATGTTTTCATTATCAGATAAAGACGACATATTTTTACTATTATCTTCCTTCATTCATTTTTTAAACAATCTCATTTATTCTCGCTGCTTTTCTTACATTCGTTCCTTATCGCTCACTCAGTGTTGTTCATTTGTAACCTGACTCCGGTGTGGTATGTTTTCTTAAGTTTGCTTACCACTTGACGAAGACGGGTCCTAGTTGACTCGTTTTTCACCCACAAACACTCTGGCTCCCACTGGAGAGCTATCGTGAGAATTCTTACAATATTCAGTGACACTCAATGAATTCCACATGCTACATTGAAGACAGCTTCCCAGCTTGTTTGAGGGTCCACTGTTTGTTTTATCTGTAGATGGGACATTGCTATAGTTAGGGAGAACCTTATACTTGTAGAATTATACTAAATTTTGAGTACTAGGGCTTTTAGTTTTAGTTATAAATGTCCCCCGTCCCCATTGATCCATCTGTTGCTATCATATCCTAGTTTCCCATCACTCATCAAGCTCTGATGATACCATGTCTTGGTGCGGTATTTAGATAGTTTTCTTTCTATCAATACATTGAAGAGAAAGCTACGCCACATATTTTTATAGAACTAGTTCGGAATTTAGTTCCTGTGCATGAAATATATCTAGTAATGGATAAACACGACATGTACATCAGCCTTTGATCTCGTCGGCTGGACTAATGTCCCTGTTGTCGGCAGGTAATAAAATCCACGTAGTTCACAAAATTGTTTGATACTTAGACTTTGAGAGGTACAGTAAAAATGTGACGTACTTCCCATGTGACCAGACTTTAGAGCATAGATTCCCAAACTTCTTCCGCCCACTTTACACAACATAAACTTTGTAACGCCCCGCCCCTCCCCATTATAATAGTTTGCCAACGCGCCGCCCCCACATATATGCATGCTCTATTTTCTCTTAGACGTAGAAAATTGAATTGATATATATTTCTGTCGTACATGGTCAATTTGTAAATGATTATATGCATGTAATAGAAAATTGATGAAAAATGGATCGTGTAAGACGGGCATAAGATGAATTAAAATGCAGAATGCAAATTTTAAATGATTATTCAATCGCAAAATCACGAAAATAATTCATTTTAAAATATATATTATTCATTTCTTCTTTAATGAGCTACCGACCCCTAATCTCGCCTGAACACCCCCAAATTCTTCTGAATCCATTATCGCCCCTAGAACGATTCAGCGCCCCACTGGGGGAGGGGGATGTACCGCCCACTTTGGGAAACGCTGCTTTAGAGCAAACTTTAAAAAAAAAAAAAATAGAGTTTCTAGACTTGTAGTAAACAGAAATCAGCTGTAACAGAAATTAGTGAGCTTGAGAACCGTATGATACGGGCATGGACGATTCCTTATTCTGGACGATGTAGATTGATTCTTGGCGTAAAGATCTTGGTCAGCTTTTAACTGGTAGTAATATAACGTTTCTGATGTAGCTAAAATCGAGCATACATTTACTGCATTTTCCCACTGATTGAATATATGCTATCTACGTAACGATGGCCGACTGCAATGGACCGTCTATACGTTCTGTCCGTTGTTATGTTGCGCATTCTTCCAAACTGTTCTTCGACAATATATTAATGTTTCTCTACTAATAATATTGTTTGTTGTTCTTATCCCCGATTATACTCAACATATCCAAGTCGTTATGCAGTATGTGTTGTGTGTGTAGATTTATATGTATATATCTAACATTTATATACTATGTATACACGAACTGTGTACTGGCCGACTACTATCTCGAATCAAGAATTGCTTGCACGATGCCAACAAGAGAATATGGGCACTATCATCCGAAGACGACGCTGGAGATGGATTGGACATGTGATGCGCATGGAGACTGGCTCCGACACGAAAACTGCACTGAGATGGACTCCAGAGGGTAGGCGAAAGCGTGGAAGACCCAAGACGACCTGGAGGAGAACGATAGAGCAAGAGCTGAAGGAAATGAATCATAGCTGGAACACAATACAGAGGAAGGCCATGAACAGGGAAGAATGGTGTACGTTTGTTGCTGCCCTAAACGCCAGGGGCGTAACAGGCTAAAGAGAGAGAGAGAGATACACGAACGTGGCGTCTGTGGCTTGGGGATAGTGACTCGGTCTATTAACCACGACGTTCTAAGTTCAAATCGTGCTGCGGACAGTTTGGTTGCAAAATGTTTCGCGTAGATTTTTACAAAAGGACGATGGCACCTGCACCACCCATTCTCTCTCGCGATCACTCACCACCCATTCAGAAAGCAATGGCAAACTACTGAATGTAATAATGCCTAGAAAAATCACAAACAGCCAAAGATAGGTTGATTCGCAAAGTCCTGTAATATGCAATTTACTTTTTTTTAAACACATGAACGAACACATACAAAGAGAGAGAAAGAGAGAGAGAGAGAAAGAGAATCAGTTCTGAAGAAGAAAACAAAAACCTGCAAATCAATTGTTGAAAGGTAGATAGATACACAAAACAGAGCGGATAGAAGACTGAAACAAATATCTCTTTTTATGGATGCCTTGTCTGTAGATATGTCATTCACAACCGTAAACATTCATACTTATATACAAGGACGAGTTTTTCGTTTGAGTTTGTTTAATCTTTGCTCCTTATTTATATTTATTTCATTGTCGTTTTCACGTCATCTTGTAGTTAATTAAACCCTACGTTTTTGTGTTTCTTGTCTCTTTATTTATCATTCTTTCATTGTATTTTTCTTGTAATATTTTAATAGCCATTCCATTGTTTTTATAGTTCTTTTATAGTTCTTCTGTTAGGTTTTTCGTCTTGTTTGCAATTCTTAGTTTGTCTGTATGTATCTCGTCTTCCTGTAGCAATTACATTGTGTTTCTCCTCGTTTTGTAGTACTTAATATTTACTTCTTTTTTTTAATCCTCTCATTTTTATCATCGTTATGTAGTATTTACATTGTTTGTCTGGTCGTTTTGTAGTCTTTTTTTTTTTATTTATCATCATCGTGTGATATTTACATTTTCCTTTTATCGCCTCTTTGTGGCAATTCCATTTTCTGTTTCTTGTGTCTCTATAGTCGTTATATTGTCACGGGATCGCGAGAGAGAGAGTCGTTATAATGTCTTTGTCTCGTCTGTTCTCCTCTCCTCCCCCAATTACTTTGTGTGTTTCTCGCCTGTTGTAGTCATTCTATTGTCTTATTTTCTCTTTTTTGGTACTTTTTACATTATTTTTCCGTCTTTTTTATGATCTTACCATTGCCTGTTTCTCATCCTCTCATAATGTATACGTTGTGTATTTTTCCTCGTCTTGTAGTGTTTACGCTGTCTGTTTGTTTTTGATATCTTCATGTAGTCCTTATTTTGTGTTTGTCTCGTATTTTTGCAATGTTTACGTGCTATATTTCTCGTTTCATGCTTACCATGTCTATATATCGTCTTCTTGTAGTCCTTTCTTTGTGTTTATCTCGTATTATTGCAATGTTTACGTGCTATATTTCTCGTTTTCATGCTTACCATGTCTATATATCGTCTTTTTGTAGTCCGTATTTTGTCTATTTCAAGTCCACACGTTATTTTTGTTCTGCTTGTAGTCCACACTATCTATTACTCGTTTCACGAAATGTTTACGATGTATGCTTCTCGTATTATTATTGTCTATAACTTCTCGTTGTCTGTTTCTTATTTTCATGTACTACCCCGGCCTTTTATTAGGCTTCCACTTTCAAATCTCTTATTTATACACTTTTTATATTTCTCTCATTGTTCTTTTTGTCATGTCTTCTTGTAGTTAAGCTCTACATTTGTATGTTTCTCCTCAGTTTATTTCTAGTTCTTTCATTGTATTTTTCTTGTAATATTTTAAGAGGCATTCCAGTGTATTTCTCTATTTATCTATTTCTGTTTTGCTCTATCCTGGTAAACAAACGCATCAGTCTAGTCTCTCTCTGAAACTAATAGTTGTTGACTATAGTACTCAAACTCGTCAGATCAGAGTCGGGTTACATATGAATAACATAGCAGACACGCCATGTCATCTCATGAAATGAATTATCCATTATTTTTCACTCCCAGTTCACGGTGATCCATTTTTTTGCGCTATCCATCGATGCGTTCTCTTTTTTTTTTCTTTTGTGTAGACATTATTTATCTTGTTAGCATCGCTTTGGTTCCACGTGAGCCAACGATCTCAGATTTTTGGGTGTTGAATGTCAGCAGGGGCATAAGGCTTGCCTTCTCTTTGTAATTTGCTTTTTCTTCGTATTCCTTATTTGTCTGTGTCGTTATTCTTGTTTACCTGGAGTTTTCTTCTGTGTGTTCTCTTCTCGCATTACAACAAATACGATGAACCATGTCTTTGGATTAGATTGTATGAGTTTCGGAACAGCCTTGTGTGAGCTTGTTTTCTCTATCTTCCTCAATTTCCATTACTTTGTTTCTCACTTTTCTTTCACGTTCTCTTTCACTATCACGTTCTCTTTTCTCTCACTTTCCTTTCTCTCTTACTTTCCCTTTCTCTCTCACTTCTCTTTCACTTTCCCTTTCTCTCTACTTTCCTTTCTCTCCACTTTCCCTTCTCTCTCACTTTCCCTTTCTCTCTCACTTTCCCTTTCTCTCTCACTTTCTCTTTCACTTTCCCTTTCTCTCTCACTTTCCCTTTCTCACTTTCCCTTTCGCCTCACTTTCCCTTTCTCTCTCACTTTCCCTTTCTCTCTCACTTTCTCTTTCACTTTCCCTTTCTCTCTCACTTTCCCTGTCTCACTTTCCCTTTCTCACTTTCCCTTTCTCTCTCACTTTCCCTTTATCTCTCACTTTCCCTTTCTCTCTCACTTTCCTTTTCTCTCTCTCACTTTTCCTTTCTCTCTCACTTTCCCTTTCTCTCTCACTTTTCCTTTCTCTCTCACTTTCCCTTTCTCTCTCACTTTCACTTTTCCTTTCTCTCTCACTTTCCCTTTCTCTCTCACTTTCCCTTTCTCTCTCACTTGCCCTTTCTCTCTCACTTTCACTTTCCCTTTCTCTCTCACTTTCCCTTTCTCTCTCACTTTCCCTTTCTCTCTCACTTTCCCTTTCTCTCTCACTTTTCCTTTCTCTCTCACTTTCCCTTTCTCTCTCACTTTCTCTCTCACTTTCCCTTTCTCTCTCACTTTCTCTTTCACTTTCCCTTTCTCTCTCACTTTCCCTTTCTCACTTTCCCTTTCTCACTTTCCCTTTCTCTCTCACTTTCCCTTTCTCTCTCACTTTCCCTTTCTCTCTCACTTCCCTTTCTCTCTCACTTTCCCTTTCTCTCTCACTTTTCCTTTCTCTCTCACTTTCCCTTTCTCTCTCACTTTCTCTCTCACTTTCTCTCTCACTTTCCCTTTCTCTCTCACTTCTCTCTCACTTTCCTTTCTCTCTCACTTTCCCTTTCTCTCTCACTTTCCCTTTCTCTCTCACTTTCCTTTCTCTCTCTTCCTTTCTCTCTCACTTCTCTCTCACTTTCCTTCTCTCTCACTTTCCTTTTCTCTCACTTTCCCTTTCTCTCTCACTTTCCTTTCTCTTCACTTTCCTTCTTCTCACTTTCTCTCACTTTCCCTTTCTCTCTCACTTTCCCTTTCTCTCTCACTTTCTCTCTCACTGGTTTGATTGATTGATATTCTTCTTCTTTGAACTCTCCGTATATACCTCTTTGTGATTTGTATGTGATCTGAGCCTAAGAGCGAATTTACGTTGTGCCAGTTATGCACCTACACGTAGGTCAGCACATCCGTTTTCTTCGAGGCTTTTTATTTACTAGGGCAGATTTCCTAGACCCCTACCTCAGCCACCTCTTACGATATTCATTGTAGGTCTCAGTATTACTATTCTTTGCTCCCCTTACGTACCAATAGTCTTAGTTTTGATGTTATATTTATTTAAAGTATGAACAAGCACCGCACACCTCTAGATCCATTGTTTAACGGTTTTCCTCTAAGTGTTTTTGTCAAGTCATCATTTATCATATTCACTGAACGTGTGTCTCCGTCTGCTAAAACCTTTCGTCTCGTGACTCTAGCTAGCTGTTTTCTGACAACTGTCAGAATTCATTTCCTGAATATGAAATCAACTGTTTCCTGTGAACATTCTTACCAGACAACCCTGAGTTAGATCATCATCATCACCAGTCCTTAACCGCCCGAGTGGTTACCGGGGCCCAAATTTGGGGTGTAAAGAATAGAACCACTGTTGCCTGCCATGCATGTCGTAAGAGTCGACTAAAGAAGTTTGGCTGAAATCGGATGCACATGTCCTAAACATGTAGAAGTCTTTGCGTTTAGGGGCCTACCGAACCAATGTGCAACGTATACACGTTCTTGGCAAAGATCAAACATATCACAAAGAGTGATTAAAATTGATCGTAAAGAACGAACTCAAAGAAGAACTCAAAGCACAGTAAGCAGAGACATAAAGTATACAATAAATTTGATCATGTGCCTTTTTTTTCTACCTAGTCGTCATGGATTTTCACATTGTCCGTCATTATTGACAGTTGTATTTTCTCTTTATTACTCATAAACTATATATTTTTTCTTCACTGCTCATAAACTATACTTTCTTCACTACCCATAAACTACAATTTTTTTTAAACCGCTCATAAGCTACATCTCACAACGCAGCTTAGACAAATGACAATCCATCATCACACCTGTTGAACAATCTCTTTATCTAAGACTGCTCTCAAATTGCAGCTTGAACGTCTAAAAAATTAATTTCACAGAGAAAACATCTCACTGTATTATTCCCACTCGTTTCGCTATTCTAGAAACCAGTGTTTGTTGGTGCACATCTTGATGTCAGTGAAAGAAAAAAGTGGTGCAAGTTGTGAGGAACAAGCTAACAGAAACTGTTTTAATGTTTGCTAATTTCCACATACTTATCGTCTGTTAAATCCTTGTTGCCCTGGGCAGGGTATACTTGAAATTTGAGTATCTGAGAAAAAGAGTGGATGCTTCTCTAATTTGTCTTCATCTCCAGAGTTCTAAGTTAGTGATGCTCTTGGAAGAATAATAATAATAAAACCATGACATTTTCTTTTCTTTAATGTTATATCGCACGATGGTTTCAATGGCGTAGTGGTTGAGTCGTTTGTCTTACGTAATGAAGGTTGTGGATTCGAATCCGGACCGAGATACATGTGCAATTGTGTCATGAGATCCCTAGGATTGTTGCTGGAGTTCCTGCTTCGTGCAATGATCCTGGCAGATGGCATGCCATCTCTGTCGACAGGGACAGAGCCATATGGGGGAAGCGGGTGCAATGAAGTCAAGTTCAAGGGTTGCTTTTGGATCACTTTTTGGACATCTCATGACTATTCTGGTTTTCTGTTTAAAAAATCATTAATTTTTTTTTTTTTGGTGACACTTTATCGCTTATATCGAGCATATCAACGATGAAATAACGTCATATATAACTTGATATGTGCATAACAAATTTCAGTTTGTGGTTTGTGATCGATTATCGTCATGCATTCGCTTATCGAATCAGAAACACAAGTTTTGTGGGTTTATATTCTGCAACCGACATTTCACAAGTGAGGAACAAAATAGGCCCTCCTACCTCCTGCTTATTTGGTGCTATAAACGCGAAGTGACTGGTAATAAAGTACCCAACGTTCTACAAAAGACTTCAGTTTTCAATAGAACTTGTGATAAATTTGAATTTCTGTTACGTTTAAAATAAAAAAAAATAGAAGTGAAAAAATGGAGGCTGTAAGAGCGTGCGATGATACATCAGATCGGTGCGAAGTAAGGTTTATTCTTCACTGCTCATAAACTATATTGCTCTTCCCCTGATTATAAAATAATCGTACTATTCTATTCCGCTATCTTCTGTGATATTAGTTCTAACAATGTTGCATTCTGTCGTCTGGTCTATTAAATACGTATGCTGAAAATATCATGAGGAATGTTACATAAGATAGCGGAATAGAACAGTACGATTCTTTTATAATCGGGGGAAGAGCAATACTTGAACTAAGATAGTTTGATGATACAGTGTCACTGAAAGCATCGTCAAAAAATTTGGATTTAGAAATGAATGAAGACTGTGCAAGAGAAAAGCGAAAAAAACACAAAATATATATATATCTCAATATTACAACAACAAACATTTAAATAATAGAGGTGTCTATGCATGTTTACTTAGATGGATTTCATCCTTTCATCTTGAATATTCCTTCAACTTTGTAGAAGAGTCACGGCAATGTCCAATCTAGAATAGTTATTGGTTACTGAACCGACGTCATTGCACTGCGGGCAGACCTATAGGTGCTCAATCTCCCCCAATGCATGCCGAACGGTATGCATACTGACGGACGGCTCGCTGGTTAAACACACTCCTCACTCAGCCCCTCAGGTATCCAGTTCTACTTGTGCAACAAGTAACTCCAAACTCCTTAAATCGCTGGATCGATTCAACATCTATTTCAGTGTCTTCATTTAGCAGGCAGTCGTAAAGATACCGAAGAATATTCTCCTTATCTATCTTCAACTTTCCGACAATCAAAGCTGTGCTTCTTCTCTGGCGTAGAAGACTGTACAGCTTGTGGCATTACACCATTTATACCAGCAAGTCAAGCAGCCCTTTGGGATTTGAGTAAAAGCTCTGTACACCATCCCGTTCAAATATGTCGGCAGAAAAGAAACACCGTTTTCAGCAGAAATAATTTTTGCAATGAACTTGACACGAGGAAATTGAGTGCAAATTCGTACTTGTTTGGTGAGTTCATACAATAACATCAACAAAATCATACGTAGAAGAAACCCGCACGCAGAAGCGGATTATGTAAAGAGTTGATATGTGGGACGTGTGGTAATAGTTTATACCAGCGTTTCCCAAAGTGGCGGTACAGCCCCAGTGGGAGCTGAAGCGTTCTGTGGAGGCGATAGTGGGTTCAAATTAATTGGGGGTCAGGCGATTAGGGGTCGGTGATCATAATAACTATTTAAAAATAAATTATGTTCGTAATTTTGCGATTGAATAATCATTTTAAATTCTGCATTTTAATTCATCTTATGCCCATCTTACACGATTCATTTTGTTCATCAATTTTCTATTTCATGTATATAACCATTTGAAAATTGACCATGTATTACAGAAATATATATCAATTTTTAATGTCAAAGAGAAAATAGAGCATGTATATATGTGGGAGGGGGCGTTGGCAAACTGTTAGAATGTGGAGGGGACGTTACAAACTTTATGTTGTGCAAAGTGGGCGGTGGACCGAAAAAGTTTGGGAACCTATGGTTTATACAATAACTTGTATTGTGGTAGTAAAAATCCAGGGGCGCAGCATATTACACGGAATGATAGGATAGTTCCTTTTTCCTTTCCGTGCCTCGAGGAGCATATAACCTTAACAGGTGTTCGACAGTTTTTCCGTTCTCTTGTTGTTTATCCGTTCTCTTGTTGTTTATCCGTTCTCTTGTTGTTTATCCGTTCTCTTGTTGTTTATCCGTTCTCTTGTTGTTTATCCGTTCTCTTGTTGTTTATCCGTTCTCTTGTTGTTTATCCGTTCTCTTGTTGTTTATCCGTTCTCTTGTTGTTTATCCGTTCTCTTGTTGTTTATCCGTTCTCTTGTTGTTTATCTTATTTCTTCCAAGAATAGTCCAGCTTCCTTCAGTTCCTCAAGAAGACTCCGTCTTCAGATCTGTTAGTACGTACCTTTTCCGTTTTCCTTGTGGCTTCCACTTAAGTGCCTATCTAGTGAGTCAAAACTGTGTCTTCTTCAGGGTATGTCCGACCCATCGACATTTTCTCCTCTTAACCTGGGTCATCATTAATTCCTAGCTAGTCAGTACCAAAAGGAATAATATTAATAAATTAGCTAAAATGAAACACTATTATTACCTCAAAAAGCAAAACTTTGATTTGGAAACCGTTTGTTGCTAATCGCTGATCACTTTCATCAAATCTGTAATTATTTTACTATGCAAAATGTCAAATAATTATAAAATATTGTCACCTTTATTCATACTTACCATCTGGAAACTATATTAAACAACAAAAACCTTTAGAATAAGTTTCCGTTTCTAATTATAGCTTGACATTGCTATTATTTAGTGAAATTTGGATTCCGATTGATGAGAAAGAAGATGCGTGGGATTTCAATCATTTCGAAATATTTGTGTGTGTGTGTGTGTGTGCGTGCGTGCGTGCGTGCGTGCGTGCGTGCGTGCGTGATAAGTAATATTGCTAACGATAAAGAGAGTTCTAGATGATGTAGGGATCAGTAATAAAATATTCATGATTAAAACGTTTTCGTAATCTTTAACTGTATTTTACCTCTTTGAAAATGTTTTAAAAAATGACTACTAGTTTGTCCCGAATTAGAAATGTAATAAATAAGGTGTAGGTGTAAGGCGCCCCCGCTTGTAAATTGTTTTAGTTTATTTTTGTAGGTATGTGCGCCCCCGCTTGTAAAGTGTTTTATGTTATTGTTTTATGTTATTGTTTAATGATTGTGGTGACATACATGCACATTTAAGATCTTCTTTAATTTTCAAAATATTGATTTATCTTATCCACTTTAACTATCAATTTTATGAACCACTATAGTTGCCTCCAAATGTGCGTCAATTGCACCACACCCCCAGCCACTATAGTTGCCTCCAAATGTGCGTCAATTGCACCACACCCCCAGCCACTATAGTTGCCTCCAAACGTGCGTCAATTGCACCCCAGCCACTATAGTTGCCTCCAAATGTGCGTCTTTGCACCCCAGCCACTATAGTTGCCCTCCAAATGTGCGTCAATTGCACCACACCCCCAGCCACTATAGTTGCCTCCAAATGTGCGTCAATTGCACCACACCCCCAGCCACTATAGTTGCCTCCAAATGTGCGTCTTTTGCACCACACCCCCAGCCACTATAGTTGCCTCCAAATGTGCATCAATTGCACCCAAAGTCACTATAGTTCCCTCCAAATGTGCGTCAATTGCACCACCAGCCACTATAGTTGCCTCCAAATGTGCGTCAATTGCACCCTCAGCTACTATAGCTGCCTCCAAATGTGCGTCAATTGCACGCCCAGCCACTATAGAGGCTTTTCACATATATCACTTTCTTTCTATGTGCAGTAAACCTTCCACTTGTTAAAAATTCTAACAATAAAGTCATATACATGTATATAATTTATCTTATCATTCATCTTCCTTCAGACATTTATGCCCATACGTGTCAAGCTAATACAATGTCTTGAGACAGGATTTCTTGAGTGCTGATTACCCATTCAGTGCAATGTTTTCCTTGTATCATTCGTCTTATGCGTTCTTAGTATATCACTAACAACTGGTTTGTTTCCCCCTTCCAGTCACTTTATTGTCATAGAAACAACAACTATTTCCATTGCTATGCTTGAAGTGGTGGAAGTGAGTACACAACTTTTTCCGAAATTGTTATTTGTTTGACCTACGTCTGTCATACGTTGTTATATGATCATGTATCTCCTCTGCATCTTGTTCATCATCATCATCACCATTATCAGATTAGATAGTCGAAGATTGGTTATAAAAATCGTCTGACGATTTCTTGCTCCATATCATGTTATCATCAAGTTAGACAGTTTGAAAACTGGTTATCATGTCATCCGATAATGTATCTCCTCCGCTCCCGTCTTCAGTGACTCTCTTTAAGGTAACAAACACAAGTAGGACCCCTGATGCCTCTATGTAATCAACGACCATTGCTATTGTACTTATCATTTTTTGAGATCTTCTCATGAATTTTGTTATTCGGTATCTTTCTCAATTATCCAAAATTTCATCAACGCGTGCAGAAAATAAGTAAAATTTAAAATAACATTTCAACTAGCAATATTCTGAACACTGTCGGTCTGCCATACACATGTTAAAAATTAACATGTTTTTTTTTTAATTTTAACTCCAAACTTCACATCCAAACTCATTAACCATTTAAAAAGAAATACGACGATCGTCATCGATGCATTCTTTTTAACATAGTACCCATGTTGTTAATTATCTATAATGTCCGCTCTAAGCATCAAGTGGCAGCATTTTTGCGTAATAACATTACAATTCTTTTCATCAGTTGTTGACATGTTACAGTTATACGATCCGTTGCTTTCTGATTTTTTTGTCATGTTAGCCCACTATGAATTTAAGCGCAGTCATGGCGCCTAATATGGTCGCCACTTACTTTTTTTGCGTTTAAGCTTGCTTTCCTTATTATCAGTGTCTTTCTATATTCAGGCGAGCTTCACTTCGACTTCAGATATATATGTAATTTAGATCTCCAAGTAAATGAATGAATCATTACCGATAACGTTTTCTTAAATTACAGCAGACAGAATCATCACGATAAAATGGACCTGTTTCGTCAACATTTGTAGATACGGTCATCGATACAATTCTGAAGTAAATTTATACTCTCTTGTGCATCTACTCTTCTGTGCATACAACATCGTCACTATTATTTTCACTGTGTGTCGTTTTGTATGTAATATTGAATGTATGTGTGGGTTCTGCTTCATAACAGACGCACACATATTGCAAACCGTTCCAACATTTAATAGTACAAAATCACATGGCTACCTTTTGTATCCCTTAATATTAGATGCACCTGTGATACCAACTCCACGACTGCCGAATATCTATTGCAGACAAGACCAACATACAATAATAAAGCATCACAAGGCTACCTTGTGTATCATTTAATCAAATAAAACTTTGCAGCAGTGTTTCTGACTTATTACTGACGAGGCTACTTTTGTCAAGGTTATTTATCAACGGGAGATGAAAGATAACAATGAAGAAGAATATTATTTGATGCCTGCATTTCTGTTGATCTGTTGCTTAAAATATTATTTGGTGCCTGCATTTCTGTTGATCTGTTGCTTAAAATATTATTTGGTGCCTGCATTTCTGTTGATCTGTTGCTTAAAATATTATTTGGTGCCTGCATTTCTGTTGATCTGTTGCTTAAAATATTATTTGGTGCCTGCATTTCTGTTGATCTGTTGCTTAAAATATTATTTGGTGCCTGCATTTCTGTTGATCTGTTGCTTAAAATATTATTTGGTACCTGCATTTCTGTTGATCTGTTGCTTAAAATATTATTTGGTGCCTGCATTTCTGTTGATCTGTTGCTTAAAATATTATTTGGTGCCTGCATTTCTGTTGATCTGTTGCTTAAAATTCATCGTTATCAAGTAATTTCTTTTACTTCTTTAACATGTCGTACTTGACACGGTTTCCTGGTCCGGTTACCAGTTTTGAAGGACTATCATCATAGCACTCCGAACATGTCAATTGGTGCTCGGATCTCCACTTCAACAAATAAAGCAGCGTCCAGCGGTTCAACACGCCAGTTCTTTGTTGATTATTCAATCTTTTTGCATATTTGGAATGTCGTTCTTTTCAGGCTATACCAATATGACACCCATCTCTCTCAATCTGGTCAGCGACTGGGATTCACAACCTTGAAACTTCGTCCTGTTACAATGGTGAACCCACTGATTTAAAGCATCATAAAGATCTTTAGATTTATTCTTTTGTGTTTATGATATGGCTTGTTTTCTTTGTTGTATTCATATTTTAGTGAGTAGTTTTCTTTTGTTAGTGTTTTACTCGTGCAATTATAGATTTGTAAACTGCAGTTATCTCCGACAGAAGACATTGACTCATAATGGTTGTCACACAGCACTTTCAATGAACAAAGTGATATAGATATTAGTACACAAAACTCAACTTACTGGTAAACTAATGATTATAGAGTATCAAACAAACTAACTATTACTACATAATATGAGGCAGTCTGCGGACATCATCATCAAATAGCTTATCCTGAGCAGAACTTTGCCACCTTAACAGTCCATCGGAATTTCTATCTCTCATAGGCCAGATATCCCGCTTCTGCAGCCGCCTTGCTCAAACCGTCAGTTACATCCTGAATCCATCTTCTCTGTGGTCTTCCTTTTCTCCTTTTTGCTGGTTGTCTTCTTCCATGATGGTCTTCTCCAGCCCTTCATGTCTCTTTATATGTCCAAAATGCTCATATTTTCTTATTCTTATCTGTAACAGCCAGTTTTCTTTGATTTTGAGCTATTTCTGGATATATCTATTTGTTCTCGCTCTGTCTGCGGACACTAATGTCAAATACAACAGTGGAACCCAAACTCTTTTCCCTCTTGACATCACATTGTAGCTAAAGGAACAAACGTTTTAAAGATAGCAACCAGCTGGACGGTAATGTCGAGAGAACTAATGGCCTAGATTTGGATTGCTTTTCTTTCCCCAGGTGTCTCGTTTACCTGTATAGTATTAATGTGTTTGTCTACTTATGATTATATTTATTGGTTTCGGTGCTTCCCCTTGCGTTCTTAGAACACTTAATTACCTGGTGAACTAATGAGTCATTTCAGTTGTCAACAAGAAGGCTGGAAACGATTCAAAGAGAAATATAAAACAAGGATAGAGTGGAGAAAGACACTTCATATAATACAGTAATCTGTTCAATCACAAGAAACAAATTCCTGGGGGAAAAAACACTTATTCTGGACTTTTTTTTTAATTGTCATGGATAATGGTTTCATGTAACATTCAGAGACGCTCACAGGTATAATTCTTTAAACCTTTTGCGTCATAAATGGCATATTACCACACACATGGGAAGAAAAGCATAGCTGTTATTAGATTCAACTTGTTTTTCCATTTACCAAAACTAAACGAATGCTTATTTAACAGGTTGTTTAATTACGTTGATGTACGGTGCCAGTACCATGATCCCAAAATACTCGATTCCAGAGCGAATTGGCAAGGCAATTTTTTCAGTGATCCCTTACCGTATGTTAAATCGGATGCCTAATTCTGTCAGAAACGGATGATGAAACGTAGTTCTCATGTTTAAGTTAAAACACGTAAATAGATGTTGGTTTTTGAAAATAGCAAAGAACTTGATGTAAATATTCTGCTTATGTAACATTTTATATATAGATAGTTAATGTGTATCCTACTAAATTTACCATATGTAAATATGGTAACTGGGAAGCGAATCCGAACACAAAAAGCATAACGAAATCGAGTGTGCTTGTATCTTTCTTTCTTTCTCGAATCATGTATGCCTCACAGCGTCAGGTCAGGAAGAGATTTCTAAAACGGGCCCTAGTATGCGCTTCGTAGATAGTCTCTTTCGTCGTCTCTGTTATCTCTGAGGTCCATCTTTTGCGTGGCCGGCCTTTTGCTTTGTACCCATTGTATCGGAGCAGCATTGCTCTTTGGGGTGCACTGTCTGATGGTAATCTGCTTACGTGGCCGAACCATTTAATTTGGTGTTTCTTGATGAAGTCTAGTACTGATGTTGTACCCACTTTTTCCTGATGTCTTCATTTCTCAACCGGTCTCTTCTTGTTACACCCAGCATTCTGCGTAGACACTTCATCTCTGTTGTGACTAGTTTTCTTCTATCGTTTGTTGTCAGCGTCCAGGTTTGGCACTGGTAACATAATGTGGGAAGAAAGATTGTGTTGAACATTGCTCTTTTGTGTTCATGGTGACGTGTTTGCATCTTAAAATTGGCGTCATTTGCCCTATCATTTGATTTGCTTTGTTGCATCTGTGTTGAATTTCATTAGTTATTCTTCCATTTGCTGAAAAAATGCTCCCAGGTATGTGAAATCTTTTACTTGATTTAGTAGGTGATTATCGATGGAGATATTGGTAGAGCTTTCCTCTCTGGCGAATGTCATTACTTCTGTTTTGTCGATGTTTATTCTCATGTTGTATTCGTTACATGTTACGTGCTTGTATGAAATGTGCATATATGATAGCTTTTCTGTAGACATAGCACAACATACTTACGCTCAAGTCACGCATAAAATAATCGACATGAACGAAGAAAAAGTAAAGTTGATGTATGTGTACTCAGGTGCTCCCATAGGTGATGGGTCCTATTTCAGATGGGTTCTGAAAGTATCAGAGAATTTACTCGATACTTAATTGAAAGATGAGAAGAATGACAGACTTGTTTGCTTATAACTGTTTAAGAGATTGCTACTGAAGCAACCGAAGGACAAACTATAGTTCAACGTTGCATGAGTTAGTCTGGGGACTTGAGATGGACAATGAAGATTGTTTTAACCAGTAAGTCACTGGAACAATCAGCATACACACTCTTTAACTTACGCTAAGAAAGCTTGCACACTGGTGAATCCGATTCAGTAACCAATAAACTATGGCGGCGAATACTAATCTTCCTCTCCCTGAACGTACGGGTACTGAAATTCACCAGGGATGGGTGACTGATATCTTCTTCTTCTTCGAACGCTCTATATCGACCTCTTGTTAACCACTCTGTGTGATTTGTATGTGATCTGAGCCCAAGAGCGATTGTACTTTGTACCAGTTGTGCGCATACAAGTAGCGCAGCACATCCGATTTCTGCGATCTTCTTCTTTGCGTTCGTTTTTTAAGATCAATTTTAATCACTCTTTGGGATATATTTGATGTTTGCCAAGAACGTGTATACGTTGCACATTGGTTTGGTAGGCCCCTAAACGCATTGACTTTTACACATTTAGGACATGTGCATCCGATTTCATCCATACCTCCTTAGTCACCTCTTACGACATTCGTGGCAGGTTACAGTGGTTCTATTCTTTACACCTCAAATTTGACCACCGGCAACCACTCGGGCGTACCTCTGCGATGCTTTTTATTTACTAGGTAGCTTCCTCGGTCCTACATCACTCGCCTTTTACGACATGCCTTGTAGGTCGCAGTTGTGCTATTCTTTGCTCCCTTTACGAGCCCTGGCACAAAACTGGCGAACTGACATCTAATATACCGGAAACTGAACAACACAAATTTCAACACACTGAAACTGTGTTATCTGGACTCTCCATCACTAAAACCACACCCTCATCTCACTCCCCAATTCCGAGGAGAAAATGGTATCATTGAAACTTAAGAAGAAACCCTCGAAAAATATAATTACGACCACAGGGACAGAGCGTAGGAATAAAATATTGAAACCCCGTAACCTAATATATGGGCAACTAGCCATTGACAACAGAAGACAAACTATGTTAGATTTGAGAACGTTCTTAATTTTGTGTTCTGTCTGATTCAGTTTTGTCCCGAAAAAGGATGTCCACCACCAGACCATCTGTTATGTCTGTGCATTATACAGTTAATGAGATCCTTAGAGGAACAATAAGGGAGACGAATGTGTGAATTTAGCATGAACTACTAATTGTGAAAATGCAGGTTTTTTGTTAATAAAAGCTGAAATTGATCCAACGCTGTTGTGGGCTCTTGTTCTTTGGCGCAATGTCATGCAAATGTGTCTGCATAACTTTGTAAGTTGTTGCGTCGTTATTCCTCGTCTTCTTCTTCAATGGTGTAGTGGTGCTTTTGCGCATACCCTTCGGTCAAATCTACATATAGTGTACACATCACTGAAGAAATGAGATATCTGTAGATGTTCTACCCACCAAGGACAGTAGTTTGTGATCAACGAATATCAAAGCAAGCATTGAAGTGGGATATCTGTAGATATTCTACCCACCAAGGACAGTATTAGGTATTGGACTGTTCTAGCATTAGATGCTGACTCTGCGGCTGAATAATGTATCTATATATTCTATCTATAGTTGGATCATGACTAAAGATATAGAAATCAAGTTGAATGCATTTGAAAATAGATGTCTGTGAAAAATAATGAATATAAAATGGAATGAATTCAAAAGTGATGAAATCATAGAAATGTCTGGTCAACCACTAGTGACAACTGTTATAAGAAAGAGAAGATGGAGATATGTTAGGCACACCTTGAGGAGAAATTATCAACGAATATCAAAGCAGGCATTGAAGTGGGATGCAAAGGGTTCAAGAAAGAGAGGACGACCTAAGGAGACCCTGAAACGAACTTTTCTGAGAGAGGCAAGAAATAACGGTCTCAGTTCCATGGAGGAGATTGAGCGAGTTGCCCAGGATAGAGCGGTATAGAGAAATTACTTGCAGGCCCTATGTAACGTATAACAGTACGAGAGGAGTTATTTATTTTTATATTCTATCTATATCATTCTTCGTGTTCCGTTTGAAACATAAATCTTCCACAAAGCTTCCTTGAAGATGTCCTTTGTTGCCGTTCTGCCGCCTTTCTACAAATTGTTTCCCCATGTTCAATCTTTCAACTCTCTTTCTGCAACTTTTCTCCATGTTTTCTTTGGACGTCCTAATCTTCTTTTCTCTCTCACTGTCCATCGGAGAGCTGCTCTAGGTAATGTCCCAGAAATTGCACGCCTTAAGAACGATTGCCAAACTTATGAACCACTTCACCATAGAAACCTTCAATATTGATCTGTAAGAATGGGCGCCTGGTAAAGACTGTGGAGTTCGTCCTAGGGACAAACTTAAATCTAGCAGGGTCAGTTTTCCGGAAATAACAAATGAAACTAGGGAATGCTAACCCGAAACAAATGCTTGCAGAAAACGGATGCACCAGGCCGTAAGGCGCATAACATGGTGCAACGACCCTCACAATGAGAAATGGGATAACGGATTCTACGGTCGCTGATCTGCCTCTGAGATTTAGCCACGTAGTAAGAATGTCGGACCTACCAAAGCTAACTGCGGGAGATCACACAGGAGCAAAGGCAAGGGAAACATATCCTACAGAACTGCCCCCAGTATGCAGACATGAGAAGAAAAATTGTGCCCACTTACACCAGCGTCCAAGACAAACTGTATGGCGTGGCTGATAATCTGAGGCAGACGGCGGCCTTTATTAGAGAGTCCGAAATCCCAATCTAGTGAGAATGCAGAAGAAGAAGACAAATGAAATGGTTTGATCATGCAGTGAACAGTCATCATTCACATAAGCCAGATTCTACATTAGTCTGAACATGAATTTCATGACAAATAGAGTTTAACTCTTACATTACGTAAAGCCATCTCACTCACCATTCTGGCAGTACCTATTTTACGAAAAGCCATATCACGTACCAAAACATTAAATAAAACCAATACTATTAAAGGAATCTATGTTGTACTATCTGCTTATAATTCTGTGTAGAATTCATTAGATTAATTCTAACCCTTCAGCTGCTAAGGACGTATATATACGTTTTTCCCATATTCTAAAGACGCATTAACACGTCTGTTATTATCTATCCTCTCTGGGCTAAAGACGTGTTAACACGTTATACATTGCTACTGTCGTATAGGCGTATATTCACGTTTGTGACCTAGAAACAAAGAGTAGCTATTTTTAGCTCAGCCTGTTGAAAGTATGTAGCAGCGAAAGGGTTAAAAAGAGAGGTTTCAACTCTACACATTCTTATATATAAAGTATTGTTTTTGTTTGGTTATTGGTTACTAAACTGACGTCATTACACTCCGGGTAGACCACTAGGTGCTCAGTCTTCCCCAACAGATATCGAAGAGTATGCATACTTATGGTTCCCGTGGCTAGCTGATTAAACACACCTCTCACTCTGCCTTTCAGACATTCAGTTTCTTGCTCTTGTTTAACATCAGAAACTTAAAATATAATGTGTAGAAGCATACTGCATATAATATTTGATGTTAAAATATAATGTGTAGAAGCATACTGCATATAATATTTGATGCTAAAATATAATGTGTAGAAGCATAATGCATATAATATTTGATGTTAAAAAAAACCAAAAGGGTCCAATGGCGAAGGATTTTTCTCATTGCACCGGGTTTCCTAATATGGCTTCGTCCATGTCGGCAGAGAGGGCATGCCATCTGCAGAGAGCATTGCACAAAGCACGAGCTCTGTAGCTCCGGAAACAATCCTATGGATCTCATGAAAAATTTCACACGTTTATCTGTCCGGATTTGAACACGCAACCTTCAATGTTAAACAACTTAACCACTTCCAAACAACTTAACCACTTCCAAACAACTTAACCACTTCCAAACAACTTAACCACTTCCAAACAACTTAACCACTTCCAAACAACTTAACCACTTCCAAACAACTTAACCACTTCCAAACAACTTAACCACTTCCAAACAACTTAACCACTTCCAAACAACTTAACCACTTCCAAACAACTTAACCACTTCCAAATTGATCCCCCTTCCTCCCTCCCCCAACCAAAAAAAAAAAACAGCGCGTAAAAATAGTGGTGTTGGTTAGTACGCTCAAGCATTGAGTTAATCGTCAATGAAATATATGGGCGGGAGAAGCTTATATTTAGTTTATCCATGCAGACAAATTATCTTGGCAATCTCATGAAACGGCCAACTTGCCAATGAGCGCCCATTGTATCTCCCTCCATACGTGGCTTAATTTAAAATATTTAATGTTTAGGAAACAATAGGAACACTTAAGGCAAGTGCTATCCAAAATAATCAGTTTTGAAGTATAGTAAGCAATTTAGTTTGAATCGATTAGACATTCTCCCAGTGGTGTCTGCACTGTGACATTAACAAACGAGTGTGTAGCTCCCTGAACGAAACTCGCTTCATTGGTTTTAGAATTACTACGAGAATTTGCTCAATTCATTCATCAAGTTAGGCTGTAAAAATTGAAGCATTCTCTCATCAAGGTAGATTGTTAACAAATTGAAACACTCTCAGACCAAGGTAGATTGTTAACAAATTGAAACACTCTCAGACCAAGATAGATTGTTAACTTCTTCTTCTTCGAACGCTCCATATCGATCACTTGTTAACCACTCTGTTTGATCTGAGCCTAAGAGTGATTGTACGTTGTGCCAGTTAAGCACCAACAAGTAGGCCAGCACATCCGATTTCTGCGACGCTTTTTATTTACTGGGGTAGCTTCCCTAGGTCTCTACCTCAGTCGTCTTTTACGACATGCCTTGTAGATCGCAGTGGTACTATTCTTTGCTTCCCTTGTTGGCACCAGCACCACACGGCTGATTGCTAACAAACTGAAACAATCTCAGATCAAGATAAGTTTGTTAACAAATTAAAACATTCTCAGATCAAGATAGATTGTTAACAGACTGAAACTCTCTCAGATCAAGCTTGATTGTTAACAGACTGAAACTTTCTCAGATCAAGCTTGATTGTTAACAGACTGAAACATTCTCTGATCAAGCTTGATTGTTAACAGACTGAAACATTCTCAGATCAAGATAAGTTTGTTAACAAATTGAAACATTCTCAGATCAAGCTTTGATTTTTAACAGACTGAAACTCTCTCAGATAAAGCTTTGATTTTTAACAGACTGAAACTCTCTCAGATCAACATAGATTGTTAACAGACTGAAACTCTCTCAGATCAAGCTTTGATTGTTAACAGACTGAAACTCTCTCAGATCAAGCTTTGATTGTTAACAGACTGAAACTCTCTCAGATCACGCTTGATTGTTAACAGACTGAAACTCTCTCAGATCACGCTTGATTGTTAACAGACTGAAACTCTCTCAGATCAAGCTTTGATTGTTAACAGACTGAAACTTTCTCAGATCAAGCTTTGATTGTTAACAGACTGAAACTTTCTCAGATCAAGCTTGATTGTTAACAGACTGAAACTCTCTCTAATCAAGATAAATTGTTAACGTCTCTTCTTCTTCTTCGAAGGATCCATATCAACCAATTGTTAACCTCTATTTGTGATCTGTTTGTGATCCGAGCCTAAGAGTGATTGTATTTTGTGCCAGTTATGCGCCTACAAGTAGGCCAGCAAATCCGATTTTTGCTACGCTTTTTATTTACTAGGGTAGCTTCCCTAGGCCCCTACCCAGTGGCGGCTCGTCATTAAGGGCCACTGGGGCCGGGCCCCACCAAAATAATGTGTAACGTTTATTTATTATTTTATAAATTAAAACATAACAACCCAAAGCCATGATTTTTCCGATAATTTTTGTCTGGCCCTACTAACAAAAATTATCACGAGCCGCCACTGCCCCTACCTCAGTCGCCTCTTACGACACGCCTTGTAGGTCGCAGTGTTACTATTTTTTTCTACCCTTGCGAGTCCCAGCAACACACTAGGGATCATATAGATACGATTATTTCTTTACACAATGCTTGACATCTTCATTCTATTAACTCCAAATGTGATAGCCACAATCAAGAGTAATGATATTTAACCTATTGTTACTGTTTTGATTTCCGACGGTATACATAGTTATACCCGTAGTATTTGTGCTAGAAAGTTGATTAGTTAGTTACCTTCCATCTCCAAATTGATGTTTCGTTTAGCTTTTGTTTTGAACACTGTAGGTTTTTTAAGAGATTTTGTTCAAATTCCTTTTCCCCATATTTCTGTGTGTTTAAACTGAGTGTCTCATGCTGAGCTTCACGATATGTAAATTTACACAAGCCTTGAGAATAAAGGAATCTCAACATTATGGTGGGCAATCTACGGTCCGTGGACTAAAACCGGCCCGCGAAACAATTTTAAGCGACTACCAAATGAAATTGGAACATTACTATACTTTGTTCTTAAAAAAATAATTTAAGAAGAGTACACACACACACACACAAGCATCCCATTCCTTCCCTCCCTTGTAAATCAAAATTTAAAAAAGCACACATATATATTAAAGAAATGTATGACAGTGCCGATTAAAAATATTTTTGTTTATAATCTCCACACCGTACAAGCAAGATACGTGTTAACGCAAACACTTGTTGGGGAGAAACTAACTTAGTGGCTCCATGGACAGTGTCAGTTAAAGTCTTTAATAGCAAGAAACTGGGTAGATAGTGGTATCTCTCCCTCTCTCCTCTCTTTCCTCTCTCTCTCTCTCTCTCATTCCCATGCTCTACTAAACCTCAATAATATGATTTCGATATTACATTAGCTAGCACATGCTAATTAAATAATTAATAGATGGTTTTCAACATGTGAGTGTACCCACCCCTCTGCATCTTCATAAACTTCAGGTCCGGTCCCTGACATATAAAAGGTTGCTGACCCCTGCTCTAGATTATGGAAAACATGAAGTGTAAGAAGGTATGATGAAGTAAAAATTGGGTTGGCACCATGTGAGTCTGGATATAATTGATCAAATGATACTGTTCTATAAAATAACGGAACTCTTTTTATAGCACATGATATATAGGGTAATACGGTATTAGGTTCGTATTTTTCATTGACCGTCGGCACACGATGGGTGATGTGGTCAACATCACACCACCGCTTTACTTCCTAGTACCTTTCCTGGTACTCAAGTGAGGCTGGGTCGATCTGAGAGCTGTTAAGGTAGGAAACAATTCCACGCCCTGTAGAATTGAACCCATACCACTAGCAAAAGAAGCAAGTTCACTAACAACTACGCTACTGCAGCTGTTCTATGGTTGTGTTTAATATTTCATTTCATCATAACAGTACGCTACTGTCGCTCATGATATATATATATATATAATACAGAGATTCTGGATACGCGTTTAAGTGTTGCCCTTTCATTTAGCTATTTGCAGGTGAATGCCGTCCCAGCTACACACACGTAGAACAGGTGTGCGCCTACTTTTCCCGCACGCGCGTACACACACACGCGCACGTGGACTGTAGGTTAAATTCGTTCAGACACACACAAGAAGCATTTTCCTGCAGTTATGACATTATCTTCAATTACAATAATAAAACCGTCACATTTCTCAATACTTCTTGTCAGATTATCATAACATTATTGCGCATTTATCATATCAAATTGAAATCATTGTACAGGAGTAAAGGTATGCAAAAATAAGTGGGAAAGATTAAAAACGTGAACCATCTATTACTATAGACGATCGTCCGTGTGGTGCCAGGGCCAGCAAGGGAAGCAAAGAATAGTACCACTGCAACCTACAATGCATGTCGTAAGAGGCGACTGATTTAGCCCCTAGGGATGCTACCCTAGTAAATAAAAAGCAGCACAGAAATCGGATGTGCTGGCCTACTTGTAGGCGCATAACTGGCACAACGTACAGTCGCTCTTGGGCTCAGATCATATACAAATCACACAGAATGATTGACAAGTGGTGGATATGGAGCGTTCGAAGAAGAAGAAGAAGAAGATAGACGATAATTGTAGTTAATAAAGCTGGGGATTAAATTCAAGATCTTGTCACGAATAATTCTTCTTATTTGCGATTTTTTTTACATATGCTCAGTTTAAATTGTGGGGTCTCTATAGTGAAGTTGCTAAGACGTTTGCATGTCGTTCTGAAGGTTGTTAGTTCGAATCCGGATCGAGTCAGATGTGCAATTTTTTACAATGAGATCCATAGAAATGTTGATGTAGCTACGTAGTTCGTGCTCTGTGTAACGCTCTTGCTAGATGACATACCACGTGTGCCGAGAGGGACATAGTCATATGGTGAAACCCGGTGTATTGAAGTCAATCCTTTGCTTTTAAACCATTTTAGTCAAAACTATAAGATGGGCTGCCTATATGAAGCTGCGCGACATTTGGAGTTTCTCGAGGGTTCCATTTAACCTACCTTGTAAGCTTCGTTTGTGAGGTCATGTTATTGTCGTTGGCGTAGTTACAATGGAGTCAAAGGAGATCAAAACAAACACAAAGATGAGAATATTTCAATCAAATGTGAAGTCAGTGCTGTTCTATAGCTCGGAAACATGGAAGACCAAAAAAAAAAAAACAGAAAATTACAGAACTTCATAAATGAATGCTTACGTAGAATAGAGGATCTGATATAGTATTATAAGATTACAAACGATGAACTCAGAGAAATAACTTGGCAAATACCAGTGGAGAAAAAAGTTAAGAAAGAGACGCTGGCGATGGATAGGACACACTTGAAAAGACCGATCGGAAGCATTGCAAGACAGACATTGTTTTGGAACCCGAAGGGAAAGAGGACTAGGGAAAGCCCTAGACATACCTGGAGAAGAGAGCTGGAGACTGATATAAAAAGAACAGGTAAAACATGGACAGAATTGCCATGAGAGAGGAAGAGCTGGAAGAAGTTTGTTGAAGACCCGTGCTCCGTTGGTAGTTGAAAGATGAAGAAGTTAAGATGAGCAGGACTGCAGGATATACTCTCTGAAGTCTATGTTTCTGTTTGACATGCATGCTGTGTAACCTTAGCAGGCTTCGTTCTGTGCATATAGTGATTGCGTCTGCAGTGTCCGATTCTTAGACAAAAGATTGTTATCTTTTGACTCTGCTGTTGGAATCATTTGAGTGTTTACATCCTTTCATATTATCTTATATCATATCCTTTACAGAACGTTGTTCTTATTACAACAAGACTTGAGCTCTAGTTAGTTTTCGCATCTCCTCAATCGTTGTGTTCATGTTTTATTTAATATTCCGTTACCACTGTCGTCTTCTTTCTCTCAATCAATCAAGTGCCATGCCTGCCGGCGTAGGCGATCATGGCCCTCCACAACTCTCTCTCTACTTGGTGCATGTAATCAGTTCTGACGTCGATCTTGTGTCGAACCATGATGTCAGGCCACCCAGCATCTTCTCCCTCTGTTTTCCGCGATCTCTCCTTCCCTGAATTTTACCTGTTGTTCCCAAATGTTCTAAACCTCATCTTCGCATTATATGCCCGAAGAACCATGATTGTCTGATTCTTATTCTTTTGATAAGGTTTCTTTCTGTGCAGGCCTGATTTAAAACCTCCTCATTTGTTTTCTTCATTGTCTATGGAATTTTCAGCATTCTTCTGTAAAACCACATCTCTGTGACTTCCAATGTTCGTATTGATTGTTTATTCATTGTCCTTGATTCGCTGCCACACAGAAGTATTGCATCAATATAGCACTGGAGTATTCTTCCTCCACCTGTTTCTAAAGATTCGATTTTTTCTGTAATACTGATATAATGGTCTGAAGCTTATGAAGATTCACATCCATATGTTACCACAGAAAAAAAAATTGTAATCAGAAAGATTATCTTAGCTATCTTTTTTACATTACCTTCTCATTACTTTAGATATAACCTTTAACTTTCTATTAGTCTCCGTAATAGCAGAAATAGTGGTCATAATTCTATACACGATAACAGTGTGCCTAGAGATACCAATCAGTATGACTATTAATCTGATAATATTATTACTAATTACGGTAATGTGCGTATCTATTCCCGGTAAGTTCAGAGAATTTGAGAATGCTGAATCGTCTGATAAATCAGTAATGAAAGCCGCATGCGTAGACATATTACGACATGAAAGAACATTTGCATCCATGTATACGAGCTAATTGCTAGGAACGAAAAGGGGATTTTCAAATACGTCTAATAATTAAATGTACATTATTTGATAAGGTTTAACTAGAAATTGAGAAACTTTACCAAAACTGGAAGAAGAAATAAAAACAGGTAACAAAATCAAGAAAAATGCATATATCTTCATACTGGAAAAAAAAAACCCCGAATATAGAGATTGAAAAAAAACTTTAAATGTAAGATTGCGATATGAAGATTAGTATTGAATATGTAGGGGGAAACATGATAAGAAAATACAGAACTTGTACAACAATATAGCAGGATCGCTGTAGCTAAGGGGTTGAGTCTTTGACTTGCGTTCCGAAGGTCGAAGGTTTGAATCCGCACCACGCTGCTGTGTTCACGAGTTCAGTTTTTTCGGAGACCTATAGAATTGTTGACGGAGCTGCAGAGTTCATTCTCTACGCAATACTCTCAACAGGGGCGTGCCATTTCTGCAGATAGGGACCTAGCCATATTGGTAAGAACCCGGTGCAATGAATTCAGTCCTTCGACTGTATACCTTTTTATCACAGAATACAGAACTTGTTTAACCACAAGAGAATTTAGTGTGAAATTTGACACTGCATATTCGCTGCAAATTAAGGAAATTCTGGTGTGTAACTGGAACAGGCTGCACTGTGAGTCTGTCAAGCAGTATCAATTTTTAACGTTGATGACGCACATAGATGAAAACTAACACATAATTAACACAGATATGTTGATCCAATGCATGCACATATTTTTAAAGAACATTATTAATCATTGGATATCTATTTTTGTCCACCAAAGTCCAGAAATAAGCATACGCACCTTGTGATAATCTTAAAGAAATGTCTACTTTCAGATTTAGGATTTTCAATTCTATCTTTTCAATGTAATATGTTTTCGAAAACCTAAAAAGAAAACCTACTTCCAAACTCAGTAACCGCAATAGAAGAGAGTGGGCTATTGATAAACATTATAATTAGTTAAAGGGTTGACAACTGGCTGAATCTGTTACCAGATTTTACAGTAAGAAGTGTAATATGTTTAACAAAACGAAGATTATTTACATACACTAGCACTGCTAAATTTGGTACTATACCATGCATACAGAACATCGAGAAGCAAAAAATCAAGTGGTTCGGCCATCTAATGAGAATGGAACCACATTTACTACCATTGCGTGCCTACAATAATCGACACTCAGGGCGCAAAGCACGAGGCAGGCCAAGAACACGATGGATAGATAACGTCTCAGAGTCCCTGCGAAAGCATGGACTGACAACGTCAAACGCAACACACCTGGCACAAGATAGAAAACTAACTCTCCCCATGTCGCTTCACGACAAATGTGGTTAAGATAAGATTTCAATTTTGGAAAATGAGAAAGTGATTTACTATTTAAATATCCAATCCAAAGTTTTAATTTCTTTTTAAACGAGTTTATTGAACTTATCATGACTGAGATGTCACTATCGTTCACTTGTAATTTGAGTTGTAAATCATTTACTATAAATGTAATATTTGTCAGGAAATCCAAATCTTGTAACCATGATTTGTCATCAGGTTTCTCCATAATATTTCCTGTGAAACAAATTTAAAGAAATTAAATTATCTAAGAAGACTGTAGATTCGTTCCAGGTGTCTTACCTCTACACAGTCACCTTACTTTTGTATAAAGAATTAGATAGTCATGTTGAATTATTCGCTATCAGAAGAATCTAGAAAATCGTTGAAGGATGATCAGTAACAGAAGGCCGATTAGCTTAGCCGACAAATTTGATGGGGGCTCGTTTTTATATTTGTGTGATAGAACACTGTAAGCTTTGTTGCAAATTTACTCAGTTCTTTGAGTTTATGGTTATTTATTAATGAAAAGTCTTAATAATACTGATATTCTTAATTGTTACATTTAATGTGTGACATAATATAACCAAGACATGTTGTGTCGTTTTTAAAATGAATAAAATTAATTCCTTGCTATCTAACAATACTGAAATGCGAAGGTCACGCGACACTTGTGGTCTGATTTCTGAAAATATTTACATGAGCTCGTCGGCCTAATGTTACCGGGGGCCACGGATGATCTGATGTAATTTACAACATGAGTTACTACTTTTATCACATGCTCGAGCTTCAGCACCGTTGTGCATACAGATTCCTAATGGAAAATACAGGCATTAGAGAGACAATTCGGAAACGATTCATTCTTAGAACAAAGAGCAAGCACCCATATGTGTTCACCAGCTATTTGAAGGTGCATCATTAGTTGTTAAAACAACAAGTTTCACAAGTGATAAGTTCCTCTTCTTCACAAATGTAAGACATACGTTAAAATATCTTGTCCCCTAGTACGGTCTTCTAGAGGAAAAAGTTGATCAACATACTATTTTGCTGTAAAATAAGAAAAGGTAATTTTTATAAATGCATAAATAAACACAAATGTGCAGTACCCAAAATGTCCATGCGAAGTGAGAAATACTCAAACAACTGCAAGATGCAATTAACTGAAATTGCAAATTATTCGAAATTATTCGGTTCAACCCGACTAGTTACAGTTGGATGAAACAATTGAATACCCGTCATGGAAGACATAAGTTTATATTTTTCTTTTTGAGCATTGAAAATACTAATAGCCGTCCATAACAAGGTGATGATGACAACAGTATCAGACGTGTTTTGCTGGAACTCTGGTTTGTGCGGAGATGACTGTAAAGTCCAATCCTCGAACGCAATCCCCTACCACATATAGGGCATACGGGGGTCTCTGTGGCTAAGTGGTTAAGCCCTTTGCATTGTGAGTCGAAGGTAGTGGGTTCGAATCCGGACAGCGTCGTTCTGTTCACGAGTGCATTTTTTCAGATACCCTAGGATTGTTGCTGGAGCTACGGAGTTCGTGCTTTGTGCAATACTCTCGGCAGGTGGCGTACCATTTCTGCGGAGAAGGACCGAGCCATATTGGGTAAAACCCGGTGCAATGAAGTCAATCCTTCGGCTTTAAGCCCCTTTATATAGGGCATACATGATACATCATTAACTATTCCCCCATCACTGAAATGTTTCTTTCTTTAGCTAATACATAACATATTTGTTAAGAAGCTATTGCCACGTATCCAATGTTGTTTCAATCCTGAAATATACTAGCGAGAGTTAGAAATTACGAAAGATATAGAACGTAATTTGAAAGCATTTGAAAATAAATGTCTGCGAAAAATAATGAACATAAAATGTGACGAATTCAGAACGGTTGAAATCAGAGAAATGGCAAGTCTTGTCCACCTCCGCTAGATTAACTTGGATCGAAAACGTCGTAGAATGTCGTGGCATATTTTCTTCGTTCTTTAACTTGAGATTTATATTTTAGTTTATTTCGTATTTCTTAAGTGTATGTGTTGTGTTGAAAAAACATATGGTCGAAATGTCGACTTTTATTATTTTACCTATTTAATTATTAATTTGTCCTTTTTCGTGTAATACTACCATATACCTGTTCTTGCTAATACGCCTATGACATAGTGAAGAAAGCAACGTTAAAATACATATGGTGACTACACGTTTGTGAAAACGTATGTGACAACTATAGTAACATCAATTTTTAAAATGACTCGTAGTCTTTTCAGACCTTATTGTATGAAGTCACTTCACTTGACAAATCTAAGCCATATTATGCAAGGGGTAGGAGGGTCTATTAATTTTCCTCGCGTGTGGAACGTCCAATGTAGGATTGAACCCTCTGGTGTCGGAGTCCACAAGGGAACGCTTATGCATTACGCTAATCCGTTCCATATTTGATATCTACTTTTTAAAAAACTGCTCCAGATTCGGGAGACAACGAATCAGAGAGAAAAAAAAGTGAATGGACATCATCAAAGTAAAGTAAACGTTTGATTGACACGATAAGATGACTGACAGTAGCAAATACTTTCTAAAATCAGACAAGGTTGCTAAGACAAGTGATCATCATCCCCGCGAGAGCATATACAACAAAAACATCTGATTGTTGAACCAAAAATATTCCAAAACGCATACGAAAATGAAGATATAAAAATAGATATTTTAATCATCATCATCATCATCATCGGGTTTTAGCTTTTTAAAAACTGGTTTATAGAATCATATAATCATACCAGTCTTCTCTATACTGTTTTCATCATCACGTTAGACTCGGAAAACTGATGATAAACTGTCTGATCATGTTTCCCCATCGCACAGTGGAAACCTTAATTTGATCACCATCCTGTGAATCATTAGTTGATAACAAATACACTACCACGTGAAAGCCACCACAACGACGGAAACAGCTCACAAACATTGTTATATTTCATTACATTCAGATTTATTCAGTTTGTAATCAATATGATTTTTTTATATTCTTGTTGTTTTAAAATCTTTTTTCTAGCAGTGACGTGATAAGGAGAAATTTCTAGAACTAGCTGCGTTTTCTTGAATGGTGAGGTATATTTTTACCGTTCGTAAAAATTCAAGAGAACTAATTTGCTTCAAAATTTCCCGCCGCGGGGTTTGAACCAGGTACGCTTGGGTTGTGATGGAGCTCACTACCGCTTAAGCCACAGACGCTCATATCAAAGTATCTCTTTTAAAACTGCACTTGGTCTGCTCTAAAGTTGAAATCAACAACAACAAAAAAGGATAGAGAAACCAGCAAATCTTGTCAGCAGCATACGAAAGTCATCATTTGTAAATGCCACGGGATGCTCTACTACCTTACGTGATGACGTTTCGTTATTCCCTGGAGTTATCTACGCACTTCATTGGCTTATTTTTGTGTTCTCCCCCACCTGCCAGATTTATCGAAATATTTATATACGTCTACTCTTTCTTCTGTAGACGTTGAATGACCCAGTTTTTATCACTTGTTTCTAATTATAGCTCGTTCTTGACGTATCCACATAGCATTTATTGCTTTTATGTTATCTTAGAATTATAATGAGGCGGTCTGTATTATAACACTAGAAACATTCTTCAATTCATTGCTTTCTTTTCTTTACATCTTCTTCATTCCAATTATTTCACGTTATTTATTCTTCGGGCACATTTATCTTCCTTGAACCTTCTTCCTACTGTGTATTACCAAAGCCAAACATGGACAATGAGCAAAGCACAGTCTCAAAAAATAAGCACATGTTAAATGCGATGTCTACGAAAAGTTAGCAACAACACAGTCACCAACATCAGCATAAGAAAGAAAGTTTGCACAGAACCTTGCTTGAATTACGTTCATTATCACATAATGAAGTAGTTTGGCCACTTAATAAGAATGCATCCAAACTCTAGTTTACAGAGTCTTCTAAACAGAGCATAAAGCGAGAGAAAGTCCACGAAAAATATGGTTAAAAGGGCGTAGCAGAATCCTGTCAAAGAGCAAAAATAACTTTCACCCAAGCCACTAGAACAGAACAAGACAAAAGCAGAAAACTACTACACTGAACAATGAGAACAAGGGGTTTTTTTGTGTGTGTATGTATGATATTGTCTCGTCTCAGATATATACAAGCACAATAAGCGTATAGCATGTGTTTGTGCAAACACTGTTTGATCGAACCTTACCTGATTATTCTGTGTCTAGTTGTAATGAAGCGTTTGAGAAAGACACTCCTCAGTGAGCCGTTTTTTAGAATGGCTCGCTGGTTGTGTTCGTAAGGACGCTCGTATTGCTAGGCTAGGCGATGGATGTCGTAAGGACGCTCGTATTGCTAATCTAGGCGATGGGTGTCGTAAGGACGCTCGTATTGCTAGGCTAGGCGATGGGTGTCGTAAGAAATAAGGGTAAGCGGTTCGTATCCTGTGTTTGTCTATTTGTTTTTTCGAAAGCTCTTAATACCTGTACATTGTTTATTTGTTGATCATATACTGAACAACAACCCGGTAGCTGTGTGACGACAAAAGAAGAAAGAAAGAAGAAACTTTCTTCATGTCCATTTATCTCCATACCCATTTATCTCCATACATTTTCTTCCCGTACATTTCTGCTGTATATACCTTGTTTAGTTCCATTGTTTTCTACTTACGTACGCCTTCTTCACGCCCATTGCATAACTGTGCGTCTTCTGTATGGCCCATCTGTTTCTTTATACATCTTCTTTAGTTAGTATAACATATTCTTCCAGTTAGCAAAGTACCACGTTTAAATTACACCTGTGGCCGCTCCTGATATCACCTCTAAGGTTACACCTGTCCTGTCCCAGATATCGCATTTGAACTTACACCTTTTGCCATGGCAGGTATCACATCTTACAGTCACAATTATTTCCGTGTCAGGTATCGCATTTTCAATTATAGCTGCAGTCGTGTCAGGTATCGTGTATCAAGATATACCTTTTGTCGTTACAGGTATAGCGTTTGAAGATATACATACCTATTGTCTGTATAGGTATTGCTTTCTCTCTCTCTCTCTCTCTCTCTCTCTCTCTCTCTCTCTCTCGATCACCGCCCAGACTGGTGTACCAGATCTCCGAAATAAATTCTATTCATGTGGAAATCTGATTCATGCAGCCTTAGCATTGGTGTGTTTTACGTCACATCTTCAGCACCATTTGGACTTCTGGTGCTTATCCTTCGGCGATGTGTCCGGTTTCAGTCAGCGTTTACTCGGTTCGCTCTCCATTCTGTAGCCATCTAGTGTTTTACGGTGTGGGGTACCTCCTTAGTCGCCTCTTACGACATGTGTGGCAGGTCTTCTCCTTCTGCTTTGCGTTCGTTCTTTACTACCAATTTTAACCACTCTTTGTGACATGTTTGATCTTTGCCAAGAACGTGTATACGTTGCACATTGGTTTGGTAGGACCCTAAACGCATAGACTTCTACACGCTTAGGACACATGCATCCGATTTCATCCCAAACCTCCTCAGTCGCCTCTTATGACATGCATGGCAGGTAACAGTGGTTCTATTCTTTGGCAAAACACGTAATCACAAAGTACTGTAGTTTTACAAATTACAAAAACAATGACAAAATACAGCAACGTTTCGACCAACAAGGCCTTTATCAAGCAAACGAACAACAGGAGTGACAAATTTAAAAAACAAATGGACGACCAAATACAAACGTTTCTAATGAAAATGTACATACACCACACATATAACTACTAAAACTTACATAATACGTCACAACGATGAGTTGCAGAGAAATAGTGAAATATTCACAATATATATATGAGACTGCAGTAAAACTATTTGATTGGCAAAACACGTAATCACAAAGTACTGTAGTTTTACAAATTACAAAAACAATGACAAAACACAGCAACGTTTCAACCAACAAGGCCTTTATTCTTTACACGCCAATTTGGGCTCCGGTAACCACTCGGGCCCGGTATTGCTTCTGAAGTCAAACCTGTTGTCGTTACAGGTATCACATCTAAAGCTATAGGTATTGTAGTGACACATGTTGCCTTTAACGTTAGGTGCATTTCCTGTCATATATTCCTTCTAAAAACTATTATTGTTTAGTTAGAAAACAGTTATGCCTGTTTTACCAAATATCGTGCTCAATGTTGTTCTGTACGTATCACCTAATATATCTATGGCCTACCAAATATCTTGTTAATAATTGTATTACCTGACGCAGCCTCTACAGTTAACCATATGTCCTACTAAATATCTTGTTAATAATTGTATTACCTGACGTAGCCTCTACAGTTAACCATATGTCCTACTAAATATTTTGTTCATAATTGTCCTACCAGACGGCAGCCTTTACAGTTAACCATATGTCCTACTAAATATTTTGTTCATAATTGTCCTACCAAGGGAACCCTCTACAGTTAAACCTATGTCCTACCAAATATCTTGCTCATAATTGTCCTACCAGACGGAACCCTCTACAGTTACACATATGTCCTACCAAATATTTTGTTCATAATTGTCCTTCCAAATATTTTGTTCATAATTGTCCTACCAGACGGCACCCTCTACAGTTAAACATATGTCCTACCAAATATCATGTTCAATGTTGCATATGCGTACGTGCATAGAAAATAAAATCGGCTTCTATTAGCGGGTAATACAAGACTTACGCAATCACGGAAATGCTATGTCATGGTTACATCCCCTGAGACTACTCCAACTCTTGTTACCAATAATATGTGTCTATTATATTTCCTAACTCGTAGTTTGTATTAGCATTTTCAGTATCAATTTCAATCGACTGTCAGCTATCATGTAATCTAGCGGTTCTCAACAATAGTTCTAGATGATTCGAGTGATATATTTAGGGCTACCGTAAAATAAAGAAAAAAAGCGTCCATAATTTGCCAACTTTGCTACAGTATAAATATACTTAAGAGACGTCACATGATCTTTTCTGAAGCATTCATACTACCATCAATATAAATTAGTAAGACATTTAAAGGGATCCGATGTCCCATACTTTAAAAACCTCTGCCACATAACATCAGTAATGAACTTCATCAAGAAACAACCAATTATTAAATGGAGAAAAATGTTTAGTAACTAATAGTGTATGTACATTAAAATATGGAGTTCAATACTTAGCTAAGATCTTATCATCTTAAGTAGCTAATGACCAACGTTGCGACAAGAAATGTTGCCAAAGTTCCTTCATCAAGGATGCGTAATATACATACCTTGCCCAGAATGCGGACAGCTAGAAATCTACACTATACTGTTCCGAAGCTCACCGGGTATTAATACATGTGGGGGTTTTAATTATTACACGTTTTCTGTTTTTTCATACTGTATAACACCGCAGTAAAAAGGTCACGGTGATCATATACCCTCGTCTTGTTCCTAAACTATTCAGTTCGAGATTAAGTCACTTGTTTACTCTCTAAATATTGGTCATGCATGAATTACAGGGAACTCAACATTTCCTTCACTGCCAAGATTAAATTGTGTGATAATACAAACATGTGACACACTGGAGAATTTATTTCTCACCAGTTCAGTAAAGATGTGCTGCGTAAATTTTGTTTCAAATATATTGATCTAATGACTTACATTCCTTAACTAGAACAAGCAAACAACAGAAGAAGCAGGGGTGATGCATTTGTAATTAGTAATGATGTAAGCCGTAGGGGAAACTTAGTTTTAATATGTCAAGTCTATCCTTATCTATGGCTCTGAGATACGAGGAGCGACAACAGCGACAATCAGAAAAGGTGCATGCTTTTATAAACAGAAGCTTAGGCAGATAAAAGGACTGAGACGGTATTCCGAGGTTACTAATGAGAAACTCCTGATGGAAAGAACCAAGCAAATACCAGTGGAATAAGAGCTTAAGTGAAAACGCTGGGGTTGAATAGAACATAAATTTAAAAAATAGAACAAAAATAAATAAAGATTATCTATGAGTATAGCAAGGCGGATCTTATTTTGGAATTCTTGGACAAATGCAAGCACGAAATGTTGAAAAATTAGTAGCGAAGAAAGTCGCTAGAAACATGTTATATTATGGGATCGACGTCATGGCACATTGGACATTCTCATGCCTGCTCTACTGTCAGCTTCAGTGGTCATCCTAAAGTATATTTGCTCACTGTACCCATGAGAAGTTGATTAGTATACCTTCTCTCTCTACCACAAAGGTGACACTGTCTGGCATGTCCAAACTTAACGCATAATTCACGGACACGTTCCAGTGTGTCTCGCCCATATCACATAAATGAGAGCGTACTACATTGATGACATCGGCTTTGTCCATACTTCTGCCCACTTGTTGAGTCGGGACATTGTTTGCAAGAATGTCAGCATGCTCGTTACCCTGCACTCCTGCATGGCCATGTGTGTGCAACCAAGTCATTTTCTTGAGATGTTATCTCCGAATGCTGTCCACCAATTCAAAGCGCAGACTTCCCGTTTCAATCCTTTGAAGCATATTCATCGAGTCTGATATGATAATCGTATGGGTTAGAACACAGCCAACTCTAGATAACTAGGCCAGACAACTGAATGGGGGTTCGTTGACCTAGATCAGAAAAAGGGACCGGAAAATATAGATGTTTGATAGAACACTGCAAGCTTTTTGCAATTTTACTCAATTCTGTGAGTCTATAGTTATTTATTGGTGAAAAATATTCATAATATTGATATTCCTTATTGTTAAACTTAACTTGTTGCATAATATAACTTCGATTTAGCATTTTGTGTTGATTTTAAAATAAATTCGTCTATATACACCAATACTGGAAATGCGAGGTCACGTGGTGTAGTTGTGGTCTGATTTACCATAATTCTTACCGAAGACCTATAAGTTTATAGTTGGCTCTGGTTAGAATTGGTATTACTACCAATGGGAAGATATTGAAAATGATTGTATGAAACAGAAATGAAAGACGTGTGTTGTGTTGTCATCATGTGCTCGAGAAGGAGCTCGTAGAATAGTTGTTGCATTTATTAAGCAGACAAAAAATGAACGATCCATTCTTACAGTACGTGGAATGTTATAAATTAATTTTGAAAATGAGATGATACCACACAGATGTATTTGAACAGAAATACTTACGTAAGGGGTCCCTAGACGAAAGACGTCTGTCAGCCATTCTGAAGATTGTAGGTTTGAATCCAGGCCGAGTCTCATGTGCAATGTTTTTCAGGAGGTCATTAAGATTGTTGCTGGAGCTAATGAGTTTATACTTTGTGCAACAATCTCTGCAGATAGCATTCCATTTCTGCCGACAGCAGCGGAACCATATTGAAAAACCGTTGCAATGAAGTCAATTCTTCGCTTTTAGATGCCCATTGTTTTTAAGATATTGGTACATATTTTTTTTACATCAATTATTGGCTTTCTTTTCGTCCATTCTTTTCTGGTTATTTTTGCCACATCCATTCTTCTTTATCCTTATCTGTTAATTTCATTCAAAAGCATTTCTTGTAATACTAATATATATGTTTATATTGATGTACTATCCAACATTTCAATTCAAATGTTGTATCAATCCTAACATATGCCAGCGAGAGTTGGAAAATGACTAAAGATATAGAAAGCAAGTTGAATGCATTTGAAAATAGATGTCTGCGAAAAATAATGAATATAAAATGGAACGAATTCAGAAGTGATGAAATCAGAGACATGTCTGGTCAACCACTAGTGACAACTGTTATAAGAAAGAGAAGATGGAGATATGTTGGGCACACCTTGAGGAGAAATGATCAAAGAATATCAAAGCAGGCATTGAAGTGGGATGCAAAGGGTTCAAGAAAGAGAGGTCGACCAAAGGAGACCCTGAAACGAACTTTGCCGAGAGAGGCAGGAAATGTCGGTCTCAGTTCCATGGAGGAGATTGAGCAAGTTGCCCAGGATAGAGGGAAATGGAGAAATTACTTGCAGGCCCTATGTAACGTATAACGGTACGAGATGAATTATTATTATTATTATTATTATTACTATCCACTAAGACTTTTAAGTTTGTCATGTTTCCTCTGATGCCAATGCACTATTTCTCAAACAACCAGTGCGTTCAAGATTGTGCGTTTTTTAGCGTTAACATTTCACATTCCCCAGTGTATAACATGTTTAGGATCTCTAATGAAAGGAGCTTTCGTATTGATGTCTCAATTCAGGATTCTAGAAATTAACAAGAGAAATGGAACACCCGAGGCTAAAAATGTGTAGATAACCGTGCCGAATGACCTCTGGGATACTGTTACAAGTATTTCTAATACATCACCATCATCGTGTGCTGTCGTATCTGTGTCAATGTTCTCTTCTGATCTGAATTCTAACGCAGCTAACTTTTATTTATATATATATATATATATATATATATATATATGTTCATACACGCGAAAGGTGGACCTCATAGATAACAGAGGTGAGGAAACATTGTTTTTGAAGCGCACACAAAAGCCCGTTCTGGTGATGACTTCTTATCCTGACACTGGCTGTGAGACAAAATAGAATTAAGGAAAAGAAAAAAGAGCCTCCCTTTGTCATTCTTCGATAACACTACCTTAGTATTATTTTCATCTGTCCTGTTCAGCCCACATGTACCTGAGCTACACTTGACTAAATATGTTATTTGTTATTCATCTCCTCAATTTCCTTCCTTTCTTTTATTATAAATATTATCTATACCCCCAATGTAGTCTCTTATGTAAACTTCACTGTCTTTTGTTGCTAACACGGAAATCTGTGTAGTTTTTCTGTCCAGTGTTGTTTCACTGGGACATTGAGCTCAGCATATTGTATTTCTCAAGTCAATATTAATGTTAGTTGGACGAAGAAATCGTTGTCTCTAGTAGCAAGCTTGTTTACCTCTAGCTGTTGCAATCCTAGATTTGATTTCTGTTTGACAGCAGGATTTCTCTGTGAAGATTTGGCGCAGGTATTCAAATTCCTGCACTTGTTTAATGGTATATTTTCTAAACTGAGCTTGATACATGGCACTTGTTTGGAGATGGCACTAATATTTGTCTTCACAATGTTGATCTAAATCCGAGAGAAAAACGAATGAAAATCCTGGCATATCCTGTTACATGACGTCACCATCAATTACAGGAAGCGAGTCATTGATTTTCTATGCATCACTTATACGTTCAGTAGTTTGACATTGCTTTCTGAACGACGAGGTATATTTTTATCTTTCTTAAAAATCCACGAGAACAAATTTGCTTCAAGTGTCCGCCTAGGAGCTACTGAATCCGAGACTATGAGAGTGAAATTCTGCCATGTTCGTCGTTGATAAATGAAACTTTGACTCTTCTATACTCATCTTCTTGTACCGTTTGATACATAAAGCTTCCATGTGAGATTTCCATTGTTGTCCCTCTTCCACTTTTATTCTAATAGTTTCCCATGTCAGGCCACAATCTTTTAACTATTTTTTAACAGTTCTTCTTCATATTTAATCTCGACGTTCAGGTCTTCTTTTCCCATCTACTGTCCATCGAAGATCTGTTCTAGTTAATGTCTCTACTAGCATACAACACATGCACACCCAATCCACTATCATCTTCTGTTAATGATGATCTTATGTAATGCGTAGTTTGTTCGTTTTAACAGCTCTTTATTTTCAATTGTAGTTGGCCAGAATATTCGCAGGATTCTTCTACTTTAAGTCAAAATCTATTCAATATGCACTTCTCATTTGATTTGTTCTAGAACACAAGTTCATCAATTTAATTTGAACATTATGTTATGCCTCGGATTAGTAATTAATTTCATGTACTGGACTACTGGACACATGTGCGAAGGATGTGCACCGATTCGACAAATAACGCATGATTTGCTGGTTGTCAAGTTAGTTGGTTGGTTGGTTGGTTGGTTGGTTGGTTGGTTGGTTGGTTGGTTGGTTGGTTGGTTGGTTAGTTAGAAAGAACTCGAACCCAATACCCTCGGAACGCAACACAACTGCTTAACCATTTAGCCACAGAGATTGCCCACTATAGTTACTGTCACAGTCCCCATAGTCATAGAACTACTTTTAATCAAACTACTTGTAGCTTGCAAAACCACCACTGTCTTTCTTTACAATACCCTATCCTTCTTCTTCTTTGAACTCTCCATATCGACCACTTGTTAACCAATCTGTGTGATTTGTATGTGATCTTAACCTAAACGCGAGTGTACGTTGTGCCAGTTATTCGCCTACAAGTAGGCCAGAACATCCGATTTCTGCGATGCTTTTTATTTAGTTGGGTAACCTCCCTAGGTCGTACATCATTCGCCTCTTACGACATGCTTTGTAGGTTGCAGTGGTACTATTCTTTGGCTCCCTTGCTGGCCCCGTCACTACACGGGCGAATACCCCACGCAACCTAAACAGTGAAAGCCTGTGAGCTCCCTATGCGCCGAACAACAGATCCATCTATGTAAATGGCTACATCGACATCAGACAAACTCTCATAAATAAACGGTTGTTGAACTCATCCCTTCCTACTCGATCACTGGATATTCTTGTTTGCATTCCTTATCCAATCCGAACACTTCTCGCGTCTAGAAAGTAAGGACAGATTCTTAAACGAAGAAAGTCGGTCACACTTAGTTCCTGAATCCTCGACTTGTCTGTAAATATGTAGATGCTTATCGTAGTCTTACAGAAGAAGAAACAAACGATTATGTGGGTAAACGTAATTTCACAGTTAATTACAGTTGGAAATGTAAGTGAACAGCATATGCACGGAATACATGTCTAAAGTTATAATTAGAAGGTTCTAGGGGTGAAAGTGAAGGAAAACGCTTCAGAATGAAGTGTGTATAACTCTGCGTTTAAATATCGTAATTAGAAGAAACAAGGCGGGAGTGATAATATTATAATATTGAAAATGGAGTAAACTGCAGTAAAACGGTAGTCATTGCCTGTTTTCATACAGTGTGGTTGAGGGTTTATGTGGTTAATATGTTGCCTTGTGTTCGTGGGTTCGACAGGCAAACGTTTTGACCACTTCGCCATAAAGACCCCACAGTTTAGAATAAGCACATGAATGGGCCCAATGACAATCAATGACAATACACAGCAACGTTTCGATCAAAAGACCTTTATCAAGCAAGCGATGCAACAGGAGTGACGAATTTCACAGCACACTACACATAGACGACAGATATTCCAACGGTAGAATAAGAAAGACATCACTGATATAATCTTACAGACAATGTAATATATCTGCCTGATTTTTGTGTGTGTGGGTAGAATAGGAGCAAGCAAGTTAGCCAGTAAATCATTCTGTGCTGACCAATCCCTTCCTCTGTTGACTTATCGGCCTGTTTATCATGAACTTTCGTAATACAATATGGCACCAGAGTTAGATGATATTTCTTCTTAACCTGACTACTAGATCACATGCTCTTTTCCAGCACAGATTAATCTTACACAGCACGTGAATCGCAAGCAAGGATTAAATGGTACATGAGTCACAAATTGGGATGAGGGGAGTATTTTTATGCATTTGGTTTTCCCCAAGTGTGTACGCACTGTAAAAAAAAAGAACATTATTTTCAGTTTAGCCAGGAAGCAACGTTTTTCCTATGACTATCTGTCCTCTCTTCCTTTCTGTCATACATACTTACAACCACAAATGAGTTTCTCTTTACTTTCTGTATTAGTAATACATACTTTCCTTCTTCTCACTGTACACTCCTATATCACACTTTCGATTCCGAGAAAATATGGATTATTAAAGAGTCTGCCTAGTTACGAATGACGTATGACATATCCATTGCATGAATTATGTACGAATGTTTACTACATGAAAAATGTGACGTATTATTTAAATGAGGTCGGGATGTAGTAAAACTCATTGAAAATTAGCGTTCCATACCCCTTGCACTCGAGAGTCGATGTAGCGTAGTTGTTAGTGAACTCGCTTCGCAAGGCTGGTGGTCTGGGTTCAGCTCCGCAATGCGCGTGGAATTTTTCCCGACCGCGACGGCTCTCAGGTGGGTACCAGACATGCTCTGGGAAAGTAAAGGCGGCCGGCGTGATGCTGACCACATCACCCATCATGTGCCGACGGTCAACGAAAATACAGGCCTAACACTGTATTGACCTATATACCACGAGGTATGAAAGGGTTCCTTTACTTTACTCTTTTACTTACCCCTTGCACGAATAATATATAAATACTAACTGACGACGGATATATATATATATATATATATAATGAGCCAATGTTCTTCGATGTCAAAGTCTTGGACTCATATTTGTCCAAAGATAAAATGAATAATTAATAAATATGTTAGTGAGAAATTTGGGAATGGACAAGATAGAAAGAGTTAATAAATAGCACGCTGCTCTAATGTCCCCGTGCCATAGAAATTCCGAGTTTAAATACCAACGTGGTTCAAAAATTCTCGCTGTGCACGTGGTACGTTGTTGTACTACAGAAAACACTGATACTTTACTTGAAGATCTAAATTACGTGTACCTCTGAAATCGGAGTAAAGCTAGCCTGAGAACTGGTGATATGATATATGGTAACATGGAGAACTGGTGATATAATATGGAAAGCAAATCATCACGCAAAAAAGGACTTATGGGTCCCGTATTAGGCTCAACGACTACGCTTCAAATTCATAGCTGGTCAAAAATGCATTTGTTTTGTTGTACTTATTTATTATTATTTGTAATATTCTCAATTATTTCCTCTTGCGTTTAAAAAAAAATATTTCTTATTTTCATTCATAATATTAATTCTTATTTACAGCCTGTTATGGAACATCCACTGGATTCACTATCAGCGCGGACGCCAACTCTAGATATATCAAGTATAAGGAAGCTTACACCAACTGCACCTATGTGGTTGGCAATCTGGAGATTGTATACCTGGACGACCCAGATATCGCTTATGATATGAGTTTCTTGTCCCAGATCAAAGAAGTTTCAGGTAAGTAAATGCTATTGAATTGATAAAACCAAAAGTTTGTTTAGTTTGTTTATCAGTTATAGTAACATAGAGGTTAGGTTGCTAGTCTCTCGTACCAAAAGTATCAGGTTCGCTTCCTTGTGGAGCCATCTGGATATTTTTCCAGAGATTCCTGATCTCAGTGTATGAGGTCCCTGAGGTCAGATCGAGTTCGTAGTCATATCGGAGACGGACTATAAAACGTAGGTCCCGTGTTCAATTTGAGCACGTTAAAAAACCATTGCCAGTTCAAAATCGAGGAGAGCAGGCTGGAAAGCTGCTGCCCGGACAAATTCATTAGAAAAAGATTACAAATAAAATTACTACATAAATATCTTCACCATTTTCAAATGACGGCGGGGACTCTCATCGTTGCTACGGAGCTTGTGCATTGTAGCTAAGATTTTCTTCTTGTGTAAGAAAGAGATCAGATCAGACATGGTTACTCACCGAAGTACAATGATGATAGTCCTATCTATCAATCAGTTATATAAGGACTATCATCATATCACTCCGGACATTTGTTTATTTTATTATCAGTTATATGAGGACTATCATCATATCACTCCGGACATTTGTTTATTTTATTGTGTAAACTTTATAAAACCAAGATTATGGTTGAGTTATTTGCAGTCTTGAAATTTTTCACATTTTTGAAATGCTTATCTATTCTTAATAATGGCAATCCAAATTCGTCTGTATTAAGTCTGATTGATTCTCATAGTGCAGTTTTGGCATTCATTATTCATTTCTACTAATTTTAACTCTTTTCTCATCAGACCTTGTTCTGTCTCCATTTCCACTATTTAGGTCTGTGTTATTTATTGCACTGTAGAGTAGTTATTACTAATGTAGCAATGTTATTTATCCAGAGAGTATTTATGTGGGTTTGTTTACCTGTCTGTTTTGGTAATTATATTTGAAAGAAATAATATCTCCAAACATTTCTACTCTTCTCTCTCTCTTTCTCTCTCTCTCTCTCTCTCTCTCTCCCATATATATGACGTATGGAAACTAATCGACGTAGTTGTGTAGTGACTGTTTAGAAACGGTAGTAAACATAAGAGAGACGAACAATAACATTGGAGACTGATGGACGTGTTTTTGCCTATGTATGAAGAACATCAATAAAACATGTAATCCAACCAACTACCTAAGCAGAGCTCTATAGTTATTTCATCTCCAACTATGTTGTGAATTGTCCGGCAGTGATGTGATTTACCATCAAGCACACATCATCATACCACTCATTATTATCGCACCAGAATCCAAACTATAACAATGCCATAGTCAGCCAGTCCCTTCCCCCTCCCCAGGTGGCAGCTGAGGAACCAGACAGTTAGCTTTAGTGTGTAGCTTGTATATATTTAGCTATTTTATTAGCAGACTTAGTGTTTGCACTCTCTAAGCAGAATGGCAACAATAAAACGAGACATTGACGTAGGGAAACTAATCGACGTAGTTGTGTAGTGACTGCTTAGAAACGGTAGTAAACATAAGAGAGACGACATAGGCACTACAACGAAGAGGACGTGTTTATGTCTATGGTCATACTATCTCAATAAAGATGCATTAACGTACCGAAAAGATGGTTGTCCACTGTGTAGTGACTGTCTTACATATGTTTGCCTGTGTTGTGACGAGAATGTCATCACTAAGAACACGTTCATCTGTAAGAAAGTGATGCGCCATACTAAGAAAATGGATTGACTGAAAGAGACATGATGTAAAGGACTAATGGATCAAGAATAAAAGGGAGCGCTAGCTAAAACACATTATATAAATATATGTGAGGACATGCATGCAAAATATTTATATCTAATAAAGAGAATTCCAGAAAAGGACCAAGTGAGGACTAACACTATCCAGTACGACCCAATTAATGATACCAAAAAGGAAAGAAGAAAGCAGGAGGAGGGGGAAACTACTACATATATATATATATATATATATATATATATATTATAATCAAGTGGCTTATCCCTTCCGGAACTTGTCTCCCATGACAGCAGCTCTGAAAAACTCTCTGTTCTGTGTAAGTTGATCGGCGTCAGCAGCAGCCATTCTCAGATCGCGAATGCCATATTGCTCCCATCGTCTTCTAGATCTTCCTCTCATTCTTCTTCCAGATACCATGTCCTCCAAAATTAGAAAATATATTTCTCCGATGTGTACGTTCGTGTTGATAGCCAGCATACCAGGATATCTTCAGATATTCTTTGTCCTCATCCGAAAATAAAACAGTTTTCCTAGCATATTTACCACTTCCTCTCAATCCTCATCAAGAACCGATTTTATGCCAGCGAACCTACTACTACTGTTTTTGTTTAAAATATATCTTATCATTTCTCTCTATCCTCACCAAAAATAGATTTTATGCCAGGGAATCTACATCTACTTAATTTGTTATATTTGCTTATCACTTGGCTCTGGTTTCACGAAAACTGTACATTCCTACGCGTATTTACCACATGTGTGTAGCTTCATAAAACATTAGCGTCACTCTAGAATATTTACCTGTTGCATTGGAGTGGTCAAGATATTAAATCGTATGCTTGTTAATATAAAGACACCGAGATCGTCGATCTCCGGAGCGGACAATCTCCAGTCGACAACTGTAAAAGATTACCTAGCTTATAGTGGTATGGAAAGGAAGCTAACGAGAAAGGAAGCTGACGGCTCCACCGGAGCCAACTATAAACTAGAGTTGGCTCTGGCTAAACACTGCCTATAAATATGAGATCTTTCACTAAAACCCTTTCATGCATGCATTTTTGGGATGAATATCATCTTGTCCACCCCCTTGACTACACAGTAGAAGTACAGTTAATTAACGTCTCTGGCATTAGACACATTGTCCACAGCTAACCCCTAGCAGTACACTGAATGCGTCATAGGTCACGTAACACGCATGTGTAACTATGAAACGAACGAATAGTAGTTTGACACTATGCGTGAGCGGGTTAACACTTGAAATGGGAGACAAATGGTTCAAGAAAGAAAGAACGCCTTAGGAAAACTCTGAAGCAAACTCTACTGAAATGCGAGTATTATAGGACTCAATTCCATAGAAGAGATTGAGCGAATTGCCCAGGATATAGCGGTATGGAGAAATCGCTTGCAGGTTCTATATAACGTATAATGGTACAACATGAACACAGTGGCTACTCTCCTCCGTCAACGCTATCTAAGACGGATGTGTCACGTGCGTATTGGGGGAAGACGACGACACACACACACGATAGAGTCCCTATGAATATTGTGTACGTAACGCTGACCTGGTTCTGGAGTACTGGAACAACCCTTCCTTCATTACAAGGACGTCTACAAACGAGATATGACTGCGATGGGCATGAATACATCAAACTGGGAATAATTGTACCTGCAAGAAGGTTATGGGCGCTGGTCAGTCCATACTAAGATAGATCGCCATTCCATACTAAGATAGATCGCCATTCCATACTAAGATAGATCGCCATTTCATACTAAGATAGATCGCCATTCCATACTAAGATCACTGATATGACAGGAGAAATCAAAATCTCATAGAAAATCTCCATGGGTGCTGCATCATATACTGTTTCTTGAGATTAATAGAATGCTATCAACGATACCAAGTGCAAGAATTCAAATACTTAGGAAGCATATTCACAGAAGATGAAAGACTAAACAGAGATAGAGACTAGACTGCAAAAAGCAAATGCTGTAATCTATCAGCTAGTCCCATTGTTAAGGTACCCAAACATCTCACTGACAGCTAACCAACAGATGATCACCAGCATTTTCATGCCTACTCTGTGTTACCAGGCCAAACATGGACAATGAGCAAAGCTCAGTCGCAAAAAATAACTACATGTGAATTGCGGTGCCTACCAAAAGTTACCAACACCAGAAAAGACAAGAGCCGCCAACATCAGCATAAGAAAGAAATTTGGGATAGAACCTTACTTGAATTACATTGAGAAACAAATAATGAAGTGGTTTGGCCACTTAATAAGAATACAAGCACTCCACAGTAAATAGTCTTCTACAACAGAACATCAGGAAAGAAAGCATGTGGAAGGCCACCCAAAAAAAAAAAATGGTTAGATGGCTTAGCAAATCCTGTCAAAAAGCAAAAATAATTATCACTCAACCCACAGATCAGCTCAGGACAAAAACAGAAAACCACGACACTGGACAACAACCGGTGGTAGCACTGTGACGACAAAAGATGGGATAATATCAACACTACACATCCCTGCTGCATCAGATGACATTAGATTGCCGTTTATCTTTTACTTTGGCTCGTCTGCCCAGCGTGTTCGTAGCGCGTTGGACTACGGGTGACAAGTCCTCTGTGAGTGCGGGTTCAATTCCGGGGACTGGCAGAAAAGCCACAGATTTCCCAGATTTACGGTGTTCGTGGCACCGAACAGAAGGGTTACGATGTCCATGGCACCGAGTCGAAGAGCTTTCAGCTCAAGTGCTTCTGGATCGGGACACAAAAATCGTTTACTTTTTCTTACATTTGCTATCCAAAAAATATTGCTACTTATATAATGTTCATTTTTGTATTTGTTATTTACAGGTTACGTTCTGATAGCAGCGAATTATGTGGATTACATACCACTGACTAGTCTTCAGATCATCAGAGGAAGCAATCCATTTATCCATGAAAAAACTGGCATGAAAGTAAGCCTTCTAGTGGCACTGAATTATGAGAAAGGTGGTACTCTTGGTCTGAAGGAGCTAAGGCTGACCAACTTATCAGGTATGTTTATAGACAACGAAATGCTATAAAAATAATTTGTACAAATCTTCTTCAGCAAATCTCTGGTCATGCGCTTAATTTACTGTGGACCACAAACTGGGCAGTCAGCTTTAGGTCTGTCAGGTTTCCCAAAAGTTTAGTTTTTAGATCGACCGAGTGTGACCACATGCTGCTTCTCAGCTCACCCAGGAGAGGACAGTCTTGCAGGATATGCTCCGGTGTCTGTTCCGCCTGCTGACATTGGCAGAGAGCTGTTTGACTTATTCCTGGTCTGTATAAGTGTTTGTTGAGCCTGTAGTGTCCGGTACGTAAAATATATACGTAATTGTGTGTTTTGTTTTTACTGTAAAACTCATAAAACTTTTCCACATCCTCCGCCCCACCTTCTCAGTTTTGTTAAAACTCCTAAATGTAGGTTTATAGAATTTATCGTATATTATCAATTGAGATCAGAATGAGAGCTATTCAGTGCTACATAGAACCAATACTGACATACGGATGCGAGTCATATACAGTGCTACATAGAACCGATACTGACATACGGATGAGAGTCATATGCAGTGCTACATAAAACCAATACTGACATACGGATGCGAGACGTGAACAATAAACACACAGATCGAAAAATCTCTGAGGGCCACAGAGATGTGGTTTTACAGAAGAATGATTAGAATCCCGTGTATTCTAAGCAGATGTGTTAAAATACGTTATAATAATAGTCCCCATCATCGCTTTAACATGTAACCGGCAAGTTAAAACATGCATACACCTTTTTGGTGTATAACTTTTCATGACTATTTCGTTAAGTTATTATTTATATATAGAAACGACGCGTGACTGAGCATAGTAAAGAACATGCCCGTCCGATGAAAATCGGCTAAAATAACAATTGGCAAATTAAATTTATTCACATTATAAACTTATCGAATGTAACGTAAGTGTAAATGTAACGAATTTAACCATGTGTGTTTTAAAAAACAAAAACAGCATTGGCCTTACCGTGAATCGAACACAGGTCTACCGAATGGGAGACTGCGCTCTCATCAATTCGGCCCTCGCACAGAAGTGTTAAAATATGTTATAATAATAGTCGTCATCATCGCTTTAATTAACATAGGACCGGCAAGATGATAGACTAGATTTCAAGTCCGTAGGATGTCCACATATCTTCAATGGGAGTCAACAGACATACACACAATTTCATTACGGCTTTATATAGAGAGAGATTTGAGACCAACTTTACATTGTTCTCATGTGACTAATTTGAGACTGTGTTGTTTGATTGAATAAGAAAACACTATATTTTCATCATTTGTTTTCAATATCGATTCCTGGGCCCACTTTTCTTGTGTTAATCGAACATTCTAAGCCCTGTTTGATTTAGTAATATATTTTTCATAGGTCCACATAGCTAGATCGTCCTTTAGTGTTATTTTGTGTATACAAGGAACAGTGTTAGCAAGAGAATTTTTGGGAGATATCACGCACCAATGTCACGCTTCTGACTGACCCGTCCTTGAACTTGCACTTTGGCATTTCTGCTGTCCAGGAAGTGGCCAATCCATTTATAGATTTTATTACACACTCATTGTTTTTTTTTCGTTTCTTTTTTTGTAGGTTGACTTTCAATCCTTATTTCCATATTGTGTCAAATGTCTTTTATCAAATTATTCAAAATGCCAGTGTGTACTTTTTCTCATGGAAGCCATCTTCAATTTCATGAATGATAAATGTTCTTCGTTTGATCTATATTTTCTTAAATTCAATTCGCTGGGGGTATGAAATGTGTTTTTCTCTTCCAGATGACACATCTACCTATTATTTATCATCACTATCGTGTATCATGACGGTTGATCATGGATTTCCAGAAACTTGTGTCCTGAACACAGGCTCGTTTTGGATGTTCACTTTTCCCCCATATCTTGAAGTTGGACTATTCATAACTTTATCTGTCTGTCGTTTGTTACCTCATCTTCCATAGATTTTACCTGTTGTCATAATGTTTTCTAAACTATATTTTTCTCTTGACATGTCTGAAAAATGTATTCTTTATATTTCTTCTCTTGATAGCGACCTTTCTTTGTATGTGAACTTTTGTCAGCATTGATCAATTTAGCAGTCACGGAATTCTCAGTATTTTTCAGTACGATTGTATCTCTGTGGCCTCTAGCATTGCTGCTGTTTGTTTATTGTTTATCATACATTATACTAATTTTTCTACATAACTGAATAAGTTTGTAGCCTTTGACTTCTTATAAATGTGTCATTTTTTTATATCGGTGCCTAAGACTTCTGCGATCAACTTCTGCCATGCGACTAATCCAGTATGTGTTATAAACGTGACGGTACGCTTGCGGTTTTCACCGGTCCTCCATAATTTGTTCTGAAAGGGTTGTTCCTGTTGGTCAGATTTTCATTCTTAAGCTGCTCAGGCTGGGGCAGTCTTGCAAGATGTGCTTTGGCGCCCCACATGTGCAGGTAACCGTTTCCCTGAGACCCATTCCAGGAGCGCTCTAAGATCGCAGTGTACTGTTCTAAGTCTAAAGATTGTGGTCTTAGCTTTTCTGTTTAACGTATCGGTGTCAATATGGCTTCCTTACGTGACTGTGGTAAGGTTCCTCCCTTCCAGCTGCAATTTACTAGTGCCATAAACTTCTGTTTTGCTTTTGTACCTTGATCAATTAACGTTTTATTTGTTATCACATCTTTACCTGTTTCTTTTTCTGTAGTGACCTTATTACCTATTTTATTTCTTCTATAGTTAGATTTGCACCTTTTTGCTTCTGTTGTGCAATCTTTAGTTTGTCGAAATGTGTGTTGAATTTGGGATGTCTTGTTTTCTATCTGATGGTGCATTAATATTGTTTGTACTTGCATATCACTCAAGTTTGATGTCTGCAACTTTTCCCCACGTGATCATATTATCTTCTTGGTTTAATTATGCTTTATTTGGTGTGGAATTCTTTGTTATTTAATGTCGAAATACGTAATAACAAAGTACTGTAGTTTTACAAAAACAATGACAATAAACAGCAACGTTTCGGTCAAAAATGCCGTTGAAAACTACAGTACTTTGTTATTACGTGTTTAGCCATTTTACATAGTTTTACGGCAATCTCCATTTATATCGTTATTTAATGATGTAACTAGCTTCCGCTGTGTATTTTCATATCTTTTCAAGTTGAGAGTTTCGGATAATATGGTTTGTAAATTTTACTTTCTCTTCGTGAATGTACTCTGTTTCCTTTTGTAGTATTGTATTATGAAGTTTTTCTACCACTTCTTTCATATGTTTCTTTAGTGTATTGGTCATCTAGCTTTGTATGTCCGTTATTAGTATCGTGAGTTTGCTTCAGTCATCTCTCTTATAGTTCCAGCGTGGGAAGGGTTTTATCTCCTGAGTGGAATACTCCATATTTACTACAAACTTGAATGGTTTACTTTCATTGCATGAAGTTGAACACGTAAAAGAACCATTGGCAGTTCAAAATCGAGAAGACCAGGCTGGAAAGCCGCTGCTCGGGCAAAATTCAATAAAAAAAATTGTTTTTAAAAATTCCTACAAAACATTTCCACCATCTTCTAAATTATATCGGACACTCGCCGGTGCTACCGAGTTCGTGCACTGTCGCTGATATCTTCCTGTGTAAGAAATAGATCGGGCTACACGTGGTTAATCACCGAAGTGCAGTGATGATGGTCCAATTAATCAATTAAATGTTAGTTGGTCAAACACATGTCCATCAGTTTTGTGACATATGTGTCCTGCACAGAAGGTCAAATTTAGAGTGGGAGAAATATGCCGTCTTCTGAAGTGGAGGCTAATGTTGTCATTTATCTTGTTTAGGAAGTTTGACTTGTGTATATATCTCTCAGTCTTATACTTAATCTCCTGTGTATATCTCTCTCAGTCTTATACTTAATCTCCTGTGTATATCTCTCTCAGTCTTATACTTAATCTCCTGTGTATATCTCTCTCAGTCTTATACTTAATCTCCTGTGTATATCTCTCTCAGTCTTATACTTAATCTCCTGTATATATATCTCTCAGTCTTATACTTAATCTCCTGTATATATCTCTCAGTCTTATACTTAATCTCATGTGTATATCTCTCTCAGTCTTATACTTAATCTCCTGTGTATCTCTCTCTCAGTCTTATACTTAATCTCCTGTATATATCTCTCAGTCTTATACTTAATCTCCTGTATATATCTCTCTCAGTCTTATACTTAATCTCCTGTGTATATCTCTCTCTCAGTCTTATACTTAATCTCCTGTGTATATATCTCTCAGTCTTATACTTAATCTCGTATATATCTCTCTCAGTCTTATACTTAATCTTCTGTGTATATCTCTCTCTCAGTCTTATACTTAATCTCCTGTGTATATCTCTCTCAGTCTTATACTTAATCTCCTGTGTATCTCTCTCTCAGTCTTATACTTAATCTCCTGTGTATCTCTCTCTCAGTCTTATACTTAATCTCCTGTATATATCTCTCTCAGGCTTATACTTAATCTCCTGTATATATCTCTCTCAGTCTTATACTTAATCTCCTGTGTATATCTCTCTCAGTCTTATACTTAATCTCCTGTGATAAACGTTTTTGTATATGCTCATTTTCCAAAGTGGATTTTGAAGTTTGAAAATCGTGTCATATCCTTTACAAGACGTCTCCATCAACCGCAGTAAACGAGTCTGTGATTTTCTAGGCACCACTTATATGTTCAGTAGTTTGCCATTGATTTTTTAACTTTGATGTATATTTTTACCGTTAGCAAATTTAATCCACTGGAACAAATTTGCTTCAAAATCTCCCGCCCCGGAGTTTGAACCCGGTACTCTTGGGTCGTGATTGAGCTAATTACCGCTAAGCCACAGACGCCCACTACCGCTAAGCCACAGACGCCCACTACCGCTAAGCCACAGACGCCCACTACCGCTAAGCCACAGACGCTCACTACCGCTAAGCCACAGAGGCCCACTACCGCTAAGCCACAGACGCCTACTACCGCTAAGCCCCAGACGCCCACTAGCGCTAAGCCACAGACGCCCACTACCGCTAAGCCACAGACGCCCACTACCGCTAAGTCACAGACGCCCACTACCGCTAAGCCACAGACGCCCACTACCGCTAAGCCACAGACGCTCACTAAACTTAAGCTAGCATTTTGAGTACTTAATTTCCTGCTTAAAAAAAGTGCAATGTCTACCTACTACTGATCTAAATTAAGAATACTTGATTCTGTTTTCCTCAGAGATTATGAACGGGAAAGTGCTTATACAGGACAACAACATGCTATGCTTTGAAGAGACTGTCCGTTGGATAGACATCAACCCCAATGGCAGCCCACCAGTGGCTTTTGTAAATGATAGTAAAGGACCCAAGAGAACATGTAAGTAAATCTGTGATCTTTCCTCTATTTCTGTTTTGTATTCAGATAAGTAGAGCATAGTAGATTTTAAAGTATTTCAATAGAACGAAATCCAATCCTTTGTTAGATGACCTGTTTGATAGTTTTTCAGTTCTGCATCCTGTTACTGTGTTATTTAATGCTGGACAACCCTTTGTTAGATGACCTGTTTGATAGTTTTTCAGTTCTGTATCCTGTTACTGTGTTATTTATGGTCATAATAGGTTATTTAATGCTGGACAATCCAGAAGTGTTTTTTTAAATCCAGTCATTATTGGACAATCGTTTGTTTGGGAGACATTGGACAATCGTTTGTTTGGGAGACGTTGGACAATCGTTTGTTTGGGAGACATTGGACAATCGTTTGTATGGGAGACATTTTAGATCTGTTTGTATGGGTAACATTGGACAACCGTTTGTTTGGGAGACATTGGACAATCGTTTGTTTGGGAGACATTGGACAAACGAATGGTTTGTATGGAGATATTGGACATTCGTTTGTATGGGAGACTTTTACATTTGTTTATATGGGAGACATTGGACAATCGTTTGTATGAAAGACATTGGACAATCGTTTGTTTGGGAGACATCGGACAATCTTTTGTATGGAAGACATTGGACAATCGTTTGTATGGGAGACATTTCTCTCTCGCTAACGTTCATATGGGAGACATTTGATATTCTTAAGTAAGGAAGAAATATAATGTGATCTCCTAGTGAAGTGGTGTTCGAAATTTACCATTTCTTATGTCCCGATGCTTGCATTTTTCTATTTACTGTTCACCTCTCACCTCAGAAAGAGAACATTCCACGTTCTTAATAAGATTTCACTTCTTGTGTCTGTGCGTGCGTGCTTGTGGTTTTTTTTCCCTTGCTTCTCTCAAAATGTCATAGATCACGCACTGCTATCCTTCTCCATTGAATAAAGGCCACATTAGAGTGGTTTTTAAGGGAAACATCTTTGCCCTCGGCAATTTCATTTAAACAAAATCAAGTTTCCCCATTATTTCGTTTTGTGGGTTATGCTACAAATGGAACCGGTTTTTAGCACTGTTGTTTACATTATGGTATCAAATATTGCTTGTGGTTGTCGAAGTTCTTCAAAGTGTTCATGATGATGGTGTGCCTTTTATTTCAGTGCAAGATGTGTGCTTTTCTCAGATATGTTAAACTACTCGTGCTGGCTTAACCCCTTGGTTCTTCTGAGCCGATATTGTGGTCTTTTTGATGATGACACAAAGCAATGTATACATTTAGTAAACATTGCAATATGAGTGCGTCTGAATGTAAAGCAAAATTACAGAGTAAAAGGGTTAATACAAATCTAGATGGTTGATCTACATTTGTCTACGATATAAGGGAAGACTGCAGTAAAACAATGTAACATATCTAGATGGTTGATCTACATTTGTCTACGATATAAGGGAAGACTGCAGTAAAACTATGTAACATATCTAGATGGTTGATCTACATTTGTCTACGATATAAGGGAAGACTGCAGTAAAACTATGTAACAATGACGAAACATATAAAAACAAAGTACTGTAGTTTTACAAAAACAATAACAATACACAGCAACGTTTCGACCAAAAGGTCTTTATCACGTCTATATAGATCTATGTCTACGCACATGCACAAAGATATGCCAATGCATATAGACTGATGGAAGTCGCAGTACCATAGTGGTTAGTGCAATTTCGTCGTAGGCGCGGGATTCCGGGAACCAATTCCACAGTGGGGTGTAATTTTGTTTCCAACCATAACTACTATCAGGTCAACCCAGCCTCAGTTGTGTATCAGAGGAAGACTGGGAAGTAAAGACGGTCTGGTGTGATTTTGACCACATCATATATCGTCATTGTTGAAAGAAAAATACGGATCTAACACCTTATTCTCCAATAGACCTCATGGTCTTCTTCAGCGATCTCTGGTCATGCACTTAATTTACTGTGGATCACAAACTGGGCTGTCAGCTTCAGGTCTGTCAGGTTTCCCCAAAGCTTAGTCTTTGAGGTCGACTGGGGGTAACCACATGTTGCTTCTCAGCTCACCCAGGAGAGGACAGTCTTGCAGGATATGCTCCGGTGTCTGTTCCGCCTGCTAACACTGGCAGATAACTGTTTGACTTATTCCTAGTCTATATAAGTGTTTGTTGAGTCTGCAGTGTCCTGTGCGTAGTCGAAATATAATGACCTGATCTGTTCTGCTTAGGTCTTTAAGGAATTCTTTTCCACAATCATATCCAGTGTTTGTCTTCCAGTCTACTGCCGATTTTTTCTGTTCGAGGGTTTTGACCTCTTGATGGGTCTGAAACCGGTTCTTTTATTTTTTTATTCTAATTCTTAGTCAGGCTGATTTGTATGGATAAAAGTAAGAGATAAATGATAATAACCACGTTTTATTAGTTTTTTCTTCTAATTTGTGAAGCAAAAAATCATTGGAGGAGTCATTTTGATTGTTGGTACCGCCCGTATGGTGCTGGAGTCTGCAAGGGAAGCAAAAATAGTACCACTGCGACCTACAAGACATGTCGTAAGAGGCGAGTGATGTAGGTCCTAGGGGAGGCTACCCTAGTAAATAAAAATCGGTTGTGCTGGCCTACTTGTAGGCGAATAACTGGCACAACGTACACTCGATCTGAGGCTCAGATCACATACAAATCACACAGAGTGGTTAACAAGATGTCGATATGGAGCGTTCGAAGAAGAAGATTGTTGTTACAATCTGTTTGTGCGAATAGTAAATATTAAGGAGGTGGATAGATTGAGAGAAGAAATCTACACTCTACTTTTACAGTCATTTTTTTACCCACGATCCAGAAGCACTTGAGCTTTCAACTCATCGGCTCGGTGTCAAGGACATCGTAACCCTTCGGTTCGGTGCCACAACCACCGTAAATCTGGAGAACCTGTGGCTTTTCTGCCAGCCTGCAGAATTGAAGCGCACTCACAGGGGGCTTGCGCGCGTCGTCCAACCTCGCTACGAACACGCTGGGCAGGCGGGCATTTACAGTCATTTAGACAATGTTAATTTTCTAATTTTAGTATTGTAGCTCTCGTACTTGTTGTTAAACTTAGAAAACGTCCATTCTTGACAGAGTGTGTAAAAACATTAGATAGAGCCTCGTACTCAGGAGATCGAAAAATATGGATTGGAAACCAGAACAAACTGATTGTTATTTGTTACGAGAGCACACTGCATGCCACACAGACCAATATGTGTTCGGTTCCCCCAGGCAGCTGGGTCTGTATGCTGATGGTTTCTGTGGTTGGTTATACACATTCTGTATCCTGTCTCAGATGCTCCGATGAACTCAGACAATATTTGAGTACAAGTTGATATAGTCTTAGTCTAAAGGCGAAGGATTGGCTACATTGCATCAGATTTCCCCCCATTCTACTCCGTCCCTGTCGACAGAAATTGCACCTCACCTGCAATTGTTGCACAGAGCACGAACTTATTAGCCCCAGCAACAATCCTACGGATATCATAAAAATTGCACATGCGACTCTTACAGGATTCGAATCTACAACCTACAGAACGACATACTGGCGTCTTAACCACTTCGCCATTGAATCCCCCACTATAGTCGTAAGCTGTACGGAGGAACGGAGTCCCTTAAAAACACGGTAAAATTCATGAAAAAGTTGGTTCATCAGTCTAGGTCGGGATCGCGAGAGAGAGAGAGAGAAACCCCCACTACAGTCGTAAGCTGTACGGAGGAACGGAGTCCCTTAAATACACGGTAAAATTCATGAAAAAAAAGTTGGTTCATCAGTCTAGGCCGGGATCGCGAGAGAGAGAGAAAAAACCCAACTACAGTCGTAATGCTGTCGCGTAAACAAGACGTCTGAACAATGGATATATGTGATGAGAGATAGTGCCATGTTGTACAATGAAAACTGTATCATTGAAAGAATGTCTGCATTTTTTTTTCAATTTTCGCTACAATTCTAGCTCATTACTAAATAATGAACAATGACCACTTTAAAATGTGCACAATATTAAGTCGTCTGCGCAATAAAGTAACTGATAGAACATAAAGAATAGGAACAGACAGAATCCATGAAAACATGAAGTGAAATTAAAGAAGGACAATATCAAAATGAGAAACACTGTTCTTTAATTGGCGGGTCTCAATTAATTGAAGTGCTCAAGTCAATAATTGATCAATAGAGCGTTAATGAATTACTTCCATCTAGCTACCACTATGTGTGTTTCTTTTGTGTTAAGTGTGTATGTATGTTGGAATGAATTACGTTATGTGGTGGTTTTTTTTTCTACTTGCAATATGTAAACACATCACTATCAGGAGCCTTTCCCAGTGACATTGGGGAACAACGTAACTACCATGCCGTTCTATTCATGGGTGCATTTTTTAGGGTCAAAGATCCGTAGGATTGTCTCGGTAGCTACGGAGTTCGTGCTTTGTGCAATACACTTTGACAGATGGCGTAATTTATGCGTAGAGGGATCGAGCCATATGGGGAAACTCGGTACAATGAAGTTAATTCTTCGTTTTTAATTAGATTAGAGAGAGGGAGGGGGAAGAGAGAGGGAGAGAGAAATAGGTAGGTAAGTAACTAGTCAAACAGACAAACAGATAGATAGATGAACTATGTAAGTGCATGCATACTTTTTAGTTTACTATTTACTTGTACATACTTGTGTCTCGGTATCGTAGAGATTAGTTGCTCGCCTCTCGTGCCAAAGCTAACCGATTCGTGGAGCCATCTGGATATTTTTCCAGAGATCCCTGATATCAATGTATGTGAGATCGTGTTCTTAGTTCTATCGGAGATGGACGATAAAACGTAGGTCCCATGTTCAATTTGAGTACGTAAAAGAACCATTGGCTGCTCATAATCGAGAAGAGCAGGCTGGAACGTCACTGCCCTGGCAAAATTCATTAGAAAACGGTTTTTTTTTGTAATTCTTACAAAATCTCTTCATCTTCAAAGTTACATCGGGGACTCTCGCCGGTGCTATGGAGTTCGTGCACTGCAGCTGAGATCTTCATGTGTAAGAAAGAGATCGGAGCACACATGGTTAATCACGGAAGTGTAATGATGATGGTCCTATCAATCAATCATACTTGTGTATATGTTTGTCCTTTTTTTTCTTTTTTTTTTTTTTTTTTTTTTTTTTCTTTTTTTTTTTTCTCGTTCGCTCGCTATAAAGTTCAGGCGTAGCTAGAGCAGCTAATATAGCACATTTGATTGATTTTTTTGCGTGAAGGCTTGCTTTACATTAGCAATGTTCCTCGACATTCAGACGAGTCTTACCCCCAACTTCAGAAGTGTGTTGATATTTATTATTAATAACATATTTTTATATTGTAGTTACTATGTTGACCAATGATGTTGTGGTATTTATTCACCACTACCGATGTCACTGGTTTGCTACTAGTCTCATCAAGTTGTACTCTATCTAATGTCGCGTATTAATTTATTGCTTCTCCAGGTGGAGAATGTCATGAGAGCTGCTACAACAACTTCACCAAAAGTAGACATTGTTGGGGAGAAGGACCAAATATGTGCCAGAAACGTGAGTAACTTTCTCATATAAGATAGTAATTGCCCTGCACACTTTCTCATATAAGATAGTAATTATCCTGCACACTTTCTCATATAAGATAGTAATTATCCTGCACACTTTCTCATATAAGATAGTAATTGCCCTGCACACTTTCTCATATAAGATAGTAATTGCCCTGCACACTTTCTCATATAAGATAGTAATTATCCTGCACACTTTCTCATATAAGATAGTAATTATCCTGCACACTTTCTCATATAAGATAGTAATTGCCCTGCACACTTTCTCATATAAGATAGTAATTGCCCTGCACACTTTCTCATATAAGATAGTAATTGCCCTGCACACTTTCTCATATAAGATAGTAATTGCCCTGCACACTTTCTCATATAAGATAGTAATTGTTCTGCACACTTTCTCATATAAGATAGTAATTGTTCTGCTCACTTTCTCATATAAGATAGTAATTATCCTGCACACTAGGGCCTAGAAATCAGTTATCAGTTATATGAGGATTATCATCATAGCACTCCGGACATGTCCATAGGTGCTCCGATCTCCGCCTCAGCAAATCCAGCAGCGTCCAGCGGCCCAACACGCCAGTTCGATGTTGATTAATCAATCTCTTTACATATTTAGTATGTCGTTCTTTTCGGGCTGCACCAATATTGACACCCATCTCTTTCAATCTGGTCAGCGAGTGGATTCACAGCCCTGAAACTCCTCTGTTCGGAAAGACTCTCTCAATGCGTGAAGAATGTCACTTTGATCCATTGCACCTCCCTCTGATATTGTAGCTAAGCCAGCCAATCTATCAGCTCGTTCATTACCCCTAACTCTTGCGGTTCGTTTCTAGCAGTTGGAGATCTCGTATATAGACAATATCATTGATATCTAATATAATCTATTATAAATATACTTTAACCCTGGTTGGGGCATATGCCCTCAACTAACTCATGCCAGTTCATGGCTGGTTGGATTTTATAACTCAAAAGTACTCTACCAGATAGGTAACCGGCCCCAAGTTAAACTTTACCTTAGACCAGAGCCCGCCTGAGTGGTTACTGGGGCCCAAATTTGAGGTGTAAAGAATAGAACTACTGTTACCTTCCACACATGTCGTAAGAGACGACTAAGGAGGTTTGATTGAAATCGGATGTACGTGTCCGCTAGGGAATGCTAACTCGAAACAAATGCTTGCAGAAAAGGATACACCAGGCCGTTAGGCGCATTACATAGTGCAACGACCTCACAATGAGAAATGGGATAACGGATTCTACGGTCGCCAATCTGCCTCGGAGATCTAGCCACGCAGTAAGAATGTCAGACCTACCATCACGAGGGTGGCCTAAACGGGGAAGCAGAAATCATAGGAATTATATCCTACAGAACTGCCTCAAGTATGCAGGCTTGAGTAGAAAGAGGTGGCCCACTTACACTAGCGTCCAAGACAAACTCTATGGCGTGGCTGAAAATCTGAGGCAGACGGCGGCCTTTATTAGAGAATCCGAAATCCCAATCTAGTGAGAACGCAGAAGAAGAAGAAGAAGAACAGAGCCAACTATAAAGTTATTTACGGTTGGCTGTGCTTAGATACTCTTGCTTTGTATGTATCACCGTTGCTATCCTTTGCTTACCTTTTGGGTCACAGCAACACATGGGTGGGCGGCTCTGTAATTCCCATTAGGTAAATAACAAGTTTTTTAGAACCAAAGAGGAAGCATTAAGGATAATTCATTTTAAAATAATAAGTATACATAAACACTGCCTTCACTGACCAGAAAAATTGATGCTGTCATTAAATTTGCACGTAATCCGATTAATAAAAACTGTTCTAAAAGAGATTAGAAGATAAACATATATATTTTTTATTGCTAACCACCACGGATGGAGAAAGTTGTGATGTCGTGATGATGAATATTGTTAGTAATCATCCCTTTTGATGTGGACACGATTTAGCGTAAAGTGAACGTCGAAGATTAAGGATGTTTCATGTGTGGTTATGGACACAATCAAGGGGAATTAACCATATAAATGTTTCACTTCTTATGCAAAAGTTTAACATCTTCACTTATAACGGTTCGTGTATAGATCCTGCACTCATTTCCAACCTCTGTGGAGAATCTTTAAACCTCAGTAGAATCTACTTAAGGCACTCATGTTGCAACTATAAGTGCCCAGTCTCTTGCAGCTGGGTGAAAATGACAGCAACAGAGCAATTATTACACAATAGCTCCTGTGAAGAACTTCAAGATGTAGAGAGCTACGATTACCTGGGCTCAAAGGTCAACAATAACGGCGACTGCTCCAAAGAGGCCTCAAGAAGATTCTCAATAGCAATCAGAAATTACAAAGAGTGATTTAACAAGTGGTCGATATGGAGTACTCGAAGAAGAACAAGAAGAAATGAGTACAAAGTAAATGAGTTCAGTATCTGGTTTTTTTTAAAGTCCAGATTTGCTGAAACTTTTTTTTTTTTTTTTTTTACAAGAGTTGCTGTTTTGCAACTTGATTTATGATTCTTTACCTTTTATTGCATACATTCTCAGAAGTCATTTTGAATATGTTAAACGAATCCAGAATCTGCTGACATTTCATATCTACTTATAATTATCATTATTGTTAATTCTATCATCATCATCAAGTAGCCTGTCCCTTCCAAAACTTGGCTTCCATGACAGCAGTCCTGAAAAACTCCATGTTCTGTGCAAGTTGACCGGCGTCAGCAGCAGTCATTTTCAGATCGTTAATGACATCTTGCACCCATCGTCTTCTAGGTCTTCCTCTCATTCTTCTTCCAGAAGACGATGGGGGGGCAAGCTAATACTATATTGAATTTAATTCATCATCACAGTGGGGTTTTTTTTTGGTTTTTTGGTTATATTTCATATGTTCTAATCTCTCTTCTGTCATAATTTTTCCAGTTAGTTATGGCAATGTGTGCCATGAAAACTGTGGTGGAAATAGATGCAATGGGAGTTCATCTTATCAGTGCTGCCACATGGAATGTGCTGGAGGATGTACTGGACCCAAGAGGACAGATTGTTTCGTAAGTTTTGCAACCTGTCTTTTTTAAACTCTTGGAAATATTAAACTTTGTGGGGTGAAAGGCGCAGTCACATGGACAACGCTGCGCTCGGTTTAGTGAGTTGGCACTAATCTGGGCCCTTCCCGCCTCCATGTGGTGACCAAGGAAACAGAGAATCCTGTCTGGCTAAGCAGGTAGGGATTGAGGGAAAGCTACTCTGGTATAAGTAGTGATGCAGACGCAGTTACATTGTATGAGATCTGCTCCCAACAGACGAGCAGGATACCAGAGTGAACACTTCTACACTTCTCTCCCGGCCGATAGGAAAAGCTGAATAAAAAATTTTTTAATCCAAGCATAAGAATTTACAAGATACGAGGTTTGGGGGCGGGGGCGGCACATATTCACGTCCCCTTGAAGCAATGGTCGCACCATATTTGCCAGCTCTCTGCAATAATTATCGAGAGGATGCAATGTGATGTGATGACAATGGAAGATTGCGGTAAATTCTACGGAACGACCTTACATAATCAGAAAGGATGCAGAATGTAGACATACTCTTAGGTGCAGATCATAGAGCCCAAATATACAGCATTGAAATATCATTAAGGAGTGTTTATCATACGATACGAAAAGAAAGCCACACTCAGTCAGCAAAGGCTGCAGGGCTCTTTGGCGTAGATCCAAGCCCACATATACAGAATTAAACAGATCATTAAAGAGTAATTGTACACAAGAAGGAAGGGGACTGTCAACGAAACAGGCTTAAAACTTTTCCCCGTAGGAGAAAACGAAACTCCTGACCTACACGTGTATGGTACCGTACATATAAGTAGGGGCCTACTTGACATGGATGCAACGTTCTTGTCAAAGATCAGTTATATATCACAATAAGAATGATTAAATTGGTCACACTGAAGAATGAACATGAAGAAGATTAAACTTTGTATGAATTCACTAGTTATATTAAAAGTCTGTATTGTTTTATTGTCTTTTGACTTTATTGTCAATAACAAACATATTTTTGTGTAATTCCTTTCAATTTCGTCCTTATTTTAATTTCATATGATAATTACACATTGATCTTTTGTTGTGCTTGTTTCATTCAACATATAACCCACAAACAGAAGGTTTTATCGTTAATATTGCATACCCATTACTTGTCTGCTAAATATTATACGTATGTTCCGATCAAATACTATCTCTAGCCAAGAACTGCTTGCATATTGTCAACATGTGGGTGCAGAACCTATGGGTACTGAAGTGCAGAGAAATAATTCTTTTACACAAAAGCCAATAATATATTCTATTGTTTTATTACAGGCTTGCAAGTCGTTCAAGGATTCAGATGGATGTGTGTCATTTTGTCCAAAGGATACAATCTATGATAAGATTCTAATGATGAATAAACCAAATCCAGATGTGAAGTATACGTTTGGCTCACTCTGTGTGAAAGAATGTCCAAGTAAGTAGTAGCTAAGTTACTAGTGTTTGAAATATATGAGTCATTGACTTGACTTATTTCTCTCCACTCCTCGTGGAGCATGGGGCCCCTAAACAGTTGTTCGACACTTTTTTCAGTCTCTGGCTGTTCTCTTTATGGTCTCCCAGGATAGGGGAGCACTTTTCAGTTCCACAAGAAGACTTTGTCTCCAGGTCTGTTTAGGGTATCCTCTTTTCGCTTCCCTTGCGGGTTCCACTCAAGTGCTTGTCTAGTGACACTCGATTGTGTCTTCTGTAGGGTATGTCTGACCCATCGCCATTTTCTCATTTTAACTCTTTTTCTTCATGGGTTCCTGTCTGGTTCTTATACACAGGTCTGTGTTTGTAACTCTATACCATCTCAATCTGATAACTGCATAATTCAATAAATCTCTTAATATCTGTATAGTTTGTGAAAGAAAGTAATTGACAAGAACATGTATTTTTCTTTATATAACCCAGTTTACACCGTTGTCGTTCACATAAGCAAATCAAATCATAGGATAAATGGCACCAATTTTGAAGTGCAAACATGTCATCATGAACACTAAGCGAGCATTATACAACACAATCTTTCTCCCAACATTATGCTATCAGTACACCTGGATGCTGACATCAAACAATATCTAGTCATGACAGAGATGAAGTGTCTGCACAGAATGCTGGGAGTATCAAGAAAAGACTGGTTTAGAAATGAAGATGCCATGGGGAAAAGGGATACAACATCAGTTCTGAACTTCAGGAAGAAACAACAAATTCAATGATTTGACCACATAAGTAGACTACCAACAGACAGTGCGCTTCAAATAGCAAAGCTACTCCAATACAAAGCGAAAGACCGCCAACACAAAAGGTGGGACTCAGAAATAACAGCAGTGGTAAAAAAAAACACTATTTATGAAGCGCACACAAAAGCCTGAAACCCACTATTTATGAAGCGCACACAAAAGCCTGTTCTATAAATCTCTTCTTATCCTGACGCTGTGAGGCAATACAGGATTAGAGAAAAGAAAGAAGGAGAAGATCATTCACTTTCTGATGTCCATATTAATGATTTTGACAAAGGTATCAGTCAACACTACGCTACAGTTATTACTGTAAATGATTTTGTGAAATGAGACATGATGTCTTCACATTCTTCTCTCTTTGCTGTCATATGTTGAATAGGTATGCAGATAGGTTGTGTCAACTTGAAATCTGTGATTTAGATAGCATCTCAGTCTATTATGTCCTGTACATACAAAAAATGATGACCTTGTCCCATCTGGATAACTAATGATATGCATAATTTTTTTTTTCACCTGGAGGGTCTTGTTCTCACTTTGATCTAAGCGTGGCTTTGGTAGTTTTTTGAAGCCACCTGATGTGCTGTCCCTAGGCCCTATATAGTTTTGTTAACTTTTGTGTGTTGGACAGATCTGCAGCAGGTGTTAAGTTGTCATAGAGCTGATACCAGTGGCGCACAGATCTGTTGTGTCAATCCTGTATCTGTGGTATAGATAGTTTTTCTTTTTGTTCTGTTTGATACAGAGCCAGAAAATAATGATCTGATCCCATCTGGATAACTTATGATACACTTAATCTTTTAACATTTTACATGAATACTCTCATTCTACTTTGATAGTTGTTTTTGCCACCTAATGTGTGGTTCCTGTGTAGTTTTTTTTAATTGCTACACTTTCTTTTGCAAGTTTATCTAGTTTCATTTCCTGTAGTATTTTAACACGCTGTCTTCTTCTTCTTCACGTTCGTTTCTTACTACGAATTTTAATCACTCTTTGTGATATGTTTGATCTTTGCCAAGAACATGTATACGTTGCACATTGGTTTGGTTGGCCCCTAAACGTATATATTTCTACACGTTTAGGACATGTGCATCCGATTTCAGCCAAACCTCCTTAATCGCCTCTTACGGCATGTGTGGCAGGTAACAGTGATTCTATTCTTTACACCCCAAATTTGGGCCCCAGTAACCACTCGGGCGAACACGTCAATATCTACGGCATTTACACCCTTTCTATAACACTGAATCAACTGTAGGAGTAAGTCTCTCAGCGCAAATAGACCCCTGTTGTTTTAGCTTCTGACTTTTATTGCTGATATGCTATTTATGATACATTGAAATGTTGTATGATTCTGCATTGGCAAGTGTGTAGTTTATATATGTCATTTCTAATGGTCCAGTAAAAACTGTGCTATGTCAAATCTCCAATTAGCATCACTAAATGAACATATTTATTTCTGCAGACTTCCTTCTTCAAGATGGCAGTTCATGTGTCCGCCAGTGTGCAGAAGGCAGACATTCAGTTGATCAGAGAATATGCAGACCTTGCAATGGACCATGTCCAAAAGGTATGTCATTTAGTACATCATTTATTTTCTTTAACATATTTAGCTTTTCTTTCTATACTACAAGCTGTTAAGATTCTGTCCACAAGCACAGCTCTCAAGTGCTTACCTTTTTTTTTTAATCGTTATTATTCCATACAATTATCAGTGTCTCCGCAGAAGGCTAGTGTCTATGCAGAATGCTGGGAGTTTCAAGAAGAGACCAGTTTTAAAATGAAGACATCAAGAAAAAGTGGGTACCACATCAGTACTGAACTTCATCAAGAAACAAATTAAATGGTGGACAACATAAGCAGATTACCAACAGACAGTGCACCTCAAAGAGCAATGCTACTTTGATACAGTGGATACAAAACAAAAGGCTGTCCATGCAAAAGGTGGCCATCAGAAGTAATAGACGCTGTGAAAAACACTATTGATGAAGTGCACACAAAAGCATGTTCTCTAAATCTTTTCTTATCCTGACTCTGTGAGGCAAAACCGAATTAGAGAAAATAAGAAAGAAAGCCAGATTATTAATTTTCTGTCTTATTAATAAATTAGTTTTCATTTATTTTTTGCATATAATATTTTTACTTTTCTTTTGGCTGTTATTTTAATTTCTTTGCATTTGACAAAACAATTTGATCTAGTGGCTTTGAGGGTATTAGCTTGATACAGGATTAATTTGATTATATATGTAATTGTGTTCCAGATTTCTGTGTAAAAATACCAAGATGGAATATATGGACATATTAATGTTTCTAACATATTTCAAATTAATGTTGACTCATATTTTACCTGTTACTTTGGATTACTGTTGGTGTGATAAAAGAAATTTGTTATTAACATTGAAAAGAGGCAATAGTGTTATTCTGACATACTGTGAGATCAAGAGCTGGAACACTTCATAACAACTGGCAAATTTGATAACAGAATGAGAGTGCAGTCATGTTTGCATCGATTGTTGGGGAGTTTATGATGGAAAAGGGGGAAGTACTTTGGTCTCGTGGAGACCTACTGTTGGATGAGGACACTAAAATAGATGTTGAATCACTACACAGATTTAGAGAGTTTGCATGCGGGTGTTTACGGTAATGAGAGAGCGGACAAGCTTGCATCAACAGCTTTGATTGTTGGCGAGTTAAAGATGGATAAGGGGGATATTCTTCAGTCTCTTTGCGACTGTCTGTTGGATGAGGACACTAAAATCGATGTTGAATCGATCAAGCGATTTAGGCAGTTTGGAGTTACCAGTTGTACAAGTTGATCTGGACGCCTGAGAGGCAGAGTGAGAGTTGTATTTAATCAGCGAGCCACAGGAACCATCAGTATGCATACTCTTCGATACCTGTTGAGGGAGACTGAGCACCTATGGGGCTGCCTTTAGTGCAATGACGTCAGTTTAGTAACCAATAATCAGAGAGTTTGATATTACATATTGTGCAAGTAGTGCTGGTTGCTTGAAGGGCAGAGAGAGAAGTGTGCTAACTAGCAAGTCACAGAAACCATCAGTATGCATACCCTTCTAAATCTATTGGGGGAGATTTGAGTACCTATGGATCTGCCCGGAGTGCTGTGACATCAGTTCAATAACAAATAACATAATTGATAACAGAAAATACTGGATAGCGGTGAGAAATTACTGGACATGGCATGGAAAAGTTACATTTTGGGGTTTTTATATATCACTAGAGACATTAATTTATAGAATTCAATTAACTAATAAGCCAACCGTCATGACACATGATGATGAAGATTCTGTATTAATTGACTTGATGAATACTTATTCCTGATTCAGTTACAATTAATGTTCTCTTTCTTTTATAATATTTTATAAATTATGTATGTTTTTATATCTTTTCAATTAATCATTTATTGTCATATTATATTTGTACTGATACACCCACATTTGTTTTATATTGATCACATACATTTTATCTTGGTTACTTTTTAATCTGTTTTTTTTTCTTATATATCTTCAAACGATTCATATCGACCACTTATTAACCACTCTGTGGGATTTGTATGTGATCTCAGCCTAAGAGCGATTGTATGTTGTGCTAGTTATGCACCTACAAGCAAGCCAGCACATCCAATTTCTGCGCTGCTTTTTATTTACTAGTGTAGCTTTCCTAGGGCCTACATCAGTCACCTCTTACGACATGCATTGTAGGTCGCAGTTGTACTATTATTTACTTCCCTTGTGGGCCCGGCACCACACAGGCAGAATATATTTCTAATTCTGTCATCTTTTGCACATTCTATGAGCATTTAGTTTTACAATTTTTGTTGAAACTTGCGTGTGATATTTTACATTATATTTGTGTTGTATTACATAAACTTGTTTTCTAGTCTGTTGCAGATAACCTTTTATCAGTTTATATATTCAAATGTTTTACATTAGTGATGTATTGCACACGTTTTTTCTGTTATCTTTAGCACATATTTTCACTTTATTCATGTTCTGGTGTTCATGTGCAATATTTATAGTAAAACAAAAGGATGCTCAGCATTCAGTGTATGCTCTCAAAGCAGTAATTATTTAATAGCAAATCAAATGCCAGACAAGAATATGAAGCTCTCTGAAAACATATACACCAAACAACAGAAAAAAAAAAAAAAAAAGACAACCTGGAATCGATCACTAGTATCTAATTGTGGTAGCAGTCCGTCTGCCCAGCGTGTTCATAGCGCATTGAACTACGGGTGACTATCCCTCTGTGTGTGCGGGTTCAATTCCGCGGGATGGCAGAAAAAGCCACAGATTCCCCAGATTTACGGTGTTCGTGGCACCGAACCGAAGGGTTACGATGTCCATGGCACTGAGCCGAAGAGCTGAAAAGCTCAAGTGCTTCTGGATCGGAAAAAAATTAAAAATTATGGTAGCACCTTGCCAGAAAAAAGCAAAAAGCATATACTGGCTAATGTGGAAGAGGGTCACTGTTTTATTCTGTCTCACCTGTTTCTTGTTCTCTGTTGTTTGGATGTATATCACTGATATATATCATGACTAGAGACTGAGTGTTGTGGATGTTAGATTTACATATATTAGCAGCATACTTTCTCAAGATGTCATCATTGATGATAAAGTAAACACTAGGATCTCTGAAAGCAGCAGAACATTTAACAGACTATACATCAATATCTGACATGTGAGAGCAGACAGGCTTGCATCGAAAGTTGAGGAGTTTAGAGTAGATAAGAGAGGGAGGGGGGTTGCTCTTCTGTCTCTTGATGACCTACTGCTGCATGAGAACACTAAAATTGATGTTGAATCATTCCATTGATTTAAGGAGTTTGGAATTTCACGTTGTACAAGGAGAGCTGGATGCCTAAGGGGCAGAGAGATGAATGTGTTTAACCAGCAAGCCACAGGAACCATCAGTATGCATAGCCTTCAACATCAGTTGGGGGAGACTAACCAGCTATGGGTCTGCCCAGAGCGCTATGATGTTAGCTCAGTAACCAATAACCAATCTGTCACAGAAGTAGCATTAGTTTACTGACAAAGCTGAAGGTGTACAGAACTGCTGTGCTTTCAAGATTGATGTATTCATATGAAACATTGACAGTGTATCATTAACATGCCAAGAAAGTAAGCCACTTCTGCACACTCTATCTAAGAAAATGGATAAACATCAGATGTCAAGATAGTATCCCTAGTATTAATATGATCTTGATGCAGTCACAGACCCACTAAACAAGTCATGTAGCTCACATGCCAGACCATTGACTTCATAAAAGCATTTTTCTATTTGATGAGCTGCAGCATTTCTAATGAGCATTTGTATGGGCGTCACTATACAAAGCAATACAATATCTTCATCTAAACTTGTATACACAGGCGCATCATTGAACTGTGCTGCATTAAAGTGTATATGGAAGGAAGTGTTAACATAAGTTTTGATACTTTAAGACATTATTTGTTCTTCCAATGCTCACACATAATATAATAATAATTATGTTTTATTTTTCTTCCCCCATCACTCTCCCCTTCTAAATATATTACTACTACAAATCCACTTTTATTTTCAAAACCTCCCTACATACCTAAATATTCTTACAAATTTTAAATTGGTTAATGGTATATGATTGTACCAACAACACAAAATTTGCTAAATTGTAACTGACACTTGGGAGTTTAGACTGCCAAGCTAATGGTTATCTGTATGCTAATAATATCCATGAGTACCAAGATTGTACTTTAGTACAGGGTAACCTACAAATTATCGCAGCAACATTTCATGGGTAAGTAAAGTTGAGCGGCCGGGAAGCCTTTTTGTCTCTTTTTTTTTTTGCAAATGAACTTCTCTCTTTCTTTCATGCACTCTCACCTATCACACATACACACACAGAGAGATGTAAAAATATATATTAATTCCTAAATAATAATTTTAAAATCGCAAATATATTAATTTAAATTCATGAGCTGCAGTAATTCTATCTCTATACTTTTGTAGTAAAAGATGAAGCCACAGTCTGTACATGTTTATAAGTCTATTTCTTACGTTCATTCAACATGCTGCAGTCTTCCCTTATATTTATAGTCTATTTCTTACGTTCATTCAACATGCTGCAATCTTCCCTTATATCGATAGTCTATTTCTTTTGTTCATTCAACATGCTGCAATCTTCCCTTATATCGATAGTCTATTTCTTTCGTTCATTCAACATGCTGCAATCTTCCCTTATATCGATAGTCTATTTCTTTCGTTCATTCAACATGCTGCAATCTTCCCTTATATCGATAGTCTATTTCTTTCGTTCATTCAACATGCTGCAATCTTCCCTTATATCGATAGTCTATTTCTTAGAAACATACACACAAACACCCACCCAAAAAAATACATTTATTAAATAAAAACAAAAGCTCTATAGTAAAAAATTCCTGGCCGCTTGTCTGATGCATTAAAGAGAAATAGTTTGGATGGCATTTTTTCTCACCTAAACATGGGCACAGCTCGACATGCCGTGTGTGCATGTTATTGGAATGATGTTATATTGTGATCTTCATGTGTCTTGAAACTTGTCTGATGTTTTTAATCATGCACGTTTTTTTTATATTTGTTTATTGTCATATCATGTCTTGTTAACCCTCAGGTCTTTTATCTTGTTGCTAATTTTCAATCTTTGTTTTTTATTCTGTAACTCATTGTAAAACTGCAGAACATTTTGATTGCATATTACAGCATGTTGAGTGCAAAGTATGTCAGAAAGCATTAGTTGCAGTTTTTATGAACTTTTTTCAATTATAATTATATAACTAGATCCTTTGCATTTTCAGAGTTTTGCTAACTTGGTCAGAATCGAAAATGAGATTATAATTATATAACTAGATCCTTTGCATTTTCAGAGTTTTGCTAACTTGGTCAGAATCGAAAATGAGAAATAACAACTAGACTAGTACATAGACTGTAGCCAGAATCAAAATTCTGCAGTAAAATATTTTGCAGAAACAAATAATGGCGAAACATGTAAAAACAATTTACTGTAGTTTTATAAAGTACGAAAACAATATACAGCGACTTTTTGACCAAAAGACCTGTATCCAGCAAAGGATATAACAGAAGTGAAGAAATTCAGACTTATTTGACATCAGACGTAACATATACAATCAGACAATAAATCCCTAGCAACACTAAAATGAAAATGTGCGACTAAAAACGAAATAAATACAGCACATTCAATATTCTGGAAGAATACTTCTTCTTGCGTTCACACGCTATGAATTCAGACGTAGTCACTGCACCCAATGTGGTGTTTCTTACTGACTTTTGTGTGAAGGCATGCTGTCCTTTCTATCAGTGTTCCTCATCATACAAGTGTGCCTTCTTCGACTTCAGAGGCTGGAAGAATACTGAATCAGATATAACATTTTATGAAATTAAAATTTGAAAACATGTTATTAATAGAATAATTCTGCTGCATGACATTAACTGAATAGGAAACACATCTGCTTTGGAATATGATACAAAAATAGGAAAAACAAATTCTTGTTAATTTCAATCAGCCTAAGTATACGGGAAAACCAACAAATGTAGTAATCTCTATGCTAAGTGCTACTATCCAGTATATGGAAATAATTTCATCATTCTTTTTTGTTCAGAAAGGCAACTAAAAGGCAAGATTGCAAACCCGTTATCCTAGTAATAGATAAAGCTACAATAACTGGTAACTGTCACAAGGGACATTAATAGTACAAACAGAACTATATCGAGTAGTATGAGCATAAGTTCTTACAGAAACACAATTGTGGACACTTTTGTCACTATTTAGGCAGAGGATTAAAAGTCACTTGCATCAACTGTCTACACTAAGTTACGCAGTTTGAGGCATACATCTTTTTAAAAATTAATCACGCCAGTATTTGAACCACATTCTCAATGACAATAAAAAGAGAAGATATCAAACAGTTTTCTTCTTCCACGAACCTTCCATATTGATCACTTATTAAACCACTCTTTGTGGTTTGTATGTGATCTGAGCCTAAGAGTGAGTATACGTTGTGCCAAGTTATGCGCCTATGATGACTAGGCCAACACATCCGATTTAGTGCCAGCATTTTATTTACTAGGGTAGTTTTCCCTAAATATCTCAAAGTTTGACATTATTTATCAAAATATTCAATAACACAAATGGTAAGAATTACTGTGGTTCCTGACAGTATAGAGAAACATGATCACTTGTGCCAATAAATGTGACAATATAAATTAACTTCACGAGAAATTGGTGATTTTAATTAATATTAAATTATCATATTATTCATCTTCAATAGATAAATAGTCTAAAGCCGAAGATTGACTTCATTGCACCGAGTTTTACCCCATATGGCTAGTCCCTCTCTGTAGAAATTGCATGCCATCTGCCGAGAGTATTCCACAACGCTCTAGCTCCATAGCTCCTGTAACAATCCTAGAAGACTATGGGAAAAACTGCACTCGTGAACAGAACGGTGGGGTCTGGATTCAAACCTGTGGCCTTTAGAATGCAAGGCAGAGCTTAACCACTTAGCTACAGAGACCCCCAAATTACCGTCAATCGATAAAGAATGAACATACACAAATTTGGAGTTTTACTCAGTACTTTCTTCTAAATACAAACTATTTCTCTTTGCATGATCTTTTTACAGAAGTAACAGGGAGAGCCGCGGTAGCGTAGTTGTTAGTGAACTCGCTCCTCAAGGTTGGTGGTCTGGGTTCAACTCCGCAGTGTGCGTGAAATTTTTCCAGACCGGACGGCTCTCAGGTCGACCCAGCCTCAAGTGGGTACCAGACATGCTCTGGGAAAGTAAAGGCGGCCGGCGTGATGCTGACCACATCACCCATCGTGTGCCGACGGTCAATGAAAAATACGGGCCTAACACTGTATTGCCCTATATACCACGAGGTATGAAAGGGTTATAAAAAAAAATATATATAAACAGGAGTTGTACGGTTTAATGTCTACTCTAGTTCCAGAGAATCAGCACAGAATAAAACTAGAAAGAAGATTACAATGTTTTTTTAAATCATTCTCAAAAGAACAATTGACCGACAAAGCAAAAGGCTGTCCACGCAAAAGGTAGACCTCAGAAATAACAGGCAGGGATAAACACTATTTATGAAGCAAAACCCTGTTCTAGAAGTCTCTTCTTTTTCCTAATGATGTGAGGCAAAACAGAATTAGAGAAAAAAAGAAAGAATTGAACTCAACTGAACTGTATCTATATTTTTTGCAATTAGGGCAGATAGAAGTTAGCCAAATTTATTATCTACAGAGTGTTGAGCTGAGACTAAGATTTTGTTAAGGTTATACTATACTTCCATGTCGTGAAAAACTTTGTGATTTTATTTGCATCTTGAAATGTTTGTGTAACAGTGTGAATGTTAACATGGATGTTTGTGTAACTATATGAATGTTAACATGGATGTTTGTGTGAATGTTAACATCGACATGTGTGCGCTTCTGTAGATGTAGACAATATGAAACAAGAATATTTCCAGTATTTGTTTCAATAATAAATATTCTCTTAATTTAAAAATACAGTGAACCACCTGCATATTCTTTTCTTGACTTTCTAAATTCAAGTTCTATATTATATGATACAATATTTTGCATTGCTAATTTTGTGTTGTATTTTCAGTGTATGGACCAGCATGTCTGTGAACTACAATTTACTATTATTTTGCAGATAAATTTCTAGTTTTCTCTTTTAATAAATTTGATTGCTTGAAAGTCAATTTTCAGTTAGTGACCACTGGAAAAATAACAATCATTCATATGAAGTATTTCAAATGCGATATACACATGCATGCATGATTGTCACCATGATGATATTGCACCTAACAGAATATCTTAATCTTGGAACCATAAGATGTCAAAGAGGACATTGTTATTATCAATGAAAGAGAGGTCACACTAACAATAAAACTTTATATTGACTTCTTGCTTTGAAAATCCTGGGTTAGATTAATCCTTGAATTTAGTAAAAGGCATTCATTGTGACTGCTGGTAGAGAGGATGATCAAGTGTCTAGCCATATTAAAAATGGACAATAAGCATGAAGATCATATGTACACGATATTAGCATTAAAAACCAACTTTGTCGGCTCATAAAATCGATAAGATTTTTCCTGAAGTCGCTGTCAGTGCAAGCTACTTAATATATTAAAATCAGTCAACATTTTCTGCAAAAATGATGAGATGTCATTATGGACACTCGTCGACTATTAATTTTGTGCACTGCTGCTAAGAACTTCTTGAATAACATAGAGATCAGAGCTTAAATGGTTATTTGCTGTAGTGCAATCATAAGGGTACAGATATCAATATGAAATTTGCCAATTATAATATCAATATTTTGTTTTTGAATTTAATTACGGATATTCACTAATATAGATAATTATTTTATCCAAGTTATTTTACTTCATAAATTGTTTCAAATATTATTTATACTTGTATTAACTCTTTCCGAACGCAGTTATTTTCTTAGTTGTACATGGTTAATTCAGGGAGGCAAAAAAGCATTTTGTTTATTTTAGAAAATCGTAACTACTCGTTAATAAATAAACATTTATATTTTATTATAAACTAACTTGAAGAAAACTGGACAACCTATTAGAATAACAAGGTTAAAAAGTAGCAGAAGTAAAAATAGTAGAAGTAAAACTAAAAAAGAAATGTATAAGGGGGAAACAACTCATAAATCGCAGTTTACTGCGAATGGCGTTCAATGTCAATATGCTGTGGCGCAGTGTGCAGCGATTGTCATGGAAAGAGTTAATGATCATACAAATTAAATGGGCCAAAAAAAACAAAAACTGATCAAATCACATAGAAAATAATAAATTATTAAACTTCGTAATATTATATTTGGTAACGAATGCACCCGTGTGTTGCTAGCGCTTTCAAAGGGAGCAAAGAATATTAACACTGCTATCTACAAGGCATGTTATAAGAGGTGACTGATGTAAGACCTAAGGAAGCTACTCTAGTAAATAAAAAGCATCGCAGAAATCAGAGGTCCTGGCCTACTTGTAGGTGCATAACTGGCACAACATACAATCGCTCTTGGGCTCAGATCACATACAAATCACAAAGAGTGGTTAACAAGTGTTTGGAATGGAGCAGTCGAAGAAGACTGCAGTGAATGAACAAACATACTACTGTTTATTAGGAAGCGGGCAACACTTCAATGAATTTACTTTGTAAATAAATATGATTTAAATGATAGTTTCTTATTGTTACAAATTTCAGAAATATCGATAGAAACAATCACTTTTAACTAAACTAAACCAAGACAAATATTAATTGGCAATAAAAAGAAGCACTAAAAGTTGATTAATTTTCTCAATATTTAGTTTGTTCTTTTAATTTTCTCACAACTATAGGATAGAAGAAATACAAATCTGCACTGTTAAATAAACTATGCTAATATATCTGATAATGTAGATCTTCTCTTCCACCATTTACTTCTTTATAGATCTTGTAGTGTGTTTGTTTTAAGGCACTTTGTAAGCTGATATTAATTTTAATAAGGCTGTTCTTGATGCCGCCGCTCCATCTTTTGCGTTGTCTTCCCCCTTCCTTGTACTTATTATACTTTTTCTATGTGGCTCTCTGTGGTAGGCGATACCAGGGCATTTTTGTCAGGTGACCAAACCATTTAATCTGTTTTCTTTTAGGAATTGCATGACTGGTTTCACATCCAGTGTTCTTCTGATTTCTTCATTTCTAATTTTGTTTCTTATTGTCACACCTGCAGCTCTTCTAAGACACCTCATCTCTGTTGTTATGATTTTCCACTCATTAGCTGCTGTTATTAGCCATATTTGACACTGGTAACATAGGGTTGGCCAGAAAATCGTTCTTATGAGATTTGCTTTAGTTTTCAGCGGTATCTCTTTGTGTGACAACAGTGGTGTTAACTGTCCCAGTACTTGGTTAGCTTTTGTGCAACGATTGCTGATTTTGCTATCGATACTTCGATCTGCTGTGAAAATTGCTCCTAAGTATTTGGTCTCAATTGTTTGTTTTATTTCTACGTTTTGGAGTTTTATTGTAAGGTTTCCTGGTTGTCTACTTATTGCCATTGTCTCTGTCTTTATTATATTTATTTTCATCTTGTACTCCTCCCCTTGATGTTAACTAAGCTCAAATGGTTCTGAAGAGATTCCTTGTTTTCTGCAATCAGTACTTGGTTATCCGCAATAAAAGTTCTGAAATATTATTTTCTTCCTCTATTCCTGCTTCTCTACTTATGTTATCCATGTATGTTATAAACAGCAGTGGGAAGAGCACACATGCTTGTCTAACTCCTGAGTTTACTGTGAATGTTTTTGATGTTGATAATGTAGATACTGTACATCAATTCAAATGTTTATGTAAAACTATTGTTTCAGTTGCCGTGTGTCGTACTAACCCATGCATGTCTGTTTATTTGTGCATCTTTCTGCTTCTTAGTCTGCAAAAGTGGTATTGACAAACACCACATTCTGAGCTTGCAGGAATTGATAAATTATAAAGGGTGTACATGGATTGATGGAAACTTGCGCATATTGTTTGGATCCTTCAGCAGGTGAGATGAAAGCTGGTGATTCTATCGTAATTTAAGAGAAGAAATGAGCTAAACTGTGTACACATGTTTTGTATGAACTTTGAAAACATTGTCTCCTCTTTCTTGTTGTAAAAGGCATCTAAGATGAGAGGGCAGAGGGCAGGCGGTTCCACACTGTAGAAAAAAATAGTAAACAGAAACAGTCTGACTCTTCTTCTTCTTTGCGTTGTTCTTCTGACCAATTTTAATAGCTCTTTGTGATGTGTTTGATCTTTGCCAAGAACACATAGACTTCTACACGTTTAGGACACATGCATCCGATTTCAGCCAAACCTCCTTAGTCACCTCTTACGACATACGTGGCAGGTAACAGTGGTTCTATTCTTTACACCCCAAATTTGGGCCCGGTAACCTTCGGGCAAACAGTCCGACAAAGTCCCAAATGCTCATGTAGATCTGGATGCCATTTGGCACAAAAATTAAATTTAGTGGAAACGTTTAGTCTCTGCCTCGTATGCCCTTTGAAAGGTACGGAATGATACAATTAAGTTCTTATCTGTGCTGTAGTATAAATAAATTATTAGTGTAAAATTATTTTAGTTTTATTTCATCCCTGTATAATAAAATATCAAAACTTAATAAACAAGTATAAGTAACAGTTAAACAGAAATACAATAAGAACATCAACAAACAGCTCTTGAGATATGTTTACAATCAATGAGCCACTGGAACTGTCAGCTTACATACTATACTTATCTGCAGAAAGAGATGGAACAAAATTAAGTTTGTTTCTATTAACTAGGAGCTGTTATTGGTTACTGAACTGATGTCATGGCTCTCCGGACAAACCCATAGTTTTCTCCAACAGATGTCCAAGGATATGCACATTGATGGTTCTTGTGTCTTGCTGGAACCTAAGTAAAATGATAGAAAAACTATGTTGTCATCTAAGCATGCCCTTGGTGGGGGAAAAAAGTATAAGAATAGTAGACAGGTCAATAAATCAAACCGAAAAATAGTCATACACACATTTCATGCTTTTTGAATGATCATCAATATTTAAATGTTCTTGGAAATCCTCAATATTTAAATGTTCTTAGAAATCATCAATATTTAAATGTTCTTGGAAATCATCATTATTTTTAATGTTCTTGGAAATCACCAATATTGTTATGTTCTTGGACATCAATGAATAATAGTAACTATCTACCATCAATATTCATATTTTCCTGTACAGGCTACAGCTACAAGTAAACTATACATATATCAATATCAAATTTAAAAAAATATAAAGTATGGAAGTTGTACAGAGCACAGTAAATGACAAAATCAGATGTTACAAGTTACTGATTTTGTTTTTTAAAGGTATTCAATAAATAATTGTTGATAAAGGTGCCATCTGCACATAGAAATTCAGCTGCAATGGATCTCTTCAACACTTCCTGCTCATTGCCTTAATGGTGCTCTCTGCCAAACTGCTTTTTGTTCATCTTTTCTTGATTAGATATGCATCTTTTTGTTCGATTTTTGTATGAAGAGCCATCTGCATTTGTTGCATGGCATGAGAATGTTGTTTGTTTTATCAGTGCAGACACATGTATATGTGAGGTTGCACCTTGGAATATAGTACCAATAGAATATAACAAACTATAAGAAATGGTGACTACTGTTGAAGTGTCACATAGTAATATATATATTGTGTTCCATAAGTAACATCTACAGGCATACAATTGACTCAGTTTAAGCAATTTAAGGATCGCTGTACAGAATTTGGGCATTGCAAGTAAAATATAAATGATATGAAAATAAAGTAAAAGTGTTGCAAGTACAATATAAATGATTTGAAAATGAAGTAAAAAGTGTTGAAAGCAAATTTAATAGTTGCTATGTAAGGGACGGAAATGAGGGCAGGGTCAAACTTATTAATATAATAATAATAATAATAATTCCTCGCGAACCGTTATACGTAGGGCCTGCAAGTAATTTCTCCATACTGCTCTATCCTGGGCAACTCGCTCAATCTCCTCCATGGAACTGAGACCGATATTTCCTGCCTCTCTCAGCAAAGTTCGTTTAGGGTCTCTTTAGGTCGACCTCTCTTTCTTTAACCCTTTGCATACCACATCAATACCTGCTTTGATATTCTTTGATCATTTCTCCTCCAGGTGTGCCCAACATATCTCCATCTTCTCTTTCTTATAACAGTTGTCACTAGTGGTTGACCAGACATGTCTCTGATTTCATCACTTCTTCTGAATTCGTTCCATTTTATATTCATTATTTTTCGCAGACATCTATTTTCAAATGCATTCAATTTGCTTTCTATATCTTTAGTCATTTTCCAACTCTCGCTGATATATGTTAGGATTGATACAACATTTGAATTGAAAATTCGTAATTTAGTTTTAATACTATATAACTTGCAGTTCCATATTTTATTTAGACTTTTAAAAGCTGATGTTGCTTTGCCAATTCGTATCATAATTTCTTTTTAACATTTCCTGTGCAATCAAAATTGCTACCTAAATAGGTGAACTGCTCTGTTATTTTTATCATTTTAGATTCCAGTGTGATATCTGCATTACTTGCCATAGTTGTCTTCATTATATTATTTTTCATAGCTTATCTGCAGTCCAACTTTTGATGCTATAGATGACAAGTTGTCTGTTTTTCTTTGCATATCTTGGTATCTTTAAACTTATTAAAGGAAGATCAAGTTATTAATGTACATAACATAACGTCCATAGAAGGTCGATATACACAGTCTTGTTTTGGGGTTTTAAAGTTACTTGAATTTCCTGTTGCACATAGAGTACATTCTGCTGCTGTTTTTTTACTTTTGTTTTTATCAAACAAGTCAACCAACTATTTGTGATCTGTGTGGCTTGCGTCAAGAATGTAAGTATGTTGTGCCCCTGATATGCCTCTACAGGGCAGACGAATCCAAATTTCTGCCAAAGTGTATGCATATTATTCAATAAACACAAATTTGTACAGATAGTATGAAAATTTGCAGCATTCAAGGGAGGAAAGGCTTTCCATATTCTTCACCATAGCAATCCTTTTTCTTTTCCGATATTGATTTGTTTTCAAAAAACATTAATCAATCAAGTACCATCCCTGCCGGCGTAGGCAATCATTTTTCTCCACAACTCTCTTTGCTTGGTGCATGTAATCAGTTCTGACGTTGATCTTTTGTCGAACCATGATGTCAGGCCATCCAACATCCTCTCCCTCTGTTTTCCACTATCTCTCCATCCCTGAATATTACCTGTAGTCACCAAATGTTCTAAACCTTCTCTTCGCATTATGTGCCGAAGAACTTTGATTGTCTTATTCTTTTGATAAGGTTTATTTGTGTGCAGGCCTGATTTAAAACCATGACGTTAGAATAGCCAAGTGGTTCTAGTGTACACTTTGCAATCAAAGAAAGTTTTTTCCCATTCAGATGTGTTTCAGCCCATCCAGTTGAAAAGTGGGTACTTGTCTCACTCAGACAAGTGAAAATATAGTGAATCAGTGATCTGGTCACTTATTCTTCAAATAATAAGATCTAGTACTGTAAGATTTCTAATACTTCACACCACCAAGCCCATATATGCTATGAAATTACCTATAGTTTTAATTAAATTTCATCATCATCAAGTAGCTGTCCCTTCCGAATTTGGCTCACATGACAGCGGTCCTGAAAAACTCTCTGTTCTGTGCAAGTTGACCTACGTCAGCATCAGTCATTCTCAGATCATCAATGACATCTTGCACCCATCGTCTTCTAGGCTTTCTTCTTCCAGGCACTATTCCCTCCAAAATTATTTTCTCTAGGCACTCGTATTGTTTTATGTGTCCGAAATATTTAATTTTCCTTCGTTTTATGCTCTTTAATAGTCAACTTTCTTTAATATCAAGCTGTTGCAGAACAGTAGATTTTGTTCTTTTCTCTGTCCATGATATTCTAAGTTCTGTAGCATTTGCATTCAACAGCATTTATGATCATCCCTGTCACTTTATAATTAAATTAAGTATGAGAATTATTTAATGCAACATGTATATTATGCTTAACATATAATGTTGATGATATTTGTAAAAAAAAAAGTCTGATGTTTTGTTTTCACTCAATGTTGTTGTTCAGAGATCCTCATTTAGAAATTGAGCCACTTCACCCACACAACCTAACTGTGCTGAAGCATGTGAGAGAAGTAACTGGAGTTGTGGTAATCCAATCTAACCATTCAGAATTCACAGATCTGAGCTTCTTATCCAGTCTTCACACAATCCATGGCCGTACAGCTGCGTAAGTTTATAATTGTTCATTATTTTTATTGTCTATTGTCTTTCCCCAGGTGGATGATGGAATTGGTTGTCCACTCTTGCCATTAAGCGTAGGGGTGGGAGCTTTAATTTGCGTTCCAGGGCCAGGAATCATCCTTGTTGTGTTTGAAGTCTGTGTCTATTTAATGTGGTCTTGATATTGTCTATCCATCGTTTTCTTGGTCTTTCCTTGACTCTAGTATCTGATCTCTTTTTATTGTATGATGTTATTGGTGGTTGGTTTTATTCCATTCTCATTAACTCTTAGTGGACCAAGCGCCACGCTAAGTGGCGTTTGAAGTGGACGCGTTTTACATTCCGCCACGCTAAGTGGCGTTTGGTTATCAAAATGTGAAAGCGCTTGTGAAAACGTGACTTTTGCCCTGGTCCACTAAGAGTTAAATTCCAAACCACTGCATTTGTTGTCTTTCAATGTATTCGGTGCATGAAGTTATGCCCACTCTGTTTCTGATGTTCTTTTTTCGTAGTCTAATTTTCCTGGTGACCCCCACTGCCTTCCTCAAGCATTTCATTTCACACATAGTGAGCTTTCTGTGTTTTTATTATCTACAAGAAAATACTATTCTCAGGTTTTGTTTTTTCCTCAGTGTTTGCTATGCATTTTAAAAAACCAAAGATTTTAGCTTATTCTGTACTAACTGCCATGATTGTCTTTTAAATTAACCCAACTGCCGTTTACTGCGCCAAGCATTGTTCCATAGTAAAATTAGTTCTAATTTACATTCACACATTCTGATACAATTTCTGGTTTCTATCTACAACAAAGCTTTATCTTTCTACCTCATGATCCGATCGGTAGTTTGGTCAAATGTGTTAATTGGAAAAAATATATATATTTTTCAAGCTGGAAAATGTAACAAACATTAATTCAACCACATCATGTTTTTCAATTCAGTAGCAAATGTGCTAAGACCAATAGGTAAATTAAGTTATTCAAAAGCTGACACAAGTTGATATTTTCAATTTAGAACTTCATAATGTATGTAAATTAAGCTTTTAAGCCAACATACTGGCTTTTTTAGAATGTCACTAAGCTGATATTTCAACTTTTGAGTGTCTGTTTAAAGAAGCAAATATTTCTTCACGCTAATTTTACTGAAGATGTAAAGTCTTCATAAAACGGAAAGTACTTATATGTAGAGGCATTTTTTATCTTATTTCTGTGTACAGCAAAGATTTGTAAGCTTGAACACTTACAATTTTGGGATAATTCTAGTCAAATATGTTCTCTTTTTTTTTTTTGCGATAATGTACTCAACATGAGCCAAAATTCATCTTAAAGACCAAAATATGTTCATACAGTGCAATCTTGAGCATAATTAGATCAAATTATCACTTGTGATAGGATTGACGAAGAGTTTATTGATAGTAATATTTCACCCTTTAGCAGGTACAGTATCAATAGTTTTAATTCTAAGAGTAATGTTATATTAGTATCTACAGATGGGCGTTGTTCATTCCTGGTACATGTCATTTCTGTGCGAAAAATATTATTTTGAAATGGATCATTCTCAAACTCTTCCATAATAAAAAAGTAGGATGAGCGTATTGTGTTATAAGTGAGCCATTAATATTTTTCTACACATGAATATGCTGCATAGTCTCTTAATATGCAAATTTTGTTTTGGAATTTCCATTTTTGTATGTGTCCACACTAAAGTGTAAATATTATCAAAACTACTGTGCTGCACCTTAATTGGTGAAACTTATAGAATATATTAACACATGGATTATCTTCATTCAAATGCTACAGCTAGAAATACTTATGAATATTAAGTTCTAATACAAACCAGTGAGTACAAATATTTTTAGATTTTTTTTTAAGTAGTCATGTTACAATAATCTAACTCTCAAACATATATCTCCTAATGCAAAATAATATTTTGACACAAAAAGCTATTGATTTTTTATTTGTGTACTTCTCAGAGCCCTGGTAATGATTCTGAGGCCTGTGTTCTGTATTTTGTCTAGCTTGTGTACATTTGACAGTGCTGCGGTTGTGTAGGCTCCCGTGCGATACTCCAGTGTTGGACATACATACCCTGTGTATATTTGGCGTGTAGTGTTTGCATCTGCGCCTCAATGGGTTCCTGCTAATTTTTTCATTAGTCTTACTCTAAGTATGGCTTTGCTTTGGATTTCTTCCATATGGGGACCCCATTTTACTCTTTCCACGTCAAGCGCCACAACGTATTCAATTGAACGCCATTCACAGTATACTGCGCCATTCGAGTTGTTTCCCCTTATACAAGTCTTTCTAGTTTTACTTCTACTACTTTTTAACCTTGTTATTCTAATAGGTTGTCCAATTTTCTTCAAATTAGTATATACTAAGAAATATATATGTTTATTTATTAACAGTAGTTTAGATTTTTAATTTTTTTAATGCTTTTTTTTTGGTCTCCTTTGAATTAACAGTGTACAACTGAGGAAATAACTGTGTACAAATAGTCTTTTGTCAAATTTTATTCTTAGATAGGTAGGGTTGACCTCCTTTGGTAGTGGTTTGTTGTCTACCTAAAGTTGACATGTTCGGTTTTGTAGAAGTTAGAACAGTGTTGATACTGTCTTCTGTCATTTACTGTAACCCCCCAGGTGTCTGCCCATTTCTTTACTGTATTTATGGCTCCTTGCATTCTGATCTTGGCCGTTCTTATATATTCTGTTTATGTCCATATGGCCAAGTCGTCTGCATGGAGTGCCTTGTGAATGTGAGATGTAAATTGTTTGGGGAGATTCATTGATAAAAAGAATGAAGAGTGTAGGAGATATTGCACTTCCCTGTGGAACCTCTTCTTCAAGTCTGACCAGCTTGATTCTGTGTCCTTTCGGTTTGACTCTTGCACATCGCCTGTGTAGGAAATCTCTGATACATGTGACCTTTGATCCCGACTTGCATCTTTTTTTATTGTTGGACTTAAAGTGAGCGAAGTCATCTGCAAAATCAAAGTCTTCAAAAGTCTTATTGTCTGCCAATTTTATACCTAAATCATCGTCATCATCATGTGCATAGTTTTTGTGTCTGAATCTGTGGTCATGCAAAATAGTAGAGGGGGCATAATGCAGCCTTGCTCGACTCCTGTTTCTACGCAAAGCCATGCAGTTTTTACTTCAGTGATCTCAACGCAACATTGCAAATTATCTTTTAAAGCTTTGTTTATATTTATATATGTAGACAGACTACTATAGTTATTAAGAATTTAATCATTATTAACTGTAATTTAATGTATTCTTTATCCAATTAGGAACAATTTGATATATAATATGCCATACTTAAAAGTAACTATAGTTGAGCTATGAAGTTCTAAATGACATAATCTAAATACAAAGCGTCTGTGTGTTGCCAGGGTTTGTAAGGGGAGCAAATAATAATAATACTGCAACCTACAAGGCATATCGTAAGAGGCAACTGAGGTAGGTGTCTAGGAAAGCTACTCTAGCAAATAAAAAGTGTCTCAGAAATCAGATGGGCTTGACCTACTTGTAGGTGCATAACTGACACAACGATTGATCGCTCTTAGGCTCGGATCACATACAAATCACAATGAGTGGTTAACAAGTAGTAGATATGGAGCGTTCGAAGAAGAATACAAAGAAAACTAAAATTACATCCACCGACAAAGGACAAATCTCGACATATATTTTGTGACAGAGCTTTTTAGGTGGACTGAGATGAAAACAACGTTCAACAAGGGATATACTACTACTACTTGAATTTTATTAGAATTATTTAACAAATAACTCATTTTAATTATTTCTTTCAGAGATTTCCATGGCAATTCTCTCAGTATTCTTTCAACGCCTCTGAAATCACTGGAGCTCATCTCTTTGAAACATATTAGTAATGGAAATGTTTTCATTGCTTACAATAGCAAATTGTGCTATGCAGATGGAATTGACTGGCAGCAAATTTTGAAACGTCCAGATCAGAAATATGTTGTCCGTAGCAACAGACCATTCCTTCAGTGTGGTATGACTTTATGTGTACATTCTGAACGACTTTGTGTACAGTCTCAATAACTTTATGTGTACAGTCTCAATGACTTTTGTGTACAGTCTGAATGCTTTTATGTGTACAGTTTCAATAACTTTATGTGTACAGTCCGAATGCCTTTATGTGTACAGTCTCAATGACTTTATTTGTACAATCTCAATGACTTGTTGGGTGAAGACTGAATGACATCTTTTTTGTACCATGAATGACATGCTGGGTGATAAATGAATATCAGAGAATAACTGAGGATCAGAGTACAACATAAAATAATGGAGAACAGGAATCAGATTTCATGACAGCACATGAAAAAGATAAATAATCACATCTCATGATAAAATGAGAAGAGAGAGATAGATCAGATTCGAGGACAAAATAATAAAAAGTGGACCAGATATCATAACAAATTAGCCTTGAGAAAAACCATAAAATCTCAGAGCAGAATATTAGATAGAAGGAGAATTAGAACTCGATACAAAACTACTAATTAACGTGAAGGTTGAGGCCCTTTTTAAGGACGTGAATGAAACAGATGTAGTTATTTACACTGATGGTTCAGTCATTTGCCAACAATGATGTGCGTGGGGTTTTTCAGCGCGCTAAGGAGGAAAAATTATAAGAGAGGCCAGTTGGGCCTATGCAACAACCACAAGTAGCTTGAAAATAGAGGTGGGGGCGGTTACAGAGGTAGTTGGCATCTCATAACTACTCTGGTGTTTTCATACTCAGGGTCTCCAAGAATATGATTTGTAAAGTAGAAACAGGAATTGTGAGTCGAAACTGGGTGGAGGTACTGGTACAGTAAGGTATCGGAGAAATTACCTTCATTTGCCTTCCTTGGAATGGAGTCAGGGGTAATGAACAAGCTGATAGATTAGCTCTCATGGCTATGATATAAGAGGGAATGCAATGATATTCTTAATGCATTGAGTCTTTCAGAACTTTCTTCCAGTCGCTCACCAGATTGAGAGAGATGGGTGGTGATATTTGTACATCCTGAAAAGAACTTTCTTTTGTCCTCACACTGCTACTGAGTTGTTGCCCAGTGTCATGGTTTTCTGTTTTTGTCTTGCGATGTTCTGGTGGCTTGTGTGATTGTTATTTTTGCTCTTTCACAAGATTCCGCTACTCCATCTAACCATCTTTTCCGTGGTCTTCCTCTTGCCTTCTTTCCCGATGTTCTGTTGTAGAAGACTCTGTATACTGTGGAGTTTGGATGCTGAAAAGAACGACATACCAAAAATGCAAAAAGATTGATTAATCAACATTGAACTGGCTTGTGCCCAACAAGCCAGTTCAATGTTGATTAATCAATCTTTTTGCACTGAGCACTGCTGGATTTGTTGAGGTGGGGATTGAAGCACCTATGGGCATGTTCGGAGGGCTATAATGACAGTCCTCATATGATTACTGGATATAGAGAAAAAAATAAAAAATTTAAGAGATAAATAAAAAGAGACTCAGTAGCCAGGAAAATATTCATCAACAGAGAAAAACTCAGTGCCAATGACAACATTTTAAGAGAGAGAAAGGTGCCCAATACACTCAAGAAATATACAGAGATAGAGAAAACAAAAATTGTTTGAGAGCTCAGAAACTAATTAGAGAAAGAAACATAGGCTCCAATTCCAAGAAAATATTAAGGAAAAAAAGGCTCAATACTAAAGAAAAACATTAGTAGACTAGCATATTTGCCAATTTGATGCTGACAAACACTTTTCATATCAAAGTTTATCAAGTGTCAAAGTTGTTGATTTTTGAATTTGAAAATATAAATTAAATTATAATTATACTGTTACTGTAATAAAAGGATACAAAATCTAACTTTTTTAGCTCTCATATGAGTACAAAATCTAACTTTTTTAACTCTCATATGAGTCATGGAGACTATAGTCTCAGAAATCAAGGCTGCCATATTTACTAACAGTATTTTCATATCAAAGTCTGCATCTGGAAATGACCTTGTTTCATGATAGAGGTTATGACCTATTCAGAAAGTTTTGAAAATATACATATAAAAAATATAGATTTTTGTGATTTTTGCTTGCAATGTTACCTTGTTGAAATCTAAAGAAACATAAGTCCATCATACGCACCTCCCAAAAATAACCTTACTAGTGAGTGCTGATTTGTCAGTTTAGTTGCTTTGGATGCATAGTTAACAATACTAATACCCTTTTTTACTGACAGATTACCTCACTTATTATAAAGAGATGATTTTCATGCCATAAGATCAAATACAAAAACAAAAACATATCTTTGAACCAGACTTGTTTGTAAGATTTATTTTTTTAATGTAAGCTCTGGATTATGGTATCAGTGTGATAGTGAACACTAATATGAAATTGTTAATTATTTGAACATGTGAAGATCAGAATACTAAAAATGCATATTTCCAGTGGCAACATATGGGTGTGCAGCATGGACATGTAACTAGGCAGTAGAAAAGAATATATGTTTTTTTTAATATCAGTGTTACAGAAGATTCCTCCATATATCATGGACAGAGAAGAGAATAAATATGCAGAAAACCTCAACATCAAAGAAAATTGGCTGAAACTGCAAATAAGAATGAGAAAATTGAAGTATTTTGGACATATAGAGAGACACGACTGGTTGGAGAATACCGTTGAGGGAGGCGGCATCCCAGCAAAGAGAAGAGGAAGAAGACCACAGAGAAGATGGATTCAGAATGTAACCATTACGGCTGCAGAGGTGGAACATCTGGTCTATGAGAGTTGGAAATTCCAAAGAACTGTTAGGACGGCAAAGTTCTGCTCATGGGAAGCTGTTTGATGATGATGATGAATATATGGGGGCAAACTGGTCAATTTATACATAATTTACCATGTTTCTTTTACAGAACGTGATAAAGAAGTTTGTGATGTGCAGTGTGGAGTCAGTGGATGCTGGGGAAAAGGTCAAAATAAATGTTTGAAGTGTGCTAAAAATCTCTATGAAGAAGAATCACTGTGTTTAAATGAGTGTACCGACTTGCCAAGATTATACCACGGTGGTATGAACAAGTGTTTGAAATGTCATAAGGAGTGTGCCAGTCATTGTGGTGGACCGGTAAGTCTTGTCCAGTTTTGTATTTTTATCTTCATGATTGATGTCGTTTAGGCTGATTTCACTGGTGAAAATCTTAAGAAAATTGGCACTCGATAGATGGAGTAACAATGAGAGATAATATCTCAAATGAGGCTATTAGAAACTTGGTAGAAACTACACCAGTGCATATTAAGAAACAAGTCAAATGGTTTGAACATGAACCACGATTACCATCCAACAGTACACCACAATGAGTACTACTATTGAAATACATGGTTTCAAGTTTAAAGGTCACTCACGCAAAGATGGAGCGCAGAAATACCAGAGGCAGTAATAAACACCATATGCGAGGCGCACTTAAGAGCACATGCCAGAACTTTTCGCATCATCACTGTTGTCATCATCGCTTGCTCAGGGCATAAAAGATAAATCCTAATGTGTACAGTTTTGCTGTGACTGCACTAGCAATGCAGCCATTAAATTCCTCAGGCTCATGTCCTGGGCCCCCTCTCCACACGCACACACACTACCCTAAAAGCGGTTTTACAATTGGTAACGCCATTTTTCATAAATGGTTTTATTTTACTACATTTGAATTTGTTTAGAATCTTTCTAGTATTGTAATCTTTATTGTGTTTGTTTTATTTATCTATAATTATGTTCATACAGTTTCCATTCTATTGTTGACTAGACATAAAGAAATTGTTTTCCACTTCAGAACAACACTGATTGTGATAGCTGCTTACATGTTGTCATGAGAAACAAACTCGGTATGGTCAGTTGTGAAGAAACCTGTGGACCTGCCACATATGAAGATGACAAGAAAGTCTGCCAGCCATGTCACCCAAACTGTGGCAATAATGGGTATAATAAAATTTGAAATATTGTAACAATTTTGTTTTCTTTCATTATTGTCTTCCTTTTTTTCTCATGTTTTATTTGTATTCTCAGAAAATTGAAAAGAAAATGTTTATTATAACTGACAATACCTTGAATATAATGAAAATGTGTGTATGTTTTATTTATTTTAGTCTACATTTAATGTTTCCTAATCATTGCATTGCGAATTAGTATTTATACCAGTTCATGTAGGATATCTTATTATTTCTTTTTGTAGTGGGGCTGAAAAGATGGGAATAAAATTAGTGTTCATTCTTCATCATCAAATAGCTTGTCCTCAGCAGAACTTGCCACCCCAACAGTCCTTCAGAATTTCTCTCTCATAGGCCAGATGTCCAGCCTCTGCAGCCGTCATGTTAAAACCATCAGTTTCATCCTGAATCCATCTTCTCCATGGCCTTCGTCTCTTTGCCGTTATTCCTTCCTACATGACAGTCTTCAGCCCTTCGTGTCTTTTTTATATGTCCAAAATAACTCATTTCATTCTTAGATAGTGCAATATACTTTTTATTTCAGAATATTTCATTTCTCCAGAAGTTTAAAAATAATTAATAATTTAATTACTTTTTATTTGTGTTAAATATTTTAACTTTCTTTCATTCAAGTTATGTTTTTGTATCATTATAGTTGTACTGGTCCAGACAAACATGTTAAAAAAGGAGGTTGTAATGCATGCGACATGGGCATCAAAAAAAATTCATTTGGTCTCATTGAATGTTTGCCAACAAATATACAGAGCTGTACTGAAGGATATTTTCTTACAAACAGTCCTGGTGTTAATGGAGGAATGCAATTTCAAGTATGTTTTAATTATTAGTATACATTGGGTGTTGTTTTTTTTTAAAAAATAAAGCAATTTGTTTGTATTTATACTTTTCTGAAAGGATTGAGTTTATTTAGTAATTGTCTTTCTTTCCCCATTCTTGTCAGTCTATTATATACATTTTACTAGTCTTCATGTAGTTTGTCGTTGCAGAATGTCACTGTCATCATAGCCTACCAAAGAGATGCTTGATCTCTAGTCAGTTCTGCCACCACCTTCGTCATCATGTTCAAGTTTTCTTTTATGTCATATTTTCACCATTGTCTTGATTGTCTTCTGCCTTGCTGTCTAGGGACTGTGCCCTTTATTACTACGGTGTCTAAATCAGAGACATTCATTGTGACCAATACATTTGGTTCTGAGACATAATATTGTTTATGAACGAAGGTTTCTCGATGTTCAGGTCTTATCAATTGTTTCAAATGGGAAATTAGTCCTATCTATAATCCATATCGATATAGTTAGGTTAAAATTTGGTATGAAATAAAAAAAAAAGAACCATTTTACATAAATTTTGGTCAATGATTTGTTTGAATCTGTTTTGGAGACTTAATTTTGATCATAATCGGGTCATATCAAAGGTTGACTGCAATGACTTTCCAACATCCTCTGTCTCTTGACCTTTATGTTGCACTGTCAGGCCATAATTTTTCCATCTCTTGATCTGTCTCTCTACATAAATAATAATAATTCCTCTCGTACCGTTATGCGTACAAAGGTCCTGCAAGTGATTTCTCCATACTGCTCTATCCTGGGCAACTCGTTCAATCTCCTCCATGGAACTGAGACCAATATTCTTGCCTCTCTCAGCAAAGTTCATTTCAGGGTCTCCTTAGGTCGACCTCTCTTTCCTGAACCCTTTGTATCCCACTTCAATGCCTGCTTTAATATTCGTTGATCATTTCTCCTCAAGGTGTGTCCAACATATCTCCATCTTCTATTTCTTATAACAGTTGTCACTAGTTTTCTACATACTTGAGGCAAAATGGAGTTTCTCCAAATAACATTTTATACTTTTCTTTTACATCTCATGTGTTTCGAATTCTAACCAATTAATTCAGTTCTTAAAAGTTACACAAGCTCAAATAGAAGAATGATCAACAAGTTTGCAAGGAAATGGCTGAAACCACAGTGTACAGTATGTTAAGAGCCCATTTAATACCATGTGGCACAGTGGATCACAATGTAAAGCCCACATTTTTCTTTGACCAACAGCACACGATGGGTAATGTAGTCAACATCATACCATTCACCTTTTATTTTGCAGTGTTTCTCTGGTACCCAACTGAGGCTGAACTGAAAGTCATTTGTGATCAGGAAAAATCTCACTACAACTGGGTGGTTTGAAATGGCACCATGCATCTTCAAACCGCATGCACTAACTACTTTGCTACTGAGTCTCTTAACCATAATGTTTGTTAAATATTTATTCCTTAGTTACTAGCTCATCTTTTTCTTCTGGGAGTCAGCACAGATCAGTGGCAGTAAACAAGATTCATACACACAAGTAGACAGGTTTTGTTTCCACTCTCTCTAGCCTGTGACGCAGGGGCACTTACTGCAGCAACAACCAAAAAACATGATTCTATCTGTCCTTGGCCATCCTCTATATTGTGTTCCAACTGTGCCTCATTTCTTTCAGTTCTGTAGTTTTGGAGTCCTCCATTTTGTGGTTTACCCTCCAGGGTTCATTTCCTAGCAGTTTTCATGACAGAGCTAGCCTCTATACATAACGTTCTCACCTTTTTTTTTTGATGATGGTCTCTTGCTATTTGTTTCCAGCACTGTCTGTTTCGACATATTTGTCACTGTGTAAATTATCTGACACCTTCATCTTGCTGAAAGATATGCATAGCTTATGGCATTGCCTGGGTGTATAGATATTGATTCTCTTCAGTACAGTTTATTTTTTCCTACTCTCTCTCACTTGTAAGAAAAATACTATACTCTTCTGTAAGCTGAATTGTAGATATCATACTTATTATTTGTTGTATTTTTTTGTTCATTTCTTCTATAACTTATATATTGCCTTTTTCATCTTCACAGATGGTCAGTTGGCAAGAGTTTTGCTGTGACAACCTCTGAATTTCCGCTTTTCTCTCTTGTCTTTCAGCTCATATATAAGTCTCTTCTCAAAAGACTGTGCCCTTGCGCAATATCGCTTTCCACACAACACTGTCATCAGCTAATTTTTCCCATGTGCTGGGACCTATAGAAAAGTTCTTCATTGAGGCCTTGCAGATATCTTTATATCTGAGCAGTGGTCTGCCCTGGTGCCTCTTCCTCCGAAAGTTCACAGAACAACATTTGTTTTGGTATGCGACAAGTTTCCATTTTTCTCACATGCCCTAAACATCTTAGTCGTCTACAGTTGAGCATGCCCATGATGGAAGGCAGGTTTGCATGTTGCAGTACTTTAGAGTTGGTTATCTTGTCGTAACCACCTGATGTTCATAATCTTGCAGAGACATCGAAGGGGAAAGATGTGGTCTCCTCTCATGCATTGAGTAGGCTGTCCATGTTTCTGAGCTATATAGTAAAGAACTAATTACACAGGCTCTATATATTTGAATCTTCGTCTGCAGTGTTAGTTTTGTGTCGTCCCACTCTCGCTTGGATAGTTTGCCAAATGTAGTAGCCGCACTCCCTTTTCAAGCATTGATTTCTTCATCATGAGTAAGGCTTGCACTGACCATGAATCCAAGATAGCAAAATTTTTGAACTGGTGTTAGAAGGTTACCATTGATATATGTTGTTTTACCTTCCTGACAAAAAACAACCGTTTTGGTGGCACTTATAGTCAGAGAAAATAGGTTGCATGCCTTAGCCAAATGATTGATTATGCATTGCAGTGTAGCCTCACTGTGGGCGACTAAGGCAGCATCATCGGCGAAGAGGAGTTCTATAACTTAAGCTCTGCAGAAACACAGGGGTTAATGTACTTGTTCCCTATAGGGGTGCTCCCAGATTACAAATCTCAAGTTGGAATGAGATTTTTTCCAACCACAAATGGCTCTGAAGTTTACCCATGCAAAATTGAATTGGATATCAGAGAAACATTGGGAAGTAAAATTGACCGACGGGATGTTGACCATATCACCCATCGTGTATTAATGGTCAAAGAATAGTAGCGGTCTAACACTGTATTCCCCGATATACCACATGGTATTAAAAATTGGTTCTTGTTTTAAATAAATTTTATAAAATATGATATTTTATGGAAAAAAATTGTTCCCCGTCTCAGGTGTGTGAGATATGCAATGAGTACTGCCTTACCTGTGTTGATCCTACGCCACGGTCCTGCAGTAAATGCCGCTACTTCAGAAAGGATGATTACTGTGTGAAAGATTGTCCCAGCTTTGAATATGGCAACCCAGAAACAAAACATTGTGAGCTGTGTAACTCTGAGTGCAGAACAGGATGCTCTGGCCCCACCTCTGCAAATTATGCGGCTTGTGCAAATTTTAAGATCATCATAAATGCGGAAAACAAAATTGTAAGTTAGTGCTAGATTATTGTGCATATATATTTGTTGTAGATTGCAGCTGTATTGTTGTAGGCAAGTACTGTATTGTTGCAGATAGTTGCTGCATTTTTGTAGACCGATTATATAATGTAGAAAACCAATACTTTTGCACTTATCTAATGTATTGTTGTAAATGGCAGCTCTATTGTTGTAGATGGTAGTTGTTTGATGTATATGTAAGCTGTACTGTTGTACCTATTACTCTGTATATCTTGGACAGAGAAGAGAACAAATAGATCTATCCAGAAAGAACTAAAAATCAAAGAAAACAGGCTGATACTACAAATAAGAAAGAGAAAATTGAGGTATTTTGGACATATAAAAAAGACACACAGGGCTGGAAAAGACCATCATGGAAGGAGGCATACCGGCAAAGAGAAGAAGAGAAAGACCATGGAGAAGATAGATTCAGGATGTAACTGATAGTTTGAACATGACGGCTGCAGAGGCGGGACATCTGGCCTATGAGAGAGAAATTCCAAAAGACTGTTGGGGTGGCAAAGTTCTGCTCAGGACCATCTATTTGATGATGATGACTGTTGTACACGGCATCTGTACTGTTTTAGATAACTGCTGCATTTTGTTGTATTGTACATAGTATAGCATCTGTAAATATATGGCCTTTTTCATCTTTACAGTCAATTGGCAATGGTTTTACAGCAACAACTTCTGAGTTTCCGCTTGTCTCTCTTGACTTCATCTCATCTCTAAGTCTCTTTTCAAAACATTCTGCACCTTTGCATAATGTTGTTTTCCACATAACTCGACCATCAGCTAGTTTTTTCCATTTGTAGGCACCTATAGAAAAGCTCTTCATTGAAGCCTTGCAGACATCCTTATATTTGAGCAGTGGTCTGCCTTGGAGCATGTGTATTGTTATAACAAGTTACTGTATTGTTGTAGAAGACATTTCTATTGTTGTAGATAACACTTGAACTGTTAATGAGTGTTGTATTGCTCAAAACCATTCTATTGTTGATGATCTTAACTCTTAACCATTGGCAGGTTTTTAATGTTTTTTCGATATTTTTTATGCCCTGCTCTATATTTAGCAACCATACAAATTCTTTGCATTGAAAATAGGCATGTTATATATGGTTGAAAAGCTAATTGGATGGGCTATCAGGATATGTGGTTTTAACATAAGTGTGATATAATTTATGATATCCGTGACCTACTTATGGAAAGTCTAAAAATAGATTATTCTACCAATGACAATTTTTTTACAGTCACAAAGAAGGAAAAAATAAGTATGACGAATATAATGGAATCTTTTATTACAGTCTTTTAAAGTCTTCATATTTGCAAAACATATCTGAATTTAAACATGTTTGGGAAATAAGAAAGGCAGTAATCATGAAATTTATAATATTCAATATTTTCATATTGTAAAGAAAAAAAGTCAATAAATATTGCCTTCAAGAGAAAATGATGCCGAATTGGTCTAGTAAGCAGCCTATAAAGAACTAACACTTATAGTAGCATACATAAACATTAAATAGGTATATAATTTCTAAACATTGCAAGTAAAAGATATTATTGAACAAAAATATGATTACGCAATGATATTTGATAGACAAAATAATAAGGAAAAATAGTTATCGGGCATCTTGCAAACAGACTAAAGTGACACAGGCACAGAATGTTCATTTGACCCATGCATAGATATTTCAAGAATCACTGGTGTCTTCATCAGGACAGTAGTTTTGAGTTATTAGAATCCATTTTATCACATATTTGGGGCTTTTTGGCTGGAGCAATTTGGGCGTTTCTACAAAATGGCAAGTTGGAAATGAGATGTGCTACAGTCAACGTGATTAGACATCTAAAAAATATATAATTAATTTTTTTATAATTTTTATTAGATTATCATATGTTCTGCTTTAGATAACATACATTTTACCAACTTAAATGCAAAATAGATACAAAATTATGGCCACTTAAATAGGCATGTAGCATCGATCATAAATGATCGAAATCCCAATATCCCAATGGTTACGGGTTAAATGGGAAACAGAAGTAATAATGTGATTATAAATAACTAAAAATACAATCAACAACATGAGAAATATTTTATCCTTGAAGAAAGAACAACAAATATAAAAATGTGAACTCTTTTGTGATATACATTCAACATTGCTGTAACGTTCCAAAATATGGATATTGAACAAGCAGTTGGAAAATTGCGTTACTTTGGAGACTACACCTCTTCCTTCATTAATGTGAATATAGCATAAACTATGACTCAAAACAGACTAATGAAACTGGATTCAGAATTAGAACCACACACTGTTTTTTTGGGCAACCATCTTAACCCAGATTCGTTATAAATAACACTGATTTCATTGCCATACAAGTTAACTAGTGCTAAATTTGATTACATTGTTCTTAGTGTACAGTGATTGTAATAAACACTAGATTGCTCCCATTTAGTTTTAATATACATTTATCATAATGATGTCAGGTTTTTTTTTAATCTGCTAAAGTTCCACATCACTGTTAATCTACACTGGTTACTTTTAACTCACACCTTCCAGTACAAGGATGGAGGTTACTGTTGCCACCCAGTAGCTCTCTGGAACTCTGTTTGCTGGTGCCATTGTTGTATCTGACTCTCATTCGATGCTTTGGAAGATTCAGAATGATATGTTGCGGTATGAGTGGATGTCTATATTTTCCAACTTCCAGAGGCTAATGTGGATCTACTGTTCTAGGTATGCAGGTGTTTGCAGCAGTAAGAGAGCGGACAGGCTTGCATCGAATGTTGAAGATGGATATGGGGGAGGTTCTTCAGTCTGTTGGTGACTTACTTAGATGGATGAGGACACTACATTTGATGTTTAATCTATCCAACGATTTAGAGAGTTTGGAATTACACGCTGTACAAGTAGAACTGGATGCTTGAGGAGAAGATAGAGGAGTGTGTTTAACCAGTAACAACAGGAACCATCAATATGCATACACTTTAACATCTGTTGACGGACGATTGAGCACCCATGGGCCTTACCAGTGATATGACATCAATTTCTCTTTAGGAAAGGCTTGCCACTTTAGCTGTCAGATTAAAAAAAAGCCGGGGTTTAAAAGCCGAAGGATTGACTTCATTGCACCGGGTTACCCCATATGGCTCGGTCCCACTCCTCAGAAATGGCACGCCACCTGCCGAGAGTATTGCACAAAGCACGAACTCCGTAGCTCCGGCAACAATCCTAGGGGTCTCTGGAAAAACTGCACTTGTGAACAGAAGGCCTCGGTCCAGATTCGAACCCACCACCTTCGACTCGCAAGGCAAAGGGCTTAACCACTCAGCCACAGAGACCCCAACTGATTGTCAGATTCAATTCATTTATCATATCTTTTGTCCATATTCACCAGTAAAAGAGTGATTTGTATTTACTAGTTCTTGTGTTTGTTCCAGTTTAACTGCACACCTGATTGTCCTTCACATTTGCCTTACCGTGTTAAAGAGACTGAGACAGATGAGAACAGAGTGGTTTGTGCTGATAGTTCTCATTCAGAGGTCCAAGCTCTTCATGCCAAGAGCAATGAGTAAGGGTGTTGAGTCAGAAATGATTACAACAATTCTTTTTTTTTTAAACAATTTTTCTGACTGACTATCTATCTCTATATTTTGTTTCTTTTGGGTTTTTAACCTTTTTTATAGAGGTGTGTTTAATCAGTGAGCCACAGGAACCATCAGTATGCATACTCTTCGATATCTGTTGGGGAGACTGAGCACCTATGGGTCTGCCCAGAGTGCAATGACGTCAGTTTAGTAACCAATAACAATGTGTCTTTTATTTGTTTTGCCATTCTCTTTCTTTCTCAACATAAATTTGTGTTTTTTCTACCATTCTGTCTTTCTATTTAAAAAATGTGTGTTTTCCTACCATTCTGTCTTTCTATTTAAAAAATATGTGTTTTCCTACCATTCTGTTTTTCTATCAAAATATTTGTGTTTTTCTACCATTCTGTCTTTCTATAAATAAATTTTTGTTTTTCTAACATTCTGTCAATCTTTCTTCTCCGTCCATTTCTAACCGTTCCATCTGTCTTTTTGTAATTTTGTAATTATTTTATTAACAATTTTCACACAACTTTATTATTATCCTTGTCACCTATTTTTTTTAGCAGAAATAAAACCTGAAAAATATATATTCTCCATTTTTACCTTCTAACTATATATCTTTATGTTTTGTACTGTGCACATTCAAACACTAAAAGAGCACTTTTCAGCACAATATTTATCCCAATCTATGCTATCAGTGCCAAACTTGGAAGCTCATATCAAATGATAGAAGAAAAATTTGTCATGACATAGAGGAAGTATCTACGCAGAATGCTGGGGGTATGAAGAAGAGACTGGTTTAGAAAGGAAGACATCAGGAAAAACAGTGGGTACAACATCAGTACTGAACTTCATCAAGAAACAACCAATTTAATGGTTCAGCGACATATGCAGATTATAAACAGACAGTGTACCTCAAAGAGCAATGTTACTCCGGCAAAGTGGATACCATCCATGCAAAAGGTGGACCTCAGAAATAACAGAGGCAGTGAAAAACACTATTTATGAAGCGCACACAAAAGCCTGTTTTCTACATCTATTATTATCGTGAAGCTGTGAGGTAAATTAAGATTAGAGAAACGAAAGGAAAAAAAAGAACATTTGGATTCACTTTGGGATATATGTTCAACATATCTGTAATGCACGTATAATATCTCTGAACTAGTCAGCATTGCACAGATCACACTGATATAATGATACAGAGATGAAAGCAGGTCTTACAAAAATGATAACTGCACATACTTGGATCAAACTTGTTTTCCTTTCAGTTAGCATTGACCATGGGAATTTATAAATTGGACATCTTCATGATATCACATTCACAAATTGACATCGAGAACATATCTTGATCAATGATGTCTTTATAATATGTATTTTATCCAGCCCTTTCTTATGGTAATTCATTATTAATTTAAGTTTGAACATAATTTGAAAACAGACAAAATTATCAGGGATTAAGTTTACCTGTGAAGTCAGAGAAGGAATGCCTGTATGGCAGGGGAACACTGATGAAAAGAAAAGCAGGCCTTCATGCAAAAATCAGTCAGAAGCGCCAACCAGACACCCTAACTGTGCCTGAACTCATAGCAGGTGAAAGCAAGAAGAAGAGAAGAAGTGCATGTAATAAATGTATGCCTTTAAAAAAAACTTGTTTATTATTTCAGAGAGGAGAGGAAAAAATTAGTCATAATTCTTTGTGTGACCGTCCCTATTGCTTTTATCTTGGTGCTTGTGTGTATTGGCATTACTTACTTGTGTCACAAGCGGGCTCAGAATAATAGAAAGGCTGCTGAGTACACAGCCAAAATTGCAGGAGTTGAAGAGATTGAGGTAAACTTATATTTATATGAATTTCATAGCCAACTCATACAAGCTTTTGTGTCTTAATTATGAAGGTAATATCTGCCGTACAAAATCAAGAGTAGCAGTTTTACACAGGCAACAAACACAAAGCTTGAAAATAAGAAACTAAACTTCAATGATTTGAAATGAGGAAAGTAAAAACCTACAAAATGTATAGGAAAAAGAAAATTTTATAGGAAAAAAGTCTCTTTTGACACATTCTTTAAACACAAAAATATATTAGGGAGAAAAGAAATTCACAGTAAGTCAAAACAATACTTGGCAGTATAATATAACATGTAAGTGAATTGATAGAAAAACCTATGGACAACAAGTTGTGATGAATATGATCATCTGTATGAATCAATGCAAAACATAAATGAGATCCATTATATTAAAAATGTTTCAAGATTTTTATTAGGAATAATTTTTTAGACTAATCAACGCTGACTTTTGATACATTCATAAATAAGAAATTTCAAGATACTTGTATTCAAAGATAGACCTTTCTTATTTATCCTGATACAGGAATTATGTTCTTCAAACATCATAATACATTTTTGTTCCAACTAACCATCAGTAACAACATATAATAAAAAGAGATCAGGCACTAGAGCCAAGGAAAGGCCAAGAAAAAGACAATATCAAGACCACACTAAATAAACATGGATATAACACAGCAAGAGCAACTCATCTGGCCCTGGAACGCAAATTAAAGCTCCCATCCCTATGTTTAACTACAAGAATGGATAACCAAATCCATCATCCATCTGGGGAAAGACAATAGACCATCACAAGGATTGTAGTCACCATAAACTGAAATTATATTTAAATAAACATTATGCAGGTCTGATGTTTTTCTATTTTAACTTTACTTTTCAATAATCCCTTGTAGCCACTGACTCCAACAAATGTCAAGCCTGATTTGGCTCAAATGAGAATTATTAATGAAGCAGAACTCAGAAAGGGAACCATTATTGGATCTGGAGCATTCGGTACAGTCTACAAGGTAGTCATATTTTATGTTTTCTGTTTCTTGCTTAATTTTGGTGACATCTAACTGTTCAGATGCTTATAGAGTCTACTTAGTGACAGTTAGCTGGGGCTACACATGTGTTTTTTTTGTTGTTGTTTTTTTTAACTTTGTGGCACAGTCAGTTTCTGCTCTAGTGCATAAACATTGAGTTTGCTGCATATTTTTTTTAATTTTAAGATGTGTGACATGATCAAGAAACTCCACAGAAATTCCTAAGTCTTTATGTAAAGTAAATATTAGAATGTAACATTCTTGCCGGCATAGGCGATCATGTTTCTCCACAACTCTCTTTGCTTGATGCATGTAATCAGTTCTGAGGTCAATCTTTTGTTGCACCATGATGTCAGGCCATCCAAATCTTCTCCCTGTCTTCCATGATCTCTCCTTCCCTGAATTTTACCTGTACGTCACTAAATGTTCTAAACCTTCTCTTCGCATTACATACCCGAAGAACCTTGATTGTCTGATTCTTATTCTTTTTATAATGTTTCTATGTGTGCAGGCCTGATTTAAAACCTCCACATTTATTTTTTCGCTGTCCATGGAATTTTCAGCATTATTCTGTAAAACCACATCTTTGTGGCTTCCAATGATCTTGATTATTTGTTCATTGTCCATGATTCGCTGCCATACATAAGAATTGGTTCAATATAGCACTGGAGTACTCATTTTTACAGTCATTGGTAGTGAGTTCACGCATAGTGTGTTCTTCATTTTCATAAAAGCTGCTTTCGCTTGAGCTACTCTACTCCTAATCTCTGTTTTACTTCTTCTATCTGGTGTTAGGAATGTTCCCAGATACATGAATCGATAGACTAGTTTCAGTGTCATGTTATTTATTTTGATATTACATTTTGGTGTTTCTTGGAGACAACTCTAACCTCGGTTTTCTTTATATTTCATGCTTAATCCTTCTTTTCACTTTCTCTCACTAATGTCTGTCAAGTCTTATAGGTCTTGTTCATTTGTCGCCATGAGAATTACATGACATTAAAACATGAAATCCAAATGTAAGATATAAAGTAATAGCACTACTATTGTTTTTGGTTTGTTTAATGTGCATCACTGAGAATATTGAAAATAATACTTTAAAAATTATTTAAATATTTTTTCAGGGAATATGGGTTCCTCAGGGTGAGAATGTTAAGATCCCAGTTGCCATCAAAGTTTTACAGGAAGGAACATCACCCAGTCAGTCAACAGAGCTTCTGGAAGAAGCAAGAGTCATGTGCAGTGTGGACAACATTAATTGTGTGCGTATTCTGGCAGTCTGCATGAAATCTCAGATGATGCTGGTGACACAACTGATGCCCCATGGAAACTTATTAAACTATGTCAGGAATAATTCACAACACATTGGCTCAAAAGTTCTTCTCAACTGGTGTACACAAATAGCAAGGGTAGGATTTTTATTATTTTATTTTGTCAACTTTTTACTTCCAGATCAGTATAAATGTGTTCAATCTCATTATCATCAGGTGCCACACCTGGTGGCATTGATGATTCTGAATCCCCACAACTTTATGTCCCCAGCATTGGTGATCAACTCAGCCATAATACTGGTAGTATAGTACTGGACTATCAACTGTAGCACCGACAAGGGTCCCTAATGTCATTTAGAAGATGGTGAAGATATTTTGTCAGAGTTTTTATTTTTAATTTTTTTTTGCTAATGAATTTTGTCAGGCAGTGGGTTCAATTTTGAACTGTCAATGGGTTCTTTTACGTGCTCAACTTGAACTGGGACCTACATTTGATCGTCCATCTCTGATATGACTAGGAACTCAATCTCACCTACATTGAGTTCAGGGATCTCTGAAAAAATATCTAGATGGCTCCACAAGGGAGCGAACCGAGTACCTTTGTAATGAGAGGCGAGCACCTCAACTCTATGCCACAGAGACCTTCAGTTGTAACTGGTCTCCAATACAACCAATGCTATTGCATACTGCCAAATATATGCATCATCAGACATAACAAGTTGAATGTGCATTAGAATATGTTATTGAAATGTAGTGCTTGTTACAAGCAGCTGAGATCATGTTTTAGATAACAATACCTTAGGGAAGACTATTTTCAGCACTTCCTTACAACAGTACTGTCAAAATGTGTTACAAATTTTAGTTCTCTCCTGTTGCTTGAAGTATGATGCATAAGAACAAAAGTTTGTACCAAACCTTTCTTGAATTACATTGAGAAATAAAGAATGAAGTGGTTTGGCCACTTAATAAGAATGCAACCAAACTCCACTGTATATAGAGTCTTCTACAAAAGAACATTGGGAAAGAAGACGAGAGGAAGGACCATGAAAATGATTGTTAGATAGCATAGCAGAATCCTTAAAATAAAAAATAACTATGACTCATGACACTAGAACAGCGCAAGACAAAAAACACAACCGCGACACTGAGCAACAGCTCGGTAACAGTGTGACGACAAAAGAAGAAGTTGCCTGAAGTATTGCCAGTTTTATTTTTCTCTCCTACTCAAAGTGTTTTCCATGTTCAGAACATAAATTATATATTATATTTTACTTAGCCAAAGTTTGACACTAATTATTCACATCTCACTGTTTCACTAATACTTTTACTTGTACAGGGAATGGCGTACCTTGAAGAGAGAGGAATTGTCCACCGTGACCTCGCAGCTCGTAATGTATTGGTTCAAACACCAAACCAGGTTAAAATCACAGACTTTGGTCTGGCCAAGTTACTGGACTTGGATTCAGTCGAGTATCACTCACAAGGTGGACTGGTAAGTATTTCACTTATTATGTAATTACCACTTATAGCAGTATCCTGTGGATGTTTTTTATGCAATGTTCTACTGTGCTTATGAGATAGATTTCATTGTTCAAATCCATAGTTAAGCTCAAATCTGCATACTAATCACTTGTGTAGTAAAGTTTAGGGTAACTCTCTTTGTTTAGACAGTGTTCTCTAAGGTTCCAATCATTTGTTTTTATTTTAATCAAACATAAGTCTCAAAGCACATTAAATGTTGAAAAATGATATATGTTATTAAATAAATACCAATTTTGATTAAATATGTGGTCGCTGACAAACATTGTAGAGAGTTAATAAATTTTGTCTAACCTTATGTACGACTAATATAAAAGTAGCATTTACCCAGAAAAAACATATTCATGTTCCATTGAGAAAGCTAAATGAACAAAGTTGTTGGTTTCATACATTTATTTGTGTCATTTCTGAACCATTGATCTTTTTTTTTGTTGAGGAACAATTTTTGGTTACAGCTTTTGTGTGCTTGTGAGGAGAAATGGTAGAAATGGTTGTTGTTTGTAGAGTACAGGTTTCAGCATCTGGAGGTTGACAAGTAGAAGTGACTGTTATCTGACACATTCATTGCTTTTTTCTATGCAGATGCCCATCAAATGGTTGGCTTTAGAATGCATTCTTCACAGGATCTTCACACACAAAACAGATGTTTGGAGTTTTGGTACGTTGTTACAATTTTTATACTTCTCATTTTTTTAAAGTTTTGTTTCTTTGGGTACAGTAGCATAATTTATTATAGAATTTTAAGAAATAATTTATAATTAGTACTGTTATTTATTTAAAACCATTACAAAGCTGCTTTGACACCCTCTACCGACATTCTTTAGCAAAAGTTGAATTTCTTGTAAACGCTACACAACCCTGAATATACACAGTGCAACACAGATTATCTATATATTGATTTCCTTCTTATATCTATTTGATGTATTCTTAATGTTGCACCGGCGATGATCCACCATCTTGTAACTATGCAAACCAAAACAAAGTGTCACCACACGCCAATAAAAAAAAATTAGGAAGACTTTAGCACAGAAGCATGAACTCTGTAGCACCGAAGATCCTCAATGAATGAACTCTCTGTTCTTTTGGGCAAACTTTTCGTGTAAAAGGGATGAATTTAACTACCCCATTTGCAATAAATATTAATGTCACACAAAACAATACAGTGACTTTCCTATTCTGAACTGGAAATGAAATGAGCAATGGATCAGTCTGATATTCTGAATTCTCTGAGAAAGAGAGAGAGGATGTGTAAACTATTCAAGGAATGGGACTGAATCTACAACATTAACCAGGCTGCAAGAATACTAAATCAAATATGGCGTAGCTAGTCAAAAGCACTATACTGGAAGCCAAAGAAGAATAGTAAACCAACATAGAACTGGTGTCGTTAGTTGCCACATGTTGAAAGACACAAAGGAAGAGATCAGAGCACTTATGAACTAATTGGTTTTCATTGTGCAGCAATGATGATCTGACTACTAAACTAAAACTATCTATTTTTTTTGTAGTTACATATGTTGCTTATATATATCTATCAACAGGTATTACTATTTGGGAGTTATTTACACTTGGAAAGAAACCTTATGATGGTGTAAGGACCAAAGATGTTCCTATTCTTCTGGAGAAGGGAGAACGACTTCAACAACCAATTATTTGCACAATTGATGTCTACATGATCATGGTTAAATGTAAGTACATTTTACTTGTTGTTATGAATATGTCATTTGCTGAATGATTTACAAGGTATCATAAAAAGTTTTGTAATTCAAGCTAAAGTTGGGCAAAGATGTCTTGTGTATCTGAAACTTTTTTTGTCATTAGTAGGAGCAGCAAACAAAAGGTAGGGCAATATGAATACACTGGTTTTTGTTTACACTGATGGTTCCGTGATATGGCACAGTTGGAGTGTGTGGGTCTTTACTGCTAGAACTAAAGAAATCAAAGGAAATGTGACAACTACCAGCAGCATGACTGTGGAGATCATGGCCATAAGAAAATGCCTTGAGTGGCAAAAGACGCAAACATTCACTCATGCATGCATGCACAGCGACTCTATGAGAATGATACAGAAGATCAGGACCAGTTATATGCAAAGGCAGATGATACAACTAACACAAAATGTGACTGTCCAGACAATCACTATCTTTGTCCCAAGTTATGTCTCAGCATCAGGAAAAGAAGAGATTTTCTGGAACTGACTTTTGTGTGCACTTCATAAAGTGTTTTTCACTGCCTCTGGGATTTCTGTGGTCCACCTTTTGCATAGATAACCTATTGCCTTGTATCCACTGTATCGTAGTAGCATTGCTCTTTGAGGCAGACTGTCTGTTGGTAATCTGTATAGAATGATACCAGGCACCTTGACAATGACACCTCTTCGAAGGATAGTAAGCAGGAGAAGACTAGAACGATCCAAACAAAACCTGGAGAAAGTCAGTGAAAAGTTAAATAAAATCATGTAGACTAACATCGAATACCACAGGTAGACAGAAAGCAATAGATATCACTTGTGAATGCCTTATGTGTCAGCTATGACATGAAGATGATATAGATTGAGCTTCGAGACTTTTTTGTCAGGGAGGTACTGGCGGTGACCAATGCACTACTCTGGCTAGAGTCACAAAACTACACTCATGCGTGCATTCTGAGTGACTCATTGAGTATGATCCGAAAGGTGGAGGCCGGTTCGGTGCACAGGCAATGGACTGAATCACTGCAGGCGTCAACAATTTGCAGAATTACACTTGTCTTTGTTCCGGGGCGCATGGGTGTCGTTGGCAATGAGAGAGCAGACAGGCTGGCTGGCTCTGCCGCTATATCAGAGGGCCAGCCAATGAACAGAGCTGACATCGTGAACACCCTCATAGAGCGTGGCCGCAGAGAAGACCATCTAAACCAATCCACGTCAACTACTAGATTGCGAGAACTGGGTTTTGAGGATTGGTGTGGCAAGAAAAGAACGGTACAACAGGTATACGAGTAGGCTCATCAATCAAAATAGAACTGGTACGGTCAGTCGCTGGACACTGTTGGAGATATTGCGAAGGAGATCGGAGCACCTATGGACATGTCCAGAGTGCAATGAAGATATTCCAAACTGAAACTTTTTTGTACTATTATCACTTATTATATCTTATTACGAATCATGCCAGGTTGGATGCTAGATGCTGAATCAAGACCATCATTTAGAGAACTGCAGGAAGAATTTGCTAAAATGTCCAGAGATCCTGGTCGCTACTTGGTGATTGAGGTAAGTTTTTGATTTGTATATGTTCAGTGTGGGAAGAGTTAGAATAGGTTGGTTGAGGAGTAAATTTTTTAGTCAAGATTACACTTGATACAAAGAAAAGGTAAAACTGGCAGGGAGATGGATTGATTGATAACAGAAAAATGTGTACGGGCCTCAGTGTGACATTCATAAGAAAGTGCGTAATAGGCAGACATTGGGAGACCTTACATGACGGTTATCCTGATCATCGCCACCACTAAGTCTGTGTGCATAGACAGACGTGTATACAAATATACACATATGCAACATTCATTATCAAGCCATTTCTGCTTGTTAGAACAAAATTACACTGGTTATAGTGTAAAAGTAAGTGTGGAGAAACCTAGTTTATTTTATGATGTAAGTAGGAAAGTCACTGAATAAATCAAGTTTGTTGTTATTATTTAGCTAATGTAGACTTACAATGGGAAGGATTAGTTGTATGCATTTGCCCATCGACTCGGACGCAAGAGGGTTGTGGGTTCACTTCCATACTTAATGTTCCACACATGAGAAAAGAAATTTGCCCCTCTTACATCCTGAATACTATGGCCTAGACATGTGTAGTAACAGACACTTCGTACCCTGTGGTCTGAAAAGGCTATGGGAAATTATATTTTTTTATATTATACGTACAGCATCCCTATTTGCTTTGCCAGACTACAGTTCATCAGTCTGTTTCCAAGGCCACCACAAGGAGGTGTGGTATGGTCAGTGTCAGCTCACTGACCCTGGCACAGCCTTGTCACTTTATTTTATTGTGTCTGAGACCCCAGACAGTATACACGACATTAATAAATACATGGTATAGATGACATAATTAACAAGACATATTCTGCTTTGTCTTAACATCTTTTAATAAATTGTTTTGTTAACTTATGTTATGCATTTTGTTCTGTTGTAATTCCATGGCTTAATTTTTGTAACGCTGTGCTAAAAAAAAATGGTACTTTTTTTATTTGCGTTTTTATTTCTCTTATACATATATTGATTTTGTTACAATTATTCTTGTATGTTTACATATTTATGTTGTTCTTTTAATTATTTCAATCATATATTACAATATATTATATTTCGTTGTTGTTACCGTTATTCGTTATTATTAATTCATGTATATTCACTGTCGAGTCTATACCTTTAGAACAGGAAAGTCGTATTTCTATTTTGTTTGGATCTGTTATTGAAGTGGTTTCTGGTCACTCTGTGAATTGTGTGATGATGACAGTCACATGTTGCTCATTCATTCAAAATACAAGTCATATTTTAATGTTAGATTCTTGGAAAATGTATTCTTTTTAATGTATAGATATAGACCTTGGTACTGTATTGTGTAGATGAGCATTGGTTCTATATCGTGTAGATGAGCATTGGTACTATATTTTATAGGTGAGCTTTGGTTCTATATTGTGTAGATGAACTTCGGTTCTATATTGTGTAGATGAGCATTGGTTCTATATTGTGTAGATGAGCTTTGGTTCTATATTGTGTAGATGAGCTTCGGTTCTATATTGTATAGATGAGCATTGGTTCTATATTGTGTAGATGAGCTTTGGTTCTATATTGTGTAGATGAGCTTTGGTTCTATATTGTGTAGATGAGCTTTGGTTCTATATTGTGTAGATGAGCTTCGGTTCTATATTGTGTAGATGAGCTTTGGTTCTATATTGTGTAGATGAGCTTCGGTTCTATATTGTGTAGATGAGCTTCGGTTCTATATTGTGTAGATGAGCTTCGGTTCTATATTGTGTATAGGAGCATTAGTTCTACATTGTGTACATTAGAATTGGTTCTACGTTGAATAGATAGGGAACTTAGTATTGTGTTGTGTACTTAACCATCTGTTCTAGTCTGTATAAACTGAGTATAGATTTCTATATATTTGTTTTCCTTGTTAAAGAGATGGTAGTTTTTTATGCTTAGGGATTTGCTCCCAAAATGTTGTGGGCTATCAGAAACACTGAGTTGCTACATTTTATAATTTTAAACACATTAGTTTTGGTTTTATTAAATATCATTTGTTTGACTTTGTGCCTATTTTGTTGTTACATAAAACGGAAATTGGAAAAAACTATTTTTGAATAATTTGTCTGTAGATGGCTAGAATTGTAAGTAGTGCATGATATTATTTCCCCTGAAATGATATTATTTCCCCTGAAGTTAATCTTGCATTGTAAACTGGATATTAGCTCCTGATTAAATAGAGTGACCTGTTGTTGATCCAAGTTAAGTTTTTTGTTAGCAAAGCACCGCTGCTCAGCAAAGCACCACTACTCATTGGTTAAGCCAACCATTTCTCTTTCATCCCACTTATAATTCTTGTAGTTTAACTCTTTCCACACTGAGTTATTTCCTCAATTTTTAAACAGTTAATTCAAGGTAGGTTAAAAAAAAAATTTTTAATCCTAACTACTCGTCAATAAATAAACATATATATATTATTATATACTAAATTGAAGAAAACTGGACAACCCAATAGAATAACAAGGTTAAAAAGTAGTATAAGTAAAACAGTAGAAGTAAAACTAGAAAGACTTCTTATAAGGGGAAACAACTCTATGGCGCAGTGTGCTGCTAATGGCGTGCAACGGACTTCCGCCCATGGCGAAGTGTGCGAGAAAAAGCGTGGAAAGAGTTAATGGTTACACATGTTAATAAAATCTAGTACTGTTAGATTCTGTTCAGATTTCTGTAGTTTCATGATCACAGCTGCATCTTTTGCCATATTATCTCAACTCTGTTATGTATCCATACATGCTAAGATTCTAATATGTAATCGAACTGCTATACCGAAACTCTGAATCCATCCAAATAGACGCCAAGCTAACATATTTCATTTGAGGATGATTATCACTCATTTTTTTTCGAAAAAAACTCTAGGAATCTTTAAGAATAGAATAGGTTGGGATATAAAGTTCATACAGTCTAATACATTACACTACATGTCAGCTCACTAAATATAGTTCATGTGTAAACCACATGGATACCAAAAGAAAATTGTGTAATTGAACATGTTTTAAATCAGTTCAGTGAAGGTATGTATATAGATATGTGTGGTACATATTAAGGGGGATAAAACTTTGTCAGACAACAGTAATCAAAGAGAATGAACAGTTTTCAATATCTTGATATCAATCAGCAGAGAAGAGGATGATCAAAGTGAAAGTATGATTGATGAGTTGAGCATGCGCCAGAGACAGGACATCCATAAGTAATATGTCTTAGGGATAAATGTCTACTATGTTGATAGCCTCAGTAATGTAGTTGTTAGTGAACTTGCTTCTTAGGCTAGTGGTATGGGTTCAATTTCACATTTGATGTGAAATATTTTTTCCACCGTAATGGCTCTCAAGTCGACCCATCCTTAATTGGGTACCAGGAAAACATTGAAAAGTAAAGGCGGCCGGCGTGATGTTGACCGCATCACTGATTGTGTGCCGAAGGTCAATGAAAATACGGTAATATGAAAAATATTCCTCGGGGTATAAAAAGAATTTAGATTAGAGACTATATTGATAGCCACGGTGAGTATTAAAGTATTCAGCGTCATATGCAAATGTTCCTTATTTAACATCAGACCTCAATTATTGGCATGTGGCAGACAGGGGTAATATATAGGTACAAACATTATAATACTACTCTAGTTCCAAAATTATTATTTTTGCATATTTATATAAGTATTAAATATCTAGGAATTCTATAATCAAATTTCGCCATACGTTTCACTTTATCTTTTATAGTTACTCTCTGTTAGGTTTTCTTATTCTTTTAATGAGCAAGTGAAAGAATAATACCTCAGATATACCATCCATTGTTATGTTTTCTAGTTACATATCTAGTTTTCATGAATATGGTTACTTTTGTTCTCTTCATAAAATGTGGTTTGCTAGTTTTTGACTAGTAGTTCCAACAGTCTGTTGCTAAATGAGTGTTTATATTACAATGTTTAACTATTAGTTCCAACAGTCTACTGCTGATTGATTGTTTATATTACAGTGTTTAACTATTAGTTCCAACAGTCTACTGCTGAGTGATTGTTTATATTACAATGTTTAACTATTAGTTCCAACAGTCTGTTGCTGAGTGATTGTTTATATTACAATGTTTAGCTAGTAGTTCCAACAGTCTGTTGCTGAATGAGTGTTTATATCAGAAGCATGACAGATAATTTGTATACAGAACCATTTACAACCAAATGTGAATACACACTTCACCCACACAGGGAGATGGACACCGTAGGTTTTCTGAATCTGCTTACTCCATCTCTGAGATAGATGTATCATCCATGGATTGTGTACTTATTGATCCAGTTCCCAGCACATCCAGAATCACAATTGAAGTTGTTGCAGACGTGACACCTGGTCACAGTGTATGTGTAGAGGTGAAGGTCACGATAGTGTCATTAACAGTGGCTTTCTATTCTTGTTGTCTACCCACCACACCTAGCTTACATTTGTCAAATTTTTTTTATTCCTTGAATAAATTGTTTACATTGTTGGTGTTTCATGCCCAGTTGTTTCCTCCCAAGCAAGCTTACAATCAAGTTTTCTGTGTTTTCTTACATTAAATGTAGAATCAAGTGTGCAGTCTCTATTTCTAATATTAAATGTAGAATCAAATTTGCAGTCACTTTTTACTAACATTAAATGTAGATTCAAGTTTGCAGTCTCCTTTTCTAATATTAAATGTAGAATCAAATTTGCATTCTCTTTTCTTACACAATAAATGTAAAATGAAGTCTGCATTCTTTATCCCTGCACATTAAATGTAGAAGCAAGTTTGTTTTAACTTTTCTTACAATAAATGTAGAAGCAAGTTTGTTTTATCCTTCTTACAATAAATTTAGAAGTAAGTTTGTTTTAACTTTTCTTACAATAAATGTCAAGTTTGTTTTATCTTTTCTTGCAATAAATGTAGAAGCAAGTTTGGTTTTTTTTCATCAGTCTTTTATTTTTTTCTTTAAGATTGTATTTTTCTTTCTCCCCTATCCTAAAGCTTAGAGCTGTTAGTATTTTTCAAAACCTATTTGAACTTGCTTACCACTCTGTGCATTAATTCTCTCTGTTCGTTTTGTTGGAATAGTTCGAATTTCATCAAATATGAAGATCTTTCAATGAAATGTGCGTTGAAATTATAGTTTTACGGAAATCCAACAAACGAATCTCACAATTCATTATTTATATTGAAAAATGTTTATAGTGGTCTTAATATTTCTACATCTAAAGTAAATTCATGAGAATCGTCAGAGTGGTTAATGTATAATGAAATAAGAAGTTTAGTATGTGAAAGCAAAATACTAATCACACACTATCTCTTTCTATAAAGTAGCTAAATGACAAAGAAATTGTGTTGCTAGCAATATTTGTGACTATGTTCTATAGGGAACCACGTCTAGATCTAGTCTTGTTTGATTGATTAATAACTTGGTTGATAGGACCATCATCATTGCACTTAGATGAATAATTATGTGTGCTCCAATCTCTTTCCTACACCGAAAGATTTCATCAGCAATCCACAAACTTCGTAGTACCGACAAGAGTGCCTAATGTAATTTTGAAGGTGGGGGGAATTTTGTTGCAATTTGTTTTAATCTTTTTTAATAAATTTTGTCTAGGCAGGTTATTTTTTTGCAGCTAACTTTTTATTGATTTTCAATTTCTAATGGTTCTTTTACATGCTCAACTTGAACACAAAAACTATGTTTTATCATTCGTCTTCAATAGAACTAGGAACTTGATCTCACCTACATTGAGATTAGAGATCTCAGGAAAAACATCCTAATCAATCCACACAAGAAATGAATCTAATACCTTTTTTTTCGATCCAGAAACACTTGAGCTTTCAGCTCTTCAACTCTGTGCCATGGACATCCACTAACACCGTAAATCTGGAGAACCTGTGCTTTTCTGCCCCCCAACCCCACGTGGAATCGAACCGCACTCACAGGGGTCTTGTCACCCATCGTCCAGCGCTAAGAACACGCAGGGCAGGCGGGCAATCTAATACCTTTAGAGTGACAGGCAAGCACCTTAGCTCCACATCACAGAGACTTCTCCAGAATCTGGATCTAGCCTATCTCTGTTAAAGATGTAAAAAAATATAGTAACTAGTAGGGAAGATAAACCACAAAGAGATCAAGATAACTTTTTATTTCTTCGCTTTATGCAGTCATAAAGACATATATAAAATATTTCTTTTTCAATTTCTTCAGTGCTTGATTGTTGTAGTAGTTGACATATGCAAGAGAATGTCCAAATGACACATTTTATCAGACTATGAGTACAGCTAAATCTTTTCATTTTACTTATGGGCCAGCTAATGTCGTAAATGAGAAAAAGTGTACACAAATTGTGACTTCTTCCTAAACTTAGCCGCCACTAAATTTGATTTTACCCAAAAATGTCCTCATTGTTATCAAAGAATTTAGCATGAGTCAGCTTTAACTGCCTCCCTATGGGTAATCAGATATGATAACATGCTACAGTATAACTCCAGATGTGATACTTTATAGTGAAGTTTTTCTGTTTGTAGAATCTTACAGTTACCCATCTATACAAATGCGTGTCCAGTTAAGTAATATATGCATATATTTTGCTGAAATTCTGATGTGCCTGTCCAATATGACATAGAAACTTAGCGGGAGCGCACTATTCCAACATTCTCAGAGCAAACCACATAGATCACAAAGAGTGGTTAACTTTGGTTGATCATAACAAACGCAAACAAACAAACATCATATAATTGATATTAGATATACAGAAACTACACATTAAAATATATGCATACAAATATGTATATATTAACTTTAGTCTAGTCTAGTAAACGTTTTATACGTAAAACATCACAAATCTTCACTTTATTTTCCAACCAGACCAAGCGTATTTTAATATATTTCAGAAAGATTACCGATTGCCAGAGCTATTGAATTTCTGTTATGTGCAATACTGTCGTGCCATTTCTGCGGAGAGGGACCAAGCCATATGGGGTAAAATCCGGTTGCAATAATGTCAACCCTCCTTCTTTAGACCCTTTGTTTAAAAGAAAATAACTGGAAACCTGAGATGATAGTGCTAGTGTAAAGTACTCTGCAGATAATGTCATATTTTTCAAGATGTCATTTTTACAAATAAAATGTTGCTGATGAACAGCATACAGCAGCGTTTCCCAAAGCGTTGTCAAACTGTTATAATATTGGGGGTTTACAAAGTTTAGTTTAGTTTAGTTTAGTCGTCGGATCACCATCACTGCACGTCGAACAAATTAGTCCATAAGTGCTCCGATCTCTCCCTCAGTATGTCCATCAGCGTGTGCGACTAACGACACCGGTTCTTTGTTGGTTTACAATTCTTCTTTGTCTGCCAGCATAGCATTCTTTTCGAGCTACACCACACTTAACTTTGAGTTCTTGCAGTCTGGTTAGTGTTATGGATTCACCGCTATTACGTGAATCATGTACACGCCCTCTCTCCCTTAAGGAATTTATAATATCAGCCTGGTTTACAAAGTTTATGTTGTGCAAAGTGGGTGGTGGGCTGAAAAAGTTTGGGAATCTATGATCTACAGTAACAATAAATGTGCGTAGTATCTAGTTTTAGCTCTAATGTGTTTTTGCAAGTGAGAATATTTATAAATAATTTTGCAGCTAAATGTTTTCTAACATATGAGTGACCATATATCAAAATGGTTTCAGATGGCAATATCATACAGAGTTAAAAGAAATATTATCAAAGGATACACTAACTGATGGACAGCAATATACTTATATTATTATTATTTTATGCTAAAAAAATGAAATAGATGTTTTACTGAAAATTTATTTTTGAAACTCATTGCACAGAATTTGTTAATTCATCGTAAAAATGAATCGAATGCCATGCCTGCCGGCATAAACAAACATGGCTCTTCACAACACTCTCTCTCTTCCTGGTTTGGTGAATCAATCCTGACATTTTTTTTGTCGAACCACGATGTCAGACTATCTAACACCTTCTCCCTCTGCCTTGCATGATCTCTCCTTCTCTGAATTTTACCTCTTATCACTAAATGTTCTAAACCTCCTCTTCGCATTATATGCCCAAAGAACCTTGATTGTCTGATTTGTAATCTTTTGATACTGTTTCTTTGTTTGCCGGCCCATTAAAAGAACAGTATATTACTACAAGCACAACACATTTGTTATCAAAGATGATATTTCAAGTATACTCTTTTGCAAGTATTTACCCATTATACACATTTAAATTTAATTTCCTAGATATTTCTTGTTGTCTCAACCAATGTATCACATTAATAAAAAAATTCCAATATTCCTCACAGCAGGCTTATTAAAAAAATCAGAACATTTGAATTTAGTGTAGGGAACTAGATGAGTTCAGATATACAGAGGAGTGTTGGAGAAAGCCAAAGTAGATTCTTAACTGTTAATATTGAATATTGACACATTTCTTTTATGAGGATCTTTAATTACCAGTCAACACTGGAGATCTCTGTAGCCAGACCTTTGCCTTGCATTTCGAATGTTGTGGGTTTGCATCCGGACCGCACTGTTCTGTTCACAAATGGATTTTTTCCAAAGACCTCTAGGATTGTTGCCAGAGCTGCGGAGTTTATGCTTTGTGCAATACTTTTGGGAGCAGGTGACATGCTATTTCTGTGGAGAGGGGCCGAGCTATATGGGGTAAAACCTGGAGCAATGAAGTCAATCCTTTGGCTTTATGGGCTAGCAGTAATAATCCTCTATGATCCTTATTGATCAGCCCCCAACTGTTGTTAATAATGTATAGTGCAATATTAGGTTCATTAAGTTCCTCCCAGAATTTATTGCTTCTGCTTGCAATTTAGTCAACCTTGATCATCTACTTAAAATATTTATTTTTTCCCTCTAAAATGTAGCTAAACTCTTTTGTCATTTACCTTTCCTATCCTATTGAATGAATCAAGACTATACATTGCACTTGCTGATGAAAACTGTATGCATGATCTATCACAATATTTTGTTCATGAAATGTGTTTTGGTACCAGTACCACTATTTAAGTTGTAATTCTGATAACAGCATAAATCAGAGAAGTGTCCGACTCACAGAAGAAATCTGATCATATTTACCAAAATAATACACAGTAATTGAATATCTTGAAGTACAATAATAGTCCTACTCCTTTTGTACATGAAGCAATGTGTATCTTGGTCATCATGAAATATATTTATGTGTTTTATTACAAGTATCATCCTAGTAGGCTTAATCTAAAGAGGCAATATTGCTAAACTGAATATTGTAGCTGGAAATATAGTTAATTAAATCGTTTATTTTTGTTGCAACTTATTGCTATTATATCTTGAAACTTGATGTAATCTGCTTTGTGTGTTTGTTGGAATTTTCAAGTTTTCTTCTATTCTCTAATTCTGCTTTGCCTCCTAGCGCCAGGTTATGAAAAGATTTTTAGAACAGGCTTTTGTGCGCTTCATTAATAGTGCTTTTTACCGCATCTTTTATTTCTGTGCTCCACCTTATTTTCGTGGATGACCTTTTGCTTTGTATCCAGTTGTAGTTTCCTTTCATTGAAAAAAATACTCTAAAAACATATAGTATTGTGTGGCTTGTTTTATTTTGAACAGTTGAATGCAAAATTCTGAAAATATTGAATGTTTTCAAGTAAGCACATTTAATATACCTATTTATAATCAAGTAATTTATTTTGGTATTTGGCTTGAACACAGCCCCTTATAGTCATAAGGCCCCTTCAACACAAGAAATATTCACTTGGCATTATGATTTCATTCCATTATTGGTAGATAAAGATAAATTCATTTTAAAATCAACAACACAACATGCAAAAACAAAATTATATTGTACCACAAATTAAATGTAACACTAAGGAATATCAGTATTATTAAGAACTTTCCAACCGTGTACTCATACAATTGTGTAAAATTAAAATATAGTTTAATGTGTTCTATTAAACAACATATATAAAAGTCAGCGCCCATCAACAGGAATGTCTGATTTCAAGAGTGAGCTGAACAACCTCATATTACGGGGGCCACAGTTTAAAATATTCATTCTAAATTTTCTAGTCTGTATCTACAAATATTCTGATTCGTTAAAAACCTGCCATACCAAGAATCTGGACCAGTCCAAATTAGCAATGCATGATAGTCAACCTGACCTATTTCATTTTGCGGTGGATCATACATTATGTGTTTTCTCAAATTCTAGAAACTCATAAGATAGGTCATAATCAGAAGTTCACACTGTTTAGTCAAGTGAGTTTTAGATTATGTTGCATATATCTTCTTCACCTTTCAACTCCCAACGAAGCACAAGTCTTCAACAAACTTCTTCCAGCTCTTCCTCTCTCTTGCCATCCCTTCCAATTCTTCAATGTTTTACCTATCCTTTTAACTCTTACAATACGAAACGCCACCTGACAGACCATATAGTTAGTTCCCATTTTACGAAAAGCCACTTCACGGACCATATGATTCTAACCACCACTTGTTTTAACTTCCTAAATACATTTAATGCTTTAAGTGTATTTTTAAAATTCAAATACAGCAAGTGGATGTTTGTAATAGATCTTTCAATTGCGCACACTTTGGTGTATGCAGTTTGTATCTGTTGTTGAATACAAGAAAGTTATAACAAATTTTGTAAGGACACCTTTGTCGTAAAATTTGTTCCTCAAAACAGTGCGTAAAAGGCGGTTTTCGTACGCGTATTGTAAGAGTTAATATCAGCCTCTAGCTCCCTTTCCAAGTCTGTCTAGGCCTTCCTCTACTTCTCTTTCCCTGCGGGTTCCAAAACAGTGCCTGTCTTGCAATGCTTCCGGTCAGTCTTCTCAATGTATGTGCTATCCATGGCCATCATCTCTTCCTGAGCTCTTTCTCCACTGGTATCTGCTTTGTTCTTTCTCTGAGTTCCTCGTTCGTAATCTTATCATACTATTGCATATTTAGTCATTGCATATTATTTATACATGAACCCTGTGGAATCAATACAATTTGTTTATTGAACACAAATTCAGGGAAGGTATGGGATGTAACTCTGTCTGAAAATGATAATTGGTGAGAGTGTGAAGTTTTTGCGGATCTTGCCTCATTGATAACAAGCAGCAAAGAAGAAGAATAAGGTGAAAATTGATACAAGATGGGATATGACTTGAACATGACAGCAACATCGATAGGGCAATCATAACTAATAAAAAAAATAAAAGTTTTTCTTAGGGTTATTAGTTAATGATATTGTTAACTGAGCTTCAAATACTTAATCTTTGAGGTTTGTGTAAGACGGGTAAACAGACATCATTTGCAGGGTCTATAGCCGAAGCATTGACTTCATTGCACCAGAGTTTTAGCATATATATCTAGGTCCCAGTTCACAGTAATGGCATGTAACCTGTCGATAATATTGCACAAACACGAACAACTTAGTTACAGCAACAATTCTAATTCTAGGGGTTTCTAAGAAAAATGCATTTCTGAATAGAGCGGTATGGTCAATATTCGAACCCACACCTTTCTGAATGCAAGTCAATAGTTTAACTAACCACTTAACCACATTATCATTTGATACATCTAGTTTTTCTTTTGAATGATTGGACAGTTGTTGTGTTATTGTATAAATATCTGTTGTTTGTAAGACTACAGAAAATATATACAAAAATGGAAGCATGTTCTTATGACATTACTACTAACACTTTATTCTCTTGAGCTTATCAATATTTATTTATGTTGGAATCCATCTTTAATGACCACATCTTGTATGTGTCTGTATGTTGAAGTTGTGAATGGGCTTGTTTATTTATATGTAACCAACATTATTTTATCATTTTCTTTCAGGGAGATTCTTTAATGAGGTTACCCAGTGTTTCCTATGACAAGAATGAAATTATCCACGAAATCAGTGGTGGCCCAGAGAGTGTTATGGAAGCTGAGGAGTACCTGAGTCCAGTAGAACACCAGCAGCACAGACCAGGATCTATATTTCGATCATATGACAGACAACACAGTAACATGTCTGCAGTAAGTGCTTACTTTAGTTTGTATGCCTGTTTCAACAAAGTAGGAATATGTCTGCAGTAGGTGTCTACTTTAGCTTGTATGTCTGTAAGAGCACAGTAACATGTCTGCAGTAAGTGCCTACTTTAACATTTATGCCTATAAGAGCACAGTAATGTGTCTGCAGTAGGTGCCTACTTTAGCTTGTATGCCTGTATCAACACAGTAACGTGTTTATAATGGGAAAGACTGCAGTAAAACTGTATACCAAATGGTAAAATATCAAAACATGAAACAAGGTAGTTTAATAAAATGCAATTATGGCCATTGTAGTCTTGTTATTTGTAAAAACTAACTTACTTGGTGTTTTGATATAATAAGATTTCTACAATAAACTCTTATCCTAGTATATCAATTATCAGTTATATGAGGACTATCATCATAGCACTCCGGACACTCCATAGGTGCTCCGATCTCTGCTTCAATCTTAGAATACATGGTTTCTGGTGGAATATTCTCAATTCTGATTGTGCTTGTATGCGTACATGATGATTGTGCTTGTATAACCACTGTGTATGTGTACAATTATGTTAACTTTTAACATTTTGATGCTTGTGCTGCATATTATTTTTCTTTAAAAATAAAAAGTTTAAATGAGATATCTGTAACAAAGTGGTTAAGCTGTTTGTCTTTCATCCCGATAGTTGGGGTTTGAAACTGGACTGTCTTTTGGTTTGCAAGTGCATTTTTCCCAGAGATTCCAAAGATTGTTGCCAAGCTACAGAATTCATGCTTTGCTGTACACTTGTGGCAGGTGGTGTGCCATTTCTACGGAGAGGGGTCGAACCAGATGGGGAAACCTGAAACAACTAAATCAATCCTTAAATTAAAATCTTTAATTAAAATTTAATTTAATGAACACCTTTAATTAAACAAATAAAATGTTGAAACAAAAGTATGTTACAAATTTTCTCATGTTTAATCTTTTATATAATATTTATTAATAATTTCACCACATTCTATTTCTGTTATGATTTTCAGCATCTTCCTTATCATCTGTTGTTGAACTGCTTGTTATCCTTTAGGTTTCACGTCAAGGAGCTGGGGATCATATTGATTTCGTTGATGGATCGAAAGCAGGAAGTTTTGGACGAGATAGTCAAAAAGTGAGAGAGAAGAAATATGGACATTTGACTGCTGCAGCCCGAGCCAAGCAGGAGAGAGAGTTGCCACACCTTCGAGGGGATAGTGTTAGCTCCAGATACAGCTCAGACCCCATTAAGTTCTCACGTGACAAAGGTGAGTGTGCAGCATGGAAGAGACTATGTATGTCTGCTTATGTTCAGGTTTAGTTCCTCAAGCTGACTAGTTATAGTCCAATGAATTCCACTTCTGTTGTTTAATATTGTTGTTTTCATAATTCAGTTGTTAGCCAGTAAGAAGAGGAATGATGACAAGATGTATCCCTAATATATGCCATCTCTTATCTAAAATATTTGTCAGTTGTTCTTCATTAAGAAAACTACATCATGTGTCGTCCTTATTAAGTTAATGGGCTCCATAATTCTAGATTGTTTTCTATTTAATGGATTGATTGATTGATTGATAGGACCATCATCAGTGCACTTTGGTGAGTAACCATGTGTGCTCCAATCTGTTTCTTACACAGGAAGATCTCATCTGCAGTGCACAAACTCCATAGCACCGGTGAGGGTCCCCGATGTAATTTTGAAAATGGCGAAGATATTTTTGTGGGAATTTTATTTGTAATCTTTTCTATCTAAACTATCATATACTGGTTTTTTAAGTCCACAAATCCTCTGTAACTTGGAGAGTTCTGTCGTAAACTTTGTTCGGCTAGTATGTGTGCACGTTTGCTGCTTGGTCTTTGTAGGATCTATTTATTCTGAAACTATACTTTAAGAGATTGATAACTAACAATCTGACAGAATGTATCACAATGCAAAGGACACAAATAAATCTTAGATCCATTCAATCAAGTGCCATGCCTGCCGGCGTAGGCATCATGTCTCTCCACAACTCTCTTTGCTTGGTGCATGTAATCAGTTCTGACGTCGATATTTTGTCGAACCATGATGTCAGGCCATCCAACATCTTCTCCTCTGTCTTCCACGATCTCTCCTTCCCTGAATTTTACCTGTAGTCACCAAATGTTCTAAACCTTCTCTACGCATTATATGCCCGAAGAACCTTTGATTGTCGGATTCTTATTCTTTTGATAAGGTTTCTTTGTGTGCAGACCTGATTTAAAACCTCCACGTTTGTTTTCTTTGCTGTCCATGGAATTCTCAACATTCTTCTGTAAAACCACATCTCTGTGACTTCCAATGATCGTATTGATTGTTTGTTCAGTGTCCATCATTCGCTGCTATACATAAGAATTGGTTCAATATAGCATTGGAGTACTCGTTTTCGCAGTGTCATTGGTAGTGAGTTCACACATAGTGTGTTCTTCATTTTCATAAAAGCTGCTTTCGTTTGAGCTTTTCTACTCCTAATCTCTTACATCTCTTAGATCCATTACGGTCAACTTTTGATGTGAAAATGGCACTTATTTATAAATATAGAGACAATCAATGTATATCAATGTTATATTTAACCTTTCTTGAGAACTTATCATTCTTTGTCTTTTTTAATTTGTTTTGTTTTTTAAGTAAGTAGTGTTCATTTTTTTCTTTGAAAACATTTCCAGGACATTTTTTGTGGAGAAATGTCTCATACATCTCTTGTTGTCTGAAACTTTTGTTTACAATTTTTTAACAGAAGACATTGATTGGACTCATAGTGATGCTCCTAATTTTGATGACAACACAGCAGAGAAACCACTAAGTCCTAACTCCATGAAGATTCTCTCAAACATTGTGCTTCCTGTTGATGAGGAAGATTACTTGCGGCCAGGGGCAGCAGCACAATCTCTGGCATATTTAGATCTTGATGGAAAAGGTATGGATAAAGATTATTATATTTTTTTCAGGTGATCATTCTACTATTCAGAACTAATCTTGTCCTTACTTCAAAAATAACATCATTATTATTATTACATTTTCTTGCAAATATTAACTTAAACTATTTCAAATGTCACTACCAAATTGAAAAGCATGATGTGGCAGAAATAATTTTGTTCATATTTTTCAGCTCGAAAAGTATACAAATTTCCTCCAATTAACAATTGTTACCAAACCTCCGTTGGACGAAGATGTAGAAATATATAGCTTTGCTGTAGATAAAAGCCATAAATTAGGTCAGAATGCTTTGTTGTAAATATAGTACTAATTTTACATGAAACAGTGCTTGTTGTAAAGGGTCTCAGTTGGGGTATTTTAATAGATAATATTAGCGTATCCTGCAGTAGTTAGTACGGAATGAGTTAACTGCCACATTTAATAACATAACCATTTTTAAATTTTCAACAGATTTTGATAAATATGTGTAATTAAAAATAATTACTGCATGTTTTTAATAAGCCAAATAATGGCCAGGTTTAGATGTAATAGGTAAAAATGTAAAGTGATTTACAGCCGTAAAGTTGGGACAAAGGATCCCTCTATTAACGGAAGACAGAAAATTTCAACAGTTTTTAATATCTCAGTTCACAGCTAACAAGAGATGGAAATGATATATGAAGGAAATTAAAAGAATAAACATGGCCGTACACAAATTGAGCAACTAAAAACAGTATGGAATGGAACTGAAAATAAAACAAAGATCAGAATACTAAGAGCATGCATATAAAAGTGGCAAATTATGGGTGTGAAGCATGGACATTTAACAAGGCAGTGGAAAAACATTTTTGAATATAAGTGCTACAGAAGTGTTCTCTGTATATCGTGGACAGAAAAGAGAACAAATAGATCTATCCAGAAAGAACTCAAAATCAAAGAAAAACTGGCTAATGCTGCAAATAAGAATGAGAAAATTGAAGTGTTTTGGACAGATAAAAAGACACAAAAAGTTGGAGAAGACCATTATGGAGGAAGGCACCACTACAAAGATTAAGACCACACAGAACATGGATTCAGGATGTATCTTATAATTTTAACATGACAGCTGCAGAGACTGGACATCTGGCCTATGAGGGGGAGAAATTCCAAAGGACATTATGGTGACAAAGTTCTGCTCAGGACAATCTATTTGACGAATGAATGAATAACAAAAACCAAAGTCAGTATATTTTTTCAGAAGGTTATTTTCTGTCTAGTATCATTGTTTTCAATTAATTATTTTAATTTCATTGCAGGCTACTACCAAAATGAGAAAGATACAATCACAAATAATGGTGACAGATTTACAGATGGTACAAATTACAATACAGATAAGTTCATCTATTCCCCCTATCATGACAACAACCAGAAGCACCCCTACGGGGACTTTGAAAAGATGACATCTGTTGCCAATCCTGATTACTTTGAGGATGAGCCGGAGGAAGATAATTCTGAAATTTGGGAACACAAGAAACCAAATCTTAATGGTTACCACCGTGTACCCAACAGCTCTCCAGTTCATATAAGCAACAAAGACAATCTGAGCCCTTCATACAAAAGTATGAATGGAAGTCCCAACTCAAGTCCATTAACTCCACAAGTGGTAAACACAAAAGTGATTCTCCGGGAGTCCGATTAGACAGTGAGTCAAAAGTTTGAGACTAATGTTACAGTTGTCACCTTAAACATAGACTTCTGACAATTTCTAGGGCATTTATGTACCTGAATGTACATTAGTGCTGACTGGTCTTGATTTTATACTTGCAACAACTGCTTCCTACTTGAATACCATTTATTCTCTGAGGACAAGAGACACTGCGTATTAATGTTAAATGTCAGAGATTTTAGTCATATGTTGTAAACATAGCCCTCTCACTATATATGTAATATAAATATGTTTCTCTTTGTAACATTTTCGTTGTTGTCAATATTGAGTAACCAAGATACTAAAGCATGGTCATCTTTTATTTACCATCAGCGGATTTTTACATTATAGTTATGATCACCATTTTTTATGACAATCCCCTTTGTACAAATATTCAAGATTTCTGCATGAACTTCTTGTGCAAGATTATGAAAGTTGATCAATTTATGCATATTGAATACTGGTATTACTTGTATGTGTATTCTCCTGTAATGATAAATGCTGGGAATGGTAAGTGCTGCGAATGAGTACTGAATTGTAAGACCTGAATCATGCCATAACTTGGCATGTGATTAAGTATTTCTGAATGTTCTTAAAATAAATGATTGAAGAAGTTAACGTTCTGATTTGTTTATATATTTAGTTCAAACATGTATGTATGTGCATATACATTTATTTTATTCACAAATTTGTGTAGGTATATTTTACTATGTATACATTGTTAATTTTTGTGATTCAGTATTGTTATTTGCAACAAGATACCATAATATCAATGAAATATGAGAAGTAATGAATGACTAATAAACATTAACTTACAGGTTAAAAAAAATATCAGTTTCTGTTTGTAACTAATATTGGTTACAATCATTAGTAATAAATATTATTTCCTGACATTTGTGTTACTGTTACAAAAACATAAAATATGATGATGTGGAAATGGTCTGTTTGGATTATTTTAACACAATTTTATAAATAGACACACACAAATCTAAATTTGGGTAGACAGTAACTATACAGACATATCTACCTGTTTCAAACATGGATAAATAAGTAACTTGACACCAACCTATTTCAAACATGAGTCATAAGTAACTTTACACCTACCTGTTTCAAACATGGATAAATAAGTAACTTGACACCAACCTATTTCAAACATGAGTCATAAGTAACTTTACACCTACCTGTTTCAAACATGGATAAATAAGTAACTTGACACCAACCTATTTCAAACATGAGTCATAAGTAACTTTACACCTACCTGTTTCAAACATGGATAAATAAGTAACTTGACACCAACCTATTTCAAACATGAGTCATAAGTAATTTTACACCCACCTGTTTCAAACATGCGTAATAATAACTGTAAAGTCACACCTACCTGTTTCAAACATAGATAAAAAAGTAACTTTACAATAACCTGTTTCAAACATAGGTAAATAAGTAACTTTATTCCCACCTGTTTCAAATATAGATAAAAAAGTGAACATATAATACTCTCACAGCCTGTATTCCTGAAGGATGTGTTAGAAATTTCACAGTACTAAGTAGTATTAGTATTTAGAGGTGAGGTTCCCAGTTCTTTCATCTTAAAATTTGTATTAATTCAGCGAGACAGGTATACATAAAAATGGTTGTTGTTTTTTTTTGTGTCTAGTTTCCTATTTACTAAATAGGATGAACCGGTTAATTTCCTGCAAATATTTTGGCAAGAAAGATAAATGATTAGCTGTAGATGAAGATGACTTGGACATCCGTGGAGAATGCCACTAAGTTTTTAGTAAACACAGCTTTTTGATGAACAACAGATGTAAGGAGGAGACAGAGCCGACCAATGGAAGCCTGGAGATGGACAGTAAAATTGGAAACAAAAGAGTATGGACTAACTAGGAAACCATGGGAAGAAAGGCAGCAGACTGGCAGCAATGGGAAACACTTGTGAATGCCTTATATGTCAACTATGACATAAGAAGGAGATTGATGAATGACATATGTCAACTATGACATAAAGAGGAGATAGATGAACAGCTTAACAATAATTCTATACAAATTAAGACTTCAAATATATATTTTGATTCATCAATTATTTGGATTTTGTGGAGCTCGTTTTTTTTCGGTTTTAATTGGTACATTTTCTAGAAATATATGGTTACACAGTTCAATGTGTGTTTGCACTATATACCTTGAATTGCTGTAAGACTGCATATAAAATGACTAGTAGTTAGATATTTCTATGAAAACAATGAAATGAAGGTACGTTTTTATCATTGAGATAACAAAACAAACAGAACTTCTTTCTTGAATCATCAAAATATTATGAGTCATTGAAAAAATGCTGTAGTGTTCATTTTACCACATCTAGTATGAGAAATATGTTATCAAGAATAAAGAAAGCAGGGTGGCTAATATTAATGGACCAAACATATTTTTCTATTTATTTATATTTTGTCATTGTCAGGAAGAAAGTTAACTCTTTCCACGCCCATTTATTTCCTCAATTTTTAAGCAGTTAATTCAAGGAAGTAAAAAAAAAAAAATTTTTAATTACGATCCCAACTTCTCGTCAATAAATAAACATATATATATTATTATATACTAAATTGAAGAAAACTGGACAACCCAATAGAATAACAAGGTTTAAAAGTACTATAAGTAAAATAGTAGAAGTAAAACTAGAAAGATTTCTTACAAGGGAAGCAACTCTATGGCGCAGTGTGCGGCTTAAAGCGTGGAAAAAGTTAATTCTCCAGCAAGCTACTGCTTGCAGAAAGCATGTGCCAAGACAATCCATGTTCTCTTTTGCATGGATTTTTATGTAGTTTCTTTTAATTGATGAGTTTGAAATTCATATACAGTCCCTTTTTCAATTACATCTTAATGCAAACTTAATATAGGGTAGGGTAGTGAGCTTGTTCTTTGTTCCAATATTGGGCCAGTATTTATATGTATGATATAAATATGACGTTAATAATACAAACATATTAGCAGATATATGTTAATAATACAAACATATTAGCAGGTATACGTTAATAATACAAACATATTAGCAGGTATACGTTAATAATACAAACATATTAGCAGATATATGTTAATAATACAAACATATTAGCAGGTATACGTTAATAATACAAACATATTAGCAGGTATACGTTAATAATACAAACATATTAGCAGGTATACGTTAATAATACAAATATATTAGCAGGTATACGTTAATAATACAAACATATTAGCAGGTATACGTTAATAATACAAACATATTAGCAGGTATATGTTAATATTACAAAAATATTAGCAGGTATACGTTAATAATACAAACATATTAGCAGGCATATGTTAATAATACAAACATATTAGCAGGTATACGTTAATAATACAAACATATTAGCAGGCATATGTTAATAATACAAAAATATTAGCAGGTATACGTTAATAATACAAACATATTAGCAGGCATATGTTAATAATACAAATATTTAGGCAGTTTGGAGTTACCCGTTGTTCATGTCAAACTGGATGCCTGAGAGGCAGAGTGAGAGGTGTGTTTAAACAGCGAGCCACAGGAACCATCAGTATGCATACTCTTCAATATCTGTTGGGGGAGAATGAGGACCTATGGGTCTGCCCGGAGTGCAATGATGTCAGTTTAGTAACTAATAACCAATACAAACATAATATCAGATATAAACATTTTCTTATGAAGATAAAAATTTCAATGTTCATAAATAAAACAAGATTGACAAAAACATAATTTTAGAGTTGGAAAGATTTAAAGAATGATTCAATGAGAATGGAATGCAACCAGCCACCAATAACAGCATACAATAAAAAGATATCAAGTACTAGATCCAAGGGAAGACCAAGAAAAGATGGATAGACAAAATCAATATGACACAAAATAAATACGGATATAACACAAGGGCGACTCATCTGGCTCTAAAATGCAAATTAAATCTCCCACACCTATGCTTAACAGTCAGAGAGGACAACCAATTCCATCATCCACTTGGGTAAAGACAGTAAAGAATGATCATTATGGAAACAAACTAATTAAGAAGGAATTTGTGAGCAGTTAGACCAAATTATTAGATTGCAAGGATTTGAAATAAAATGATTTTCGTAGCAGTATAGTGAGATAGATGGAACAACAGTTAATAACAACACTGGTATCAAGATTAATCTAATGTACTCACACAAATATTTAGCTTTTATTTTGCATGTGCAAATGCCACATTCGGTTGTGTCTTGTTTTTGGACATTGATATACAAGATCGCTCAACAACAGTAGTACCCGCTCAACCACAGTAGTAACAATTTGTAATAATTAAAAGATATACTACAAAAATAAAGGAGTCTTTACCCAGAAAAGGGTTCAGGTTTGTATATGTACATAGACACAATAACATTAATAAAATACACAGTATTAATAATTAGGGAAAAATTTCAATGTAATCAATAGATCAATTATGTGGGTTTTTTTTCAAATACATAAAAATCAGATAATAGAAATGGATTAGTTGAAATGTTATAAATGATGAATTTAAGAGGAGGAATGAGTAAAAAAAAGAGGGGCCGAAGAAATAAAAAAATATTAAACAATTTAAACATAACATTAAACTAAGTTCATAGCTTTAAAACTTGCAAACTTTAATTTTTTTTTAATGGAAGACACAAAGAGTCTTTATAAATGGAAGTAAAACTGTGACTGCTATAACTTCATTTTGAAGCAAATCATAGACTATCAATAAATATATAGAAAATATCTCAGACCACTTGCATATGGTTATGTTGATGGCTAAAAGTATTAATGATGTTTTGATGTATATTAATGCAGACATCAGGAAGAAAAATCCTAGATTTTGTTAGCGTATTACGAGATTTAGAAAACAATATTACAAGTCAAATTGCTTCAGAAAGGAGACAAACAACAAAGACTATACATAATAAATAATTGAACACCATAGCTTGAAATAAGACAAATATTAGAACTATTCATAACGCTAGCGATATAAATTTGAGAGTACCATGATTGCCAATGCCACTCAGCATAATAAATGAATGTGCTTTCAATGGTTGAGGTTCTAGTTTGTTTTAAAAGTATACTCTCATTATCCCTCATTTTCTGTGCATCAAGCACTGATTTGTACATAGTTGCAACAGCTTTCCTTGTGTGCCAACTGTAATACATCAAAAGTAGACTGAATAACTTTTGTAGTTTCATTTTTTAGACTTATTTTTGGCAGCACTGTGAATCATAATTTCTTCATTAAAAATGTGTACTTGTATTCCCCATTATCTAAAATAAGATTACCTTTGTTAGTGCAATTTCTGTAAAAATTGGTAATCTGATCAAAGTCTAAGCAGTAAGACATCAGAGATTTTTTATTATAAGTCTATTATACAGACTACTAATTAAAGTATAGCATCTGGCCGAAGGGATAAGAGCATGGGTTCCCATTTGGGAGACCTGGGTTTAATCCCCAGGTTTTTTTTTCTGTTGGGGGCATAAAGAACAAATACTAACCTAAACAGTTTCACAGTGACTGCACTGGCTATGCTGTCATTAAATTTTACCTGCTCATGTTCACCCTGTACTACACTGTCCTAAAAAGCGGTATTACAGGTAGTAACAAGTTGTTTTTTTTTAAATGAAATCAACATGAACAAAAGTTGAAATATGTTTAATGGATGTTGACATGATCTGTTTTAACATGTTTCTTGAATCCTGCAAACATTTAAACTTTTAACATAACCTAATTGATTATCTAACTTTGACCTGCATATACTCACCAATTCTCTTAAATGTTATATATCTTTTGAGAACCTTAAAAAAACACAAACATGAGATATATTTCATAGAAATATAAGCAAACCAAGGGACAATTTCTTCTTCAGCTATCTTTGTTCATGCGCTTAATTTACTGTGGACCACAAACTGGGCGGTCAGCTTCAGGTCTGTCAAGTTTCACCAAAGCTTAGTTTTCAGGTTGACTGGGTGTGGCCACATGTTGCTTCTCAACTCACCCAGAAGGGGGCAGTCTTGCAGGATATCCCCCAGTGTTTGTTCCGCCTACTGACACTGGCAGTGACTTATTTCTAGTCTACATAAGTGTTGCTTGAGTCTGCAGTGTCTGCTGCGTAGTCAAAATATAATGACCTGGTCTGTTCTGCTTGGGTCTTTGAGGGAGTCTTTTCCATAATCATATCCAGTGTTTGTCTTCCAGTCTACTGAAGATTTTCTCTATATGAGGGTATTGATCTCTTGAAAAGACAGGGGTTGGTAAATTTGCTCTTTGGCACTGCCCTCCTTAGCTAAGACATCGGCACTCTCATTGCCTGCAATGCCAAAGTGAGATGGAATCCACTGCAAGTGAATTTCTGCCTTTTCTGAAAGCTGAGCAAGTTCTCTTTTTAGGTTTTGTACTGTGCTGTCAGCAGATTTAGCATCCAGAACTTGTATAGCTGACGGATGCCTTCAACATACTGGAACACCTTTTCAACCATAATTAAATTTGACAAAGGTTACGGGAGGGAAATCCTGTGGCGTTGGATGCAGACGTCAAAGCCATCATCGATGAAAACTGCAATGTAGTTGATATTGTGATTTACATGGATGGATCAGTAGTTCATCACGAAAAGTCTGCATAGGCCTTCTTATTGCAAGCTTATGTGGCAGAATGGTGAAGGAAGCCAGTGGTGCATTTAGTATGACAACAAGCAACATGACAATGAAGGTACTGGAGGTGACCAATGCACTACTTTGACTAGTCACAAAACTTCTGAGTGACTCATTGAGTATGATCCGAAAGGTGGAGGCCGGTTCGGTGCACAGGCAATGGATTGAATCACTGCAGGTGTCAACAATTTGCAGAATTACATTTGTCTTCATTCCGGGGCACATGTGCGTCGTTGACAATGAGAAAGCAGACAGATTGGCTGGCTCTGCCGCTATATCAGAGGGCCAGCCAATGGACAGAGCTGACATCTTCATAGAGTGTGGCCGTAGAAAAGATTTTCATCTAAACCAATCCACGTCAACTACTAGATTGCGGGAGCTGGGTTTGTAGATTGGTGCGGCAAGAAAAGAACAGTATGACAGGTATACGTGTAGGCTTGTCAATCAAAATCGAACTGGTACAGTCAGTCGCTTGACGCTGTTGGAGATATTGCGAAGGAGATCGGAGCACCCATGGACGTGTCTGGAGTGCAATGAAGATATTCCAAACTGAAACTGAATTTTAATAGCTGACAGTGAGTCTGTAAGAAATACCATCTTGTCTGCAGGTGTTTGCAGCTTATTCATGTGCTGTGCTGCCATCAGAAGGACTAAGAGTTCTGCTTTGTAGTTGGAACATATTCTTCCAGTAGGGGCCGCTAGAGACACAGTAGTAGCATCTGGGTGCCTGATGTACACTCCTGCTCCACCATTAATGGTTGCCTCCATTGCCGATCCATCTGTGTAAATTCTTATCCAGCTGTCTTCTGGAAACATGTAATGGAGATGTTCCAATGTAGTTACTTTCTTCACTAGATTAAGCTCGCAAGAATTTTTCAAATGACAAACAGTAGTTAGCATTATAATGTGTTACTTAAATTCTTTTGTATCTTATGGAAGCTAATCTTGGAAAAATCATTAAACAATATGATGAAGTTTTCTGTACTGCTCTTATCCGGGTAGATTTTGATACGGAGGATCTGCAGTCATTCTGTCTGTGCCAGTCTCAAACAAAAATTTTTTATCATCAAAATGTTGAACATATAGTGTGTAGCTACAGTGAACATCTGTAGCTTAAGCGGTAGTGAGCTCGATCACAACCCAAGCATACATGGTTCAAATTCCACTGCAGGCAGTTTGGAAGCAAATTCGGTTACGTGGGATTTTTACGAAAAGTAACAATATACCTCACCATTCATAAAGCAATGGCAAACTACTGAACATATAAGTGGTGACTAGAAAATCAACGACTCGTTTACTGTGGTTGATGGCTACCTGTAAATGGATATGCCACGATTTTCATTTTTTCATAATATCAAATAAATTGATATTTAATTAGGTCTTATATATTACTTTTCTTGATAAAACACGGAAAACTAGACCTTATAAAGTGTCATGTTTATTCAATGCTCTGTTTGAAAGACACTTTATGTGCGGTTTAAAGATATGTTCCAAACATAGGTATATATATGCAGGCAGCAAAGAATATGACTTGCGGAAATTTTAGACTATAGGTCACTTAAGTATGTTGCTTGTATTAAATACAGTTTCAGTGCCTTCTATTGTATCTCAGATTGTGTGACATTGTGTCACACTTGTAATTAACTAGAACAATGAACTAAATTAAATACAAAATCTTTCAATAGCTTTTCTTTAAAATCAAGATTTGTGTTTTCACACACATATGAGTCTCATCATTCTTAATGTGTTTTGTAATTATGTAAATACATCCACGTTTGTTGTAAATATAATATGTGTATCGTATTATAATATTAAATATGACTCCTATGTATATGATACATATTGTATGTGTCTGTTTAAGCAATGAAAATCTATCATATGTGGTTCATATTGTTAACAAATATTACAGTTAAAAATAAGAATACAGAATTATAACCACATTATTATTTCAGAGTTTATTTCTTCAGAATATGAGAAGAAAGATGCACCCTTATTTCCGACTATTGATAGAACCATTTATTATATGCCGTGAGGAAATAAGAACTATTCATAGTCAGTGACCTCTTGCATGTTAAAAAATATCTATCTTTTATTTCTATCATATATTGTTCAAGTAAGTAGCACCTAGATGTCCAAGTACTTAATGAAAAGTTACTGTATATCATAATGAAAAAAAAAAGTAATGTATTGCTGCATATTGAAATATATATTATACAGATGATGACAATAATGCATCATATGTACATTTTCTTTGTAATTTAATTAGTAATGTTCCTAATAGCAGGTAGTGTCGTTTATTTTGTCTTTGGTGCATGTTGCTACTCTGCTATTGTTTTTGTTTGTTTATTTAGTTGGGTTTTCTATTATTTATATTTTTTACTTTTGTGTTTCTTGATTTTGGTTGTAATAATGTTTTGTGTTTGTTTTTTTAATAATGTGGAAAATATGTATTTTCCTGAAACTGTTCTTGTTTTTGTATAGACTGTAGATTAACAAAGTTGTTATGATCAAATGTTAACATGTTTTTAAGAGACAGTGAGGTGAATGTCTAACTTTTAAAACAGTATTCTGTCATTTTATTAGCAGCGACTATCTGTTCCATTGTCACTCAAGAAAAACATTGTAAAGTAAATAACAGATCAAATATTTTATATAGATAAAGCCAGAAGAAGTAATAGATCAAATGTCTTATAGATAAAACCAGAAGAAGTAATAGATCAAATGTCTTATAGATAAAGCCAGAAGTAATAGATCAAATGTCTTATAGATAAAACCAGAAGAAGTAATAGATCAAATGTTTTATATAGATAAAACCAGAAGAAGTAATAGATCAAATGTCTTATAGATAAAGCCAGAAGAAGTAATAGATCAAATGTTTTATAGATAAAACCAGAAGAAGTAATAGATCAAATGTCTTATAGATAAAGCCAGAAGAAGTAATAGATCAATTGTGTTTAGATAAATTTAAAAGCAATAACATATTTAAAAAGTGTTAAAGATATAAGAAGTACCAAATCAAATGTGTTATAGATAAAGCTAGAAGAAGCAATACATCAAATGTTTTGTTAGATAAAACCAGAAAAAGGAACACATCAAATGTATGACAAATAAGTCATAATAACTAATATATAAATAAGTTCAAATTTGTTACAAATAAACAGGAATATCAAGCAAATCAAAGTTTTAGACCAAGCCAGATCATGTACAACATCAAAGTGAAACATACAAAAAAATGGTGCTGGATTTAAAGTATTTTCATATTTATATTAACACTGATTGCATTTTCACCTTGATTGTCTTCTTTCATGAAAATATTTGAATATGTTGGTGTTCTTGTGTTACATTGCGTCTTATGAATCTTCTTTCTTTTGTCGTCACACTGCTACCGGGTTGTTGCCCAGTGTTGTGGTTTTCTGTTTTTGTCTTGCGCTGTTCTGGTGGCTTGTGTGATTGTTATCTTTGTTCGTTCACAGGATTCTGCTACTCCATCTAACCATCTTTTCCGTGGTCTTCCTCTTGCCTTCTTTCCCAATGTTCTGTTGTAGAAGACTCTGTATACTGTGGAGTTTGGATGCATTCTTATTAAGTGGCCAAACCACTTCATTCTTTGTTTATCTATGTAATTCAAGCACGGTTTTGTGCCAACTTTCTTTCTTATGCTGTTGTTAGTGATTCTGTCTTTTCTTGTGTTGTTGGTAACTTTTCGCAGGCAACGCATTTCACATGTAGTTATTTTTTGTGACTGCGCTTTGCTCAATGTCCATGTTTGGCGTCTTATGAATATCAATTCAAATGCGTCATTTTAATATTGATTGGTTCATGCTTTAAGTTTTGCTACATTCTCCAAAAACAGAACTTCATTATAATTTCATGCCCATTTACAAGAAATGTTAGACCAGTTTCAATATAATTTCAGGAGTAAATTAATCAGGAAATAGAGTTCACTGACTGTTAGCTGATTTATTCTAACTGTTAGCTGATTTATTCTACCTGTTAGCTGATTTATTCTACCTGTTAGCTGATTTATTCTACCTGTTAGCTGATTTATTCTACCTGTTAGCTGATTTATTCTACCTGTTAGCTGATTTATTCTACCTGTTAGCTGATTTATTCTACCTGTTAGCTGATTTATTCTAACTGTTAGCTGATTTATTCTACCTGTTAGCTGATTTATTCTACCTGTTAGCTGATTTATTCTACCTGTTAGCTGATTTATCCTACCTGTTAGTTGATTTATTCTACACGACTTCATGATATCATACTTAACCTTCGGTATTATGATTACACTGCAGTCTTACCCGATTATTGATATCCAATATTGTTAAACATTTCTATGTGAAAATGTATGTTGTTAGCAGTGATAAATATTAAGTGATATTTAACATGTCAATGCTAGATGTAATACTGGACATATAAAAACTATATTTGTCACAGAAACACTGTTTAAATATAACTGCACTATATACTACTGCACTATTTGATTTTGTTGTGTACAAATAAATGCAGCTTTTCAAAAATTCTGATGATACCCTTAATGTGGTTGATTTGTATGTACATCTTTAAAAAATTGTATTTTTAGATCGTGTTAGAAAAATATTTTTTTTTTTGAAAACTCAGCCATTTTTTAATATTTTTTTTTTTAGAAAGTATCAACATTTTAAAAGTTAACATTAACATAACATTTGTATTTTCATATTGATCAAGGATTTCAATTTCTGTAATAATTATTATAGCCATGGGTTCTCTTTCCTTCTTAGCCCTAATTTTGCTTTTTTCAGCAGTTAATATTTTTACATGATCAAGAGCTCACAAGCTATTTTGCTTGTTAACAATAACATTTAGAGCAATAGTAGAAAAAAATTGTCATTTATGTGGAGATCAAAAATTGATATGTGAAAAATTGTTTTTTTATACATGTTACAAAATGTGAAGGAAACGCTTAAAGTAAGTAAGTTGGATGAAAAGTTGCAGTACTGTCAGAAACAGATTGAGAAATGAAAATAAAGTATATATAAAAGTACTTTACCATTCTCAGCATGAGGATTGAGATCTAGGCTACTACTGTAGCTCTGCACCATCTTTCTTGGACCAAACTCAATAAGGCACTGATCACATTGACTTTCAATGCATGCTTCGCAAGATCCATAAAGGTTTGCTCGATTGGATCGCAATAATTGCAGCTTCAATAATTACAAAAATTATTGTATGGATATATTGTCCTGGACAGCCTAAGGATTAATTCTTGCAACAAAACAGAATATTCAAAAGCATTGTTCCGGGGGTGCTATTATACAGTAGTGAGTACTGGAAAAGGACACACAGCATCATATGCAAGTTGTAGACGTTCTAAATAAATAGTTAAGAAGAATTCTGCCTATTTTCTGGCCAAATATTGTGCCAAATGAAGAGTTGTTTTTTTAAAAATGCATCATTGGAAGTTATCATTAAAAGATGAAGATGGAGGCGGATGGGGTACTTATGTCACATACTAGTAGGAGCATTGACTCGAACAGCTCTCTGATGGACAACCCATGTGAAAAGAAGGCCTGGACTTCCAAAAGAAACACGAATAACTGGAAAAAAAGTTGAAAGATTGTCTGACATGGAAACAATTTGTAGAAAGATGGAAATCTCTTGTAGAAACCTAATGTATCAAACAAGAAATGAAGAGGATATAGATCGATAGATATTGCTTTGGGTAAATTTTTCCAATAAAAGTTAGCAATTTAATGTTTGCAATACTGAATGACATACGTCTCATGAAACTCCCATTCACAGTTTTGAATTTAAAACAGTCTTTAAATGAATATTATATGAAAGCTGGTAAGTGTTAAAGTATATGCAGGTTAAACCAGTATTAAAATATGTTCAGAAAACATTCTTTGTAATGGAACATTTTCTGGAGAAATCTAAAAGAAATAAAATAACTGAAGAATAAAATTATTTGCTTCCACTAGAAAAAACTCAAAATAAAAAAAACTGGCTGACATTACAAATAAGAATGAGAAAATTGATGTATTTTGGACATATAAAGAGACACAAAGGGTTAGAGAAGACCATTATGGAAGGAGACATCCTGGCAAAGAGGAGAAGAGGAAGACCATGGAGAAAATGGATTCAGGATGTAACCGATGATTTGAGCATAACGACTGCAGAGACAGGACATCTGGCCTATGATAGAGAGAAATTCCAAAGAACTGTTAGGGTGGCTAAATTCTGCTCGGGTCAAGCTTTTTGATGATGATGACTATTGCTGTGTGCCAAGTTATGTTTATTCAAAGCTAGCAATTCTTAACACTATTAGATAATTAGCTGCTTATAATAAGAAAGTAGCTACTGTTGTACTTTCCAGAGACTCCTGCCTCTTTCATGCTGTTTTTCTTTGGGTTATAAATTCTCTCATGTTGTCATAAAATGTTTAATCTTTTCATCAAAATATTCTGAAGGAAAGTGTTAGTAACCTGTTTTATGTACTAGAGTACTATTAATAATGTTTTCTGGGCTGCAGCAGTAATACTGGGGAGCAATAGACAGAGCAGTCTGACAATTCTACAATGAAATAGTAATGATGCTGATTGACACAGGAAAATATCTTTCTCAGCCTCATTTCATATTTTATTGTTCGCTTTTCTTGAATTTATGTTTTTTTAGATGAAAATATTTTTCATATTTGTTTTCTGTACCTTTATTGTATCTCCAATTCTGTTTATGATTTCAATACAGTTTTTTCTTATCTGGAAACACCCTGTGTCATTGTTTAATTGAAAAACTGAAAAATTAAAAAAATGTGTCTTCTGCTTACAAAGTGTTCCTTGTATTTTGATTTCCTTCATGATATCTGTCTCTATTCTTTTTTTTTTCTATTTGTATATTGGATATTTAATACTATTTATTCAAACTATCATTTCAATGATTAGTGCGATTAATCTGCTTATAAATTGTCCATGCTATTTTATTGTAAGCCAATCTTGGTTAAGATTTTCTGAAAGGTGAGAAATATTGGATTCAGTTCCACAGAAGAGATTAAACAAGTTGCCCAGGATAGAGCGGTTGAAATTGCTTGCAGTTGCATGTAAGCATGTAATGGTACAACAGGAATTTAATAATTTTTAAATCTTGGTTATGTGTAATGTAATGTTTAACACTAGAGAATTCATTATATATCATGTTTCTTCTTCTTCCCCTTTCAACTCCCAGCAGAGCACAGGTCTTCAACAAACTTCTTCCAGTTCTTCCTCTTTCTTGCAATCTCTTCCAAGTCTTTCCTTGTTTTACCTATCCTTTTAATATTAGCCTCCAGCTCTCTTCTCCAGGTCGGTCTAGGTCTTCCCCTACTCTTCTTTCCCTGTGGGTTCCAAAACATAGTTCAAGTTATGGAAGTCAAAGGAGATCAAAACAAACAAAAAACACATATCATGTTTAGTTAAAATTGTTATCCAGTAATGAATATTGCATACAAGACAACAATACAAGTCTGTTTAAGAAAGTTAGAACAGCTACAAAGACAGAAAAACGACATATCTAAGATTGTTACTTGGTTATAAATCTTTTTTAAGCAATGTGGGCTGCAGATAATCTTCTCTATTCCATTATTGGTCATGCTTATAACAAGGACCAAGTTCACAGTCCTTAAGGTCTAGATGCAGTCTTAAAAAGGTTTTACATTGCTCCCTTCAGATTTTAAGTGTTAGGAAAGCGCACGCACCCCACCCCCACCCCGTGAGTGCGGTTCAATTCGCGGGCTGGCAGAAAAGCCACAGGTTCTCCAGATTTACAAAGTTCATGTCACATAACCGAAGGGTTAACGATGCCCATGGCACCGAGCCGAAGCGCTCAAAGCTTGTGCTTCTGGATCGGAAAAAAAAAAGTGATAGGAGCCACACCTTTAAATTATATCAGTTTTCCATGTTCCTTTTCCTGCTTGTATACTCTCATTTATTCATCCTTCTTTGTCAGAGCTAATATTGTTCAGTAGATCAGATTTAGTTGTCTGTATTGCTTTTCTGTTACGGTCTTTCCATCTTCCGATGACAAATGCAGCACAGCTTGTAAGGGTTTTTTTTACTGAGGTTATCTTCCCTTTGACTACTCTTGCTTGATTGTTGTTTGTATGATTATAGAGCATTTCTTTGGAAGCACAAGTGCCACCTGTTGGCCTGTCTCTCTTGGAAAAGCATAATCATTTAATGTATACCTGCCTATTCATTCAGTATAAAGTTGGTGTATATTGCAACTGATGCTTTCCTACTACCCACACAAGCCAGGATTGAGGTCAGTCACCTCTTCTGACAAGTGAGCTGTATTATATAATTGAAACATGTTATTGAGACCTCTCTATGAAAAATCAGATCTGAAACGATGCTGTATTTTAACTCCGATTTCAGAGGAAAATGAAGTTTAGATCCTCAAGTGTGATCTGATTGCAGCCGATCAATTTTGGAAACAAAAGCTACAGAATACAAGCAACCAGTTTTTGGGTGATACTGGGATTGAAATCTCAAGTCTGATCAACATAAACACATTCTCATTTTTTTTTGGTATGATTTGTTTTGTGAACTTTGATAACAAAGTGAATTATTATTATTTTCTGATTTTATTACTTTGAATAATACACTCTCATCCCATAGCACCTGTTTTTTTTTTCATTTTAATTCTCAGCTTTCCTCATTCATCAGGCAAGAAGTATCTGTTGGAATGTACTAACACGTTTTTGTTAATATTTTATTTTTTCATCTCATAAGCTGTTTTATACATTGTTCTTCATTTCTTTTGTGTATTAATTTGTTTTGTGAACAGTGTATCACTCATTGTAGTTTTACTTTGGTTTTATATATTTTTTTTAGCTGCCTAGAAAGGTGTCTGTTGATTATTTTAATTTAAATATATATATATATAGTCCTATATATATATATGTGTGTATGATTATGTGATTACTCATATATGTGAAAATACACTGTCTGCATTCGTGCTCAGCTTTGGAGTTAGTGATTAATTTTAAGAAGAGATTAGAAGGAAAAGAATATATCAATCTTTGTGTGTAAGTATGCATGAAATTAGTAGCCATATTTGGGAAGGCATCCACAACTATGTTCGGATTAGCAAAGTGTGTAGGGGAGAATAGGACACTCATACGAAACACCAAGACACAAGTTTATAAGGTATGTGTTCTTAGCACTCTACTATATGGTAGTGAGATGTGGACCATATATGCCAGGCAAGAACATCGTTTAACACTTTCCCAATCGTTGTCTCAGGCGTATGTATATACAACACCTGATGGCAGGACTACATCTCCAATTTGGAAGTCCTGGACAGTGCTGGCATGTAGTCTTTCACATATAGTCTGGCATGTCTGCATTCCAAGGAAGTACATCTTGTTGAGTCAGTGACGGCTGAAGTGGCTGAGACAAGTATTCCGCATGAGCGATGCTAGAATCCCAAACGACACTGTATATGGCCAACTCACAACTGGTACTGGACAACATGTGTGTCAATTACTAAATACTTCATTGACACCTGCAAGTATGATCTAACATCATGCAGCATAAACAAGATTTGATTGGGAGTGGTTGGCCAGAGACAGGCAGGCATGGTAGAGTTGCTCAAAAAGAAACAGCCTCACATATGAAGACAAAAGAGAGACCATCCTCTGCTTCAGCTCTAGCCACCAGTTTTACTTGCAGCAACTGAGGCAAGAATTGTCATTATAGCCACAAAAGATGTGATTCAGAACAAACTCAAACTATATGATGCAAAACCTATTGTCTCCTGAGGCAAAGAGGCAGATGATGTCTGTGTATGTGCATGGTTATCAGTTATATGAGGACTATCATCATAGCACTCCGGACATGTCCATAGGTGCTCCGATCTCCGCCTCAGCAAATCCAGCAGCGTCCAGCGACCCAACACGCCAGTTCGATGTTGATTAATCAATCTCTTTGCATATTTAGTATGTCGTTCTTTTCGGCTGCACCAATATTGACACCCATCTCTTTCAATCTGGTCAGCGAGTGGGATTCACAGCCCTGAAACTCCTCTGTTCGGAAAGACTCTCTCAATGCGTGAAGAATGTCACTTTGATCCATTGCAGCTCCCTCTGATATTGTAGCTAAGCCAGCCAATCTATCAGCTCGTTCATTACCCCTAACTCCTGCGTGCCCAGGGACAAAATAAAGGTGATTTCTCTGATCATTGTCTGTACCAGTACCTCCACCCAGTTGCGTCTCACCATACCTGATTCGACTTTACGAATCATGCTCATGGAGTCACTGAGTATGAAAACACGAGAGTAATTGTGAGATGCCAACCAGTTCACCGCCTCCGTAACCGCCCGAACCTCCATTGTCAAGCTACTTGTGGTTGTTGCGTAGGCCCCACTGGCCTCTCTTATTATTTTCCTCCTGAGCGTGCTGAAAATGCCCACGCACAGCGTTGTTGGCGAATGACTGAACCATCGGTGTAAATAACCACATCTGTATCATTGATGATGTCATTCAAGAGAGCCTCCACCTCCACGTTTAGCAGTGATAGATTATTTTGTCGCAGTTTTTCTTAATAGATATAATAACGGCGAAAGCAGTCGGAAATTGAGGCGACACAGCAATCCATTCCTCTCCTGTTTCAATTCCGGATGGATCACATATTTTCATAAGCGTATCTTCCGCCTGACTCAGCCATGATCTGCCTCTCTTGAGTCGACACCCTTTCTCCTTAATGAGTTCTTCTTGGAGAGGATGTTTCTTGTTTGCATTGATTCTTAGATATGATCGAACCCTCCAAGTTTCAATTCTGTTAGAAATAGTTGGGAGATCAAGAAGGAATCGCATTGACACTCCTGGTGTATCTTTGGTGCATCCCAGAATGATGCGCATATTCTCATTCTGAATTCTTTCCAGTCTCACTGTTTGCGTAAGACTAATTGTTAGGAGAGCGCATGCATATTCTATACTTGACAGAACAATACCTTGGTACAAGAGCACAAGAAGGTATTGCTCAATGTTAGCAGCCGCCATGATTCTCAGTGCGGATAGTGCGTTGCGAGCCTTGGCAATAACTTGGTCGATATGGTCCCTAAAGCATAGACTGCGATCAAATTTTACACCCAAATAACTCAGAGATGCTGTTCGGGTGAGTGTATGTCCATCTAACGTAACATGTGGTGTGTCAGACTTCACAATGTGATTATTTAGGAGAACCATGATAGCACAGCTTTGGTATGGTTTATCGATGCACCAGAAACATCACACCAGGCCATTATGCGGTTCAGTTCTTCCTGGAGTTTATTAGCAATTTCATCCCTGTTTCTCCCTGTCTGTACACCATGATGTCGTCTGCAAATGACAGTGTTCGTCCCCTGCCAGTTAATTGCTGCTTCGTAATCATTATGGTGAATACATTGAATAGTACTGGAGATAGTGGAGATCCCTGGGTAGGCCCGTGAAATTTTTGTCTGCACAGAATACCAATTACCACACCTGAGTGTCACTTTCCTCTCGAACAGGGCCCTTGCAATCTATCTTATGAGCAATGTATCGATTTTGAGTAGCGTGAGCATTTGTATAAGGTATGTGATTGGAACTTTGTTGTAAGCATCCTCGAGATCTAGTACAACAGCTCAAGTCTCCAAACCAGCCTGGAAGCCTTCAAAGACGTCATAGGAAAAGATCGATGCATTACACCAAGTTTCTTTATTCCGCCTGTATGCGCCGAATATCATTTCCCTGTTATCGGAGCAATGTGTCGACACGGAGTGGAATGACGATCTTGAATTCACGAGTGATGAAATACGTGCAATGCTTAAGAGATCACACAATACTGCACCAGGCCCCGATGGTATCCAATACAGTGACATAAGCAGGATATCGGACGAAGACATGAATGGGCTTTGTAAAGAATTCAACACTAGTTTAAAAAATGGCGAGATTAGGAGGAATGGCTACACAGTTATTTAATACCACTGGCAAAACCTAACAAGAATCACAAACACATAAGCGGTTTTAGAATAATTGCAATGCAGAACACAGTGGGCAAGCTTCTGGAAAAGTTAGTGGCATGTAGGCTCGATCGGGATTTGGAGGAACGTCGCATGTTTCCTTCCACCCTCGGCACCAAAAATAAAACTAATCCTAAGAAAGGGAACAGAAATGTGGAACATGTAGTAATGTTGGCTGAAAGGAACAGATATGGGAACATGCAGCAATGTTTTGCAGAAAGAGAACAGAAATGTGGAACTTTTAAGTAATGTTGGCAGAAAGGGAGCAAAAATGGGAACATTCAGTAATGTTGGCAGAAAGGAATGGCGAAACATGTAAAAACAAAGTACTGTAGTTTTAGAAAAAACAATAACAAGACACAGCAAAGTTTCGACCAAAAGACTTTTATTAAGCAAATGATACAAGAGAGGTGGAGAATTTCACTTCTCGCACAACAAACAACATGTAGGGTCAAACAACAAGTTCCTAACGGACCTAAAATGAAAATATGTGATTAGAATAACGAAATGAATGAATGCCAAAAATGTGATAAAAAAGATTAACAATGCAAATCATATATATATGTGTATATATATATATATATATATATATATATATATATATATATATATATATATATAAAATATATATATAATATATATATATATATAACATATGTACAATTAACATACACATATATAATATGGAACAAGAGAACAGACAGTATTAAGAAGCATAGGAATGTAGCGCGTTGAGTCCATAAAGTCGCAATGTACCATATAAAGATATAAAACAATTCTCTAGAGCAAATCGACTTCGATCATCAGAGGAATAAGATCGGATGGCTGTGACCTGGACATCGCGTGCTCCCAAATGGTCAATTCCATTGAAATGAGTGACTACATGGGTCACAGAGCATTGTCGTATATCACGTAAGTGTTGGCCGAAACGATCACTAAGCAATTTGCCTGTTTCGCCGATGTATGCTTTGTCACAACGTTTACAAGTGATGGTGTAGATTGTACTGTGGGACTCGCATGTGAAACCATCCTCAATAACAAACGTGGCTTTTGGAAAAGATACAGTCCGGGTCTGTATCACATAAGCACATGTATGGCATCGCCAACGAGCACATTAGCAGAAAGGGAACAGAAATATGGAACATGTAGTAATGTTGGCTGAAAGGGAACAGAAACTGCAAGAATTGATAAAAATAGTAAATAGTGGTGAATATTGATTGGATATTAAAATTAAGAGAATAAAACCAGTGATAATAATAATAAGCAAGGCAAGTGTGGTCAAAATTAAACATAATAAATAGAGCAAATTTGTAACATGTCAATGTCTCTGATATCTTAAACAGGCAATAATGGAAGATGGCTTTTTCCTCTCCGCTCCACGTGGAGCATAGGACATCAACAGTTGTTCGCCGCTGTTTCCTGTCTCTCTCCGCTCCTCGCGGAGCCTGAACGGTTGTTCGCCGCTGTTTCCTGTCTCTCTCCGCTCCTCGCGGAGCCTGAACAGTTGTTCGCCGCTGTTTCCTGTCTCTCTCCGCTCCTCGCGGAGCCTGATCAGTTGTTCGCCGCTGTTTCCTGCCTCTCTCCGCTCCTCGCGCAGCCTGAACAGTTGTTCGCCTCTTTTCTCGGTCTCTGGCTATTTTCTTTATGTTTTCCAGGATAGTCGAGCACCATTCAGTTCCTCAAGAAGACTTCGTCTCCAAGTCTGTTTAAGACGTCCTCTTTTCTATGTTCCTTGCGAGTTCCACTCTTGTCTAGTGATATTCGACTGTGTCTTCCGTAGAGTATGCCTGACCCATCGCCATTTTCTCCTCTTAACTTAGGTCATATTGAGGTCCTGTTCTTATCCACAGGTCTGTGTTTGTAACTCTGTCATACCATCTCAGTCTGAGAATCCACAGGTCTGTGTTTGTAACTCTGTCATACCATCTCAGTCTGAGAATCCACAGGTCTGTGTTTGTAACTCTGTCATACCATCTCAGTCTGAGAATCCATAGGTCTGTGTTTGTAACTCTGTCATACCATCTCAGTCTGAGAATCCACAGAAGACAAAGGTCTGAATCTTATTTGTATTTAATGTGATGACTCGCCACGTTCCCGAGCCATACAGCAACACAGATTTCACATTTGAGCTGAATATCCTGAGCTTTGTTTTCGTGGAGAATGCAGTAGATTATCACACTGTGTGCAGGATAGCAAAGGCATGTCGGTCTTTCCTAATCCTGGAATTAATGTCTTCATATGTACCTCCTGATTAAGATGACAGATATGAAACTGAAAATAGAAATGACCAAACAGCAAACTTCTTCTGTGATCTCTGGTCTTAATATAATGTGGATCACAAAATTCAGAAATAACAGATACAGGGAAAACACTATTTAAAGCGAACATTAAAGCCCGTTCCATAACTCTCTTCTTAACCTGACGATGTGAGGCAAAACATGATCATAAGAAAGAAAGAAAGACTGTTGAAAACCATACTGAATTGAAATGTGGGGAATCTCGCAATATAAAACATTAACGTCCCTCCTATTCATCTTCAAACCAACCAACCCCCTTCCCCACAACGATCGGTAGAGTTGATGGAAGCCTGTCTGATGTCTCATAGCAGAAAACACCAGCCTTTTATGAACAATGGATCCACGTAAGTCCCTGGACGCCTAGGTAAACAACATCCACGTATACTGTAATCTGTCATGTTCAGTCTACCGAAGCATTGACTCAAGAGCCGGATACAATAGGGACCCCAGTAAACGGAATCCCAGAGAGCCGTTGGAAAGGAGTAGCAACGATCTCAACATCCATCCTTATACTGAAAGTAGTTATCCTGTGTGCTTCGTTCTCTTCGAAGATCCTACAGAAGCGCTAGTCAAAAACGCCTAGCCTGATTTCTTACCCCCCATGGCCCAATACACAGACTGATCGATTAATTGATAGGACCATCATCATTGCACTTCGGTGAGTAGCCATGTGTGCTCCGATCTCTTTCTTACACGGGAGAATTTCAACTGCCGTGTACGAACTCCGTAGCACCGGCGAGGTCCCCGATGTAATTGTGAAGATGGTGAAGAGATTTTTGTAGGAATTTTATTTTTAATCTTTTCTAAGAATTTTGCCTGGGCAGAGGCTGTCCAACCTGCTCTTCTCGATTTTAAACTGTCACGGGTTCTTTTACATGCTCAAATTGAACACGGGACCTGTGTTTTATCGTCCGTCTCCAATAGGACTAGGAACTTGATATCACCTACACCGAAATCAGGGAACTCTGGAAAAAATATCCAGATGGCTCTACGAGAAAGCTAACCTGGTAACTTTGGCACGAAAGAGGAGCACCTAACCTCTACGCCACAGATACCCACAGATACACAGACCCACCCGTATATACCACAACATAATCATCAGCTGCGTTATCTGCTATCAGCTGCTTAATTACGAGTTCATGTTTTATATGGTACCATATACACATTTTGCTCCCTGGGTAATTAATGATCTTAGCATTATACAGAAGTTATCTATGCTACCATCTATCAGAATTTATTCTCCCTCTTTTGGTATGGTCACAACTGTGGTCAGCTGACCGATTGCTCTCTCGTGCAATATGATATTTTTTTTTTTTAGGGGCCCGCGATGGACGTGCCATACCAGGTTGATCCCGTACAACGGAACGTGAAAACTTTTCTAAACTATCAAGCCCCATCAATCCTTCGATCGCTGGCACTCCTAGTTTTGTACAAGGGTAGCAATGTGGTATTTAATGAAGGCTCCCGACTTTCGGCTTCGATAAAATGGGCACTAGTTCCGTAACACAGTCTGTTACCTTTGTGAACCCATGTAATGAGCCGCGTGACAGATATCAAGCGATACAGATACTACACTTTGATCTTAACCAAAAGGCTGAGAAGCGATCAAGTGGGCAGTAGATCAGTAACACAGGCTACCTCACCCCAAGCAGAAACTCATATTTAATTCTTAGTTAAAGAGCCATGGACCTCTAGTAAAGAGAATTCACATAGGATACTGTAACTGATATTCTGATATTGGTTTAGTTACTCTTAATATATTCTTTGTTTTCATAATGATTCTGTTGTGAACACACAGTAAGGAAACGAGTACACACAAGAACAGAAAACAAAAAACTGTAATCTTCAACACGGAACAAAAACATGTTTGTTCAACTGTGGCTTCAAACTCACCACAAATACAAGAGTATTTTAGGAACTGTGTAGTTACTTAATGCCCTTGTTATCAGTAACGAATTGATCTTTCTGCTGAGAAAAATAGGGACTTAGTTCATTCAAATATTTTTTAACGCGAGCTACTTCCATCCATGAATGTATTATTATGCCGTTGATGCACAGAGAAAACGAGCTGCGTGAAAAGACAGAACACACAACACCCACATGTCTAACCTTGATCATATATGCCCCACCTGTGGTAAGGGATTGTGTTCAAGGATTGGACTCTACAGTCACCTCCACACACATCAGAGAGGTGCAGCAGCACACGTCTGAGACTGTTGTCTTCATCGCTTGCGATACACGGCTATATATTTTATCAATACATGAAATAAAGCATGTAGTGTGGACAGAAGTGTCTCTTGCAGAACAATGAATACAAAGATATTGTTGTTTTGATGTTTTCTTGTTTGTGTTTCTTTATTACTTCAGTAACTCTTCATTGTGTAAGGTAACTTTACTTCACGTTGTTGCGAACTCCATGTTTGATTTTCTAATGATCTATTGTATTGTCTCTGAACACAAAATTAAACCAATTTGTCCTGAATAAAAATAATTAATCGGGTAGGTCTGAATCAAAGACGTCTGGCAGGGATGAAACGTCGTAAGAATTGTTCGCATATTTGAACAGACATGATTCCCTCTCAAACATAATTCTTCAGAGAACTGTTAACGATAGAAGAGGAAGGCAAAAAAAAGCATGGGTTGATAACATCAAGGATTGGCAAGGAAAGGACTTTTCCAAACTCATTAGCCTCGCAAAGGAGAGAAATATTTGGAGGAACTTCCGTGATGGTTAATTTCATCGCAACACCCCTGTAGGTAGAGATAACCGTGGTCTTCTATACCATAAGACCAACGCGCTCAGGTACAAATTCTCCGAAATCAGACCACAACCGTCACGTGATCCTCGCATTCCAGTATTAGTAGATAATGACAAATTCATTTTAAAAACACATGCTAAATCAAGGTTATATTATGTGACAAATTAAGTTTAACACTCAGGAATATCAGTATTATTGACATTTTTCATCAATACATAACCATGGACTCTTAGAATTGTGTAAAATTGCAAAAAACATTACAGTGTTCTATTTAACACTTACAAAAACCAGCCCCCATTAAACAGGAATTTTGGTTTTCCCGTCTGAGCTAGTCGGCCTTATGTTGCCGGGGACCACGAGACAACATAATACAATTTGTCACATTGTTGGAGTTTTAGAGGCAATCTTAGTGGCGCAGAATTATATAAAGGTAGGGAATCCTGACTCGATATGTGACTTGTACACACGGTTGGGGTTGAGATATCAGCATTGATATTAAAAAGAGAACATAATCTTTTAAGGAACAATTGTGGCGAAAACTATGTTGATGTCACAATTGAAGTGCCATTCTGGTTCTACAATCAAACAATAACCTTGACCTCTACAAAGAACAGCGTAATGAGATAAGACAACCAGAAGACGAGACACGTACTCTGTACGTGGTGTAGGACTCGAGACACTAGAATCAGAATTGGGGGATTAACTCGCCTGTGTGGTGCCGGGACCAGCAAGGGAAGCAAAGAATATTACCACTGCGACCTACATTGCATGTTGTAAGAGGTTATGGTTGTATCACCTAGGGAAGTTTCCGCTAGTAAATAAAAAGCAGAAATCGGATCTGCTGGCATAACTGAAACACAGTAAACTCGCTCTTAGCTCAGATCACATACAAATCACAAAGACTGGTTAACAAGTGGTCGATATGGAGCGTTCGAAGAAGAAGAAGAAGCTGAATTAACTTTGAACTTGCTTCATACTCATTTATTTCCACTTTAAGCCGTGCATGGATCACTCCCTGCCAGACTGCTAAAGGACACGGACACCAGAATCTTAGCGAAAATGTTCTTTACTGTCAACGCTTCTACGCTACTGAACACGCTGTTTAATATTTAGTTAGCTACATCGGGTATTATCAAGACGACATGATTGGGTTGGATACCAACTTTTGTGATTACATTCTTCCTCACAGAACTTGATCGGACTGACAGGAGTTAGCCAAGAACATACAAAGAATGTAAGAAGTACAATTTATCAGATTAACCACAGATAATTCTGCGAATTTGCTACTCTTTGAACAACGTCCTAGTGAAGTCTTCACTTTTGTATTATAGCTTTGAAATAGGATATCCAAAAATATTGCTATATTTGGAAGGCTTCGTGTTACTGTTTGGGAGCGGAAGCGGATACGCGTAGCCACAAAGCTGAGAGTTTACCGGGCCATAGTGCTAACCCCACTGCTGTACGCCAGCGAGGCATGGGCATGTGTAGCAGACACACCAGAAAACTATACCACTTCCACACAAGTTGTCTATGCAGACTAAGTAGAAGAAAAAAATGCCAGACAAAATTCCAGATACCGAAGTTCTCATAAGATTCCAAGAGTCAACACCCTGTTGCAGAATGCCCATGTGAGACGGGCCAATTACGTTGCTCGGATGTCCGATAAAAACATCCCAAAACAATTGATGTATGGTGAGCTTGAAGGAGCCAGACGATTGGTTGGTCATCTGGGTTGTGCGTCTGCAAACTGTGCCTCCCCGTTTTGAAAATAACCGGACGGGCGAGCCAGTCAGCGAACGCGGTTCCCAGTGTCGATAACCAATTGCGTGCATAGTCTCTAACGGTTGCGCGTGCCTCCTCGCTTTTTCACGCGAACGAGGCTCCCAGCGAATAAGGGACAAGGTAGCGTATGCTATTAAGACTCGCTCGCTCGCCGCGCGCGGTCTTATTGTTGGTGTGTGTGTGTCCGTATATCGGAGTTTCTCGGTCGCGGTGTGATGCAGTCAGTCTAAAATTTTAAACGCTCGACGGTGGTCTCGTTAAAAGGCCCGGCTCTTGCAACGAGCTTGTGGGTCCGCAGGTAGTAACATGGTGTCGTTTTTTGCTTGGCGAGGCGCAAGTCTTGCCGGCAAAACTGTGGGAAGCGAGCGCTCGGTCGTTTCGCTTCAATTTCGCATTTTCGCCGGGGACGTCGGGATCCGCTCTGCACAGAGCGCTGTCTCCCTACCCCGAGCATTGTCGGTCCGGTCTCGTCCATGACAGCTATCTGGTTGATCCTGCCAGTAGTCATATGCTTGTCTCAAAGATTAAGCCATGCATGTCTAAGTTCACACTGTCTCACGGTGAAACCGCGAATGGCTCATTAAATCAGTCGAGGTTCAATAGATGACACGATCCATCTGGGTTGTGCGTCTGCAAACTGTGCCTCCCCGTTTTGAAAATAACCGGACGGGCGAGCCAGTCAGCGAACGCGGTTCCCCAGTGTCGATAACCAATTGCGTGCATAGTCTCTAACGGCTGCGCGTGCCTCCTCGCTTTTCACGCGAACGAGGCTCCCAGCGAATAAGGGACAAGGTAGCTTTTGCTATTAAGACTCGCTCGCTCGCGCGCGCTGTCTTATTGGTGGTGTGTGTGTCCGTATATCGGAGTTTCTCGGTCGCGGTGTGATGCAGTCAGTCTAAAATTTTAAACGCTCGACGGTGGTCTCGTTAAAGGCCCGGCTCTCGCAACGAGCTTGTGGGTCCGCAGGTAGTAACATGGTGTCGTTTTTTGCTTGGCGAGGCGCAAGTCTTGCCGGCAAAACTGTGGGAAGCGAGCGCTCGGTCGTTTCGCTTCAATTTCGCATTTTCGCCGGGGACGTCGGGATCCGCTCTGCACAGAGCGCTGTCTCCCTACCCCGAGCATTGTCGGTCCGGTCTCGTCCATGACAGCTATCTGGTTGATCCTGCCAGTAGTCATATGCTTGTCTCAAAGATTAAGCCATGCATGTCTAAGTTCACACTGTCTCACGGTGAAACCGCGAATGGCTCATTAAATCAGTCGAGGTTCAATAGATGACACGATCCTCAAAAGGCTCATGAGGTCATGGTGGTAACATGAGCCAGGGTTAGCGAGGGCGCGTAACCAAGACCCTGCCCCTAACCTCCACGCGGTGACCCTGGAAACAGACTCTGGTTCTGGTCTGGCTAAGAGGGGCAGGGATCGGGAGAGGAAACTACTGGTAGTGGTAGTGGTAGCAGTGCAATTACGGAAATACGATAAAGATACATACAAATAAAATGCACAATTCTCCTGACCGATGTCCAACAAGATATTGCCCAAGTCCTGAACGCAAAGAAACAGCAACGAAACGTCTCAGACATGGATGAGAGGTGCATCCAGTGACCAAAGTATGCCCACGTAGGGCGAAGCTCGAAGCCCTGAGGAGGGGGCAAACATTGCCAGCCCGTCGGCAAGAATAAACAAGGCAGGACCGTAACGAATGAAAGTCTACCCTCGTGTTGGTGCGAGAGAAGATTGCAGCTGACCCCGCATTGGTAGCCTGGTGCAGATACATGTACTGGGCAAGGTTTGCCGAGCGCAAAAGAACAAGTTGCGTTTAGTGCATAACGAAACTACCCGCCCTGAGAAAACCGTGCAAGGTACTGTGCGATTAAAATTAACATCCCCGGAAGAACTGAGGTTGGTGATGCCTAACGGAACTGCCAGCCTTGGGGCAACTGGGCAAGGTTCGATTGCAGTCGTAACTAACATCCCCGGAATAACTGGGGCGGGTGATGGCGGCGAGCGCAAAATCCTCAGTTACGCTTATAGTGCCCACTGAAACGACCCTCTACATTGTTTGTACTCGGTCCCATGCCAGTGCTTTCGAGGTAAATTGCAAATTGCCACGTACCGATACGCGTCTAGAAAAGGCTGAGAATGTTCCTTCCCGGATCAAACTCAAAAATGTACGGTAAAGCAAGGCCGACAATGTACGGATCAAACAGGAAGCCCGGGTCCTGAACATTGGCGAAGGCCGATACTTTACACGGTGTTTTATACGAGTAAGACGCCGTCCGAGGACAAGCTGACAAGCCCGAGAAATATTTCTCAGTCAGAACGGGTAAAGCAGCGTAACTCACTGTCTTGGCGTAGATCACAAAGCCCAAATATACGGCAAAGTTGATCCGAAAGGATCGTTCTAAGGAAAGTTCACCCTAGTAAATCAAAAGCTGGCAGAAAACGGACGGGCGGGCCTAGTCACCATGGGCGCACAATCGTCCCGACGTAGATCACTCCGTTCTTGCCAGTGGACCAATTATACATCACAATAAGAATGATCAAATTGGCCGTGAAGAATGTTAGCAGAAGAAGAAGAAGAAGATTGGTTGGTCGACAGAAAAGCACTCCGAAGTGCAATGATTAGGGTCTTATCAATCAAATAGACTTAAATGGATTAGCTTCTAAAACAAACAGCGCACTAATTGGTAAGGCAATTGAAAAAGAAAATTACTGTGAAATACATTTTTTTAAAGTACGATTAGAGCTAAACATTAAATAACCAGGAATGAGTTTACGTAAAACAGACTTGCTGATATAGAAGAGCTTGACCTGTGGGAAAAACTGACAAAAGCAGAAGTAATAAAGTAAAAAAAAAACTGTGAGTTATTGTCCCCCTCCTGTCAATGTTATGCGTCATTGCAGTGTGTCTTTATAATGTGACCGAGAACCTAAAGATAAGTTACATTTTTTTCAAAATGTAATGTGTGTAATTCAGGTAAGGACCAGAGTACCTAAACCACGTGATCATTTCGAGATAACAGTGACCTTATCTTGGTTGAGTCTGTATGTGGCTGGTCAATAGGGCCAGGAAGTTTAGTGATTACGTGTTTGGAAGTAAGTTACACACTAAACTTCAGAGCAGGTGCTGTTAGTACAATAAGGTGCCGCTTCTAAATGATGGTACGGAGTTTCTATTTAATATTGAATTGTAGTGTTCTCTTAGATAGTTCAGCATGTCTTTATCGTTCATATTATCATTGCGTGATTTTTTAATATGAGTGTAATGATATAATATAACTATTGGTTAACCGAACAGACGCTGCGACATTACGGGCAACAAATATGTGCTCAGTCTTTCACAGCTGATGACGAATGGTAGTCATAAAGACAGTTTCCGTGACTCGCTAGTTTATATCCGTTTGTTATACATCTGACTACGTGACTCTTCCTAATACTTTTCTTAATACTTTTGGTGTGTCAATAATTCATACAGCGTTCGAACCATTACTTCATCGATTGGTCCATAATTCCATCAATGTTCGAACAACTGTTTTATCGATTGAACCTTAATTTCAGCAGTGTATGGGCAACTAACTCTCAAGTGATTCCCGACTTCAGTGTAGGTGAAATCAAGTTTCTAGTCCTATCGGAGACGAACGATAAAACACAGATTCCGTGTTCAAGCTGAGCATGTGAAAGAACCTGACACCGCTGACAGTCAATAAGAGTATGTTGAAATGTCACTGTTCGGTAAAAAAAATTTATGAAACAAAAATAAAATGTATACAAAATTTTCACAATTCTTAAAATTACATCAAGGACACTCACTGATGTTACAGAGTTCATACCGTTATTGGTTGCTGAACCGACGTCATATCACGAAGGGCCTACATATATGTGCTCAGTCTCCTCCCAACAGACGTAGAAGAGCATGCATACAGATGGTTCCCGTGACACGCCTGTTAAACACTCCTCATTCTGACCCTTATGTATTCAGTTATGATTGCACAGCCTGTAATTCCAAATTCTATCAATCGCTGGATAAATTCAATAGCAATGTTAGTGTCTTCATTCAATGTTAGTGTCTTCATGCAATAGGCGATCACCAAGAAATCGAAGAACGCCCCCATCCATCTTCAACTCTACAATGTTCGATGTTGTTGATGCAAGTCTGCCCGTTCACTCATTGACGAGAACATTCACATGTCCATGACAGTAGATCCACGTGAGTCTCGGTGGTTGAAACCTCAACAGACCAAGTCCCCTTATACAGCAACTTGCCAGTTTGAACCTTCTTCTCTCGCGCGCGATCACCGCCCAGACCGATGTACCAGACCTCTCCGTAAATTCTATTCGTGTGGAAATCTAATTTATGCAGCCTTAGCAGTGGTGTGTTTTACATCACATCTTCAGCACCATTTGGAGCTCTGGTGCTTATCCTTCGGCAATGTTTAGTTTAGTTTAGTTTAGTCGTCGGATCACCATCACTGCACGTCGAACAAATTAGTCCATAAGTGATCCGATCTCTCTCTCAGTATGTCCATCAGCGTGTGGCCACTAACGACACCGGTTCTTTGTTGGTTTACAATTCTTCTTTGTCTGCCAGCATAGCGTTCTTGTCGAGCTACACCACACTTAACTTTGAGTTCTTGCAGTCTGGTTAGTGTTGTGGATTCACCGCTATTACGTGAATCATGTACACGCCCTCTCTCCTTAAGGAATTTATAATATCAGCCTGGTCCATTGCTCGTCCGCTTTGGACAGCAGCCATACCTGCAAGCCTATCCGCACGTTCATTCCCCTTACACCTGCATAGTTAGTTAGTTTATTCCTTTCGAGCCAAAGGCGGCACATAGGGCAGAGGTTTTAGATCTCCATGTGATACGGTTCTTTGCTAGCAGTTGGAGATCTTGTATGGTTTTACATCCCAATAGTTTACTTTCTTGTTGGATGGTTCTTCGAAGAGTGGTCTTTGGTCTTCCACGTTTTCTTTTCCCAATTGGTGACCACATAAGGACTTGTCGATTTAGTCTCTTTTCATCTGCTCTAAGAACATGACCTAAATATTTCCACCTTCGTTTCCTTATAATATTTGATACGGGTTGTTGGTGTGTTCTATCTCTCACTGTGTTGTTAGAAACGAAATCACTCCATTTTACTTTTAATAATTTTCGTAGACATTTATTCTCAAAGCTGTCCAGTTTCTTATCAATTTTCTTTGTTGATTTCCAACTTTCACAACCGTAGGTCAGTACAAGAATCACACATGACCTAAATAATTTAACTTTTGTGCATATACTAAGGTCTTGAGATTGCCAGATATTCGTTAATTTAGTGAAGGCACTAGCTGCTATAGCAATACGAGAGTTTATTTCTTTCATCGTGTCTCTGTTGTTTGACACTTTACTACCCAAATATGTAAAATGTTCAACTTTCTCCAGTGTTTGGCCATTTATTACGATGTTGTCTGTCGAGTTTGTGAGGTCCATAATTTTGGTCTTGGCAGAATTAATCTGGAGACCAACCTGTTCTGCAAGTGTGCAAAGATTGCTCGTTAGTTTGTGGGTTGCTTGTGTGGTTGAATTCAATATGGCCACGTCATCGGCAAAGTCAAGATCAAATAGTCTGCTGTTATTAAGCCATTTGATGCCTAGTTGATCATCTTGGTGCATTTGCGCATGATCCAGTCTATAGCTATCCCAAAAGCATAGGTGACATAACGCAGCCCTGCTTCATACCCGAATTGACTGCGAACCAGTCTGAGTTTCCTGCATCTGTTCTTACACAGCAGGATGCTTCAGAATAGAAGGCTTTTATAATATTGATGTACTTTTCCTGGAGGCCGTAGGTCTTAGGAATCTCCCAGAGAGTAGAACGATGAAGACTATCAAATGCTTTCTGAAAGTCTATAAAATTTATCACTACACCTGCATGCCCTGGCACAAAAATAAAACTGATTTTTGTCAGCTTAGACCTCCCCAGCGATTCTATCCATTGTCTCCTAGCCCATCCTGTTTCAATCTTCCTGAGTATACTCATTGAGTCACTGAGAAAACATGCATGGATAAAAGTATGTGATTCTAGCCAAATCATCGCTTTGCCTTCGGCGATGTGTCCGGTTTCAGCCAGCGTTTACTCGGTTCGCTCTCCGTTCTGTAGCCATCTAGTGTTTTTACGATGTGGGGTATCTAGCCCCACGCCCTACCTCCTTAGTCACTTCTTACGACATGCGTGGCGGGTAACAGTGGTTCTATTCTTTACACCCCAGTTTGGGGCCCGGTAACCACTCGAGCGGTTTGAACCTTCTGAATCGTCGACATAGAGTCGGACACAACAACGGTTCAAGTAAACGAAGTCTTAGAGAGCGACTGGATGGCAGCAGTAACGGCCTCAACCTCCATCCCTATACTGGAAGCAGTTGTTCTGTATGCTCCATTCCGCTTTTCAAAAAACCCACAATGCGCGCTATCTAGGGAACTCCTGCCTGACTTCTCACCAAGATGCAAAGACTCATCGGTAGCCTATATACACAGCATCGTCATCACTTTCGTTATTAGCTATCAACTGTTTAATTGCAGGTTAAACTTCATGTTGCCTCAATCTCTACAATCCTTTCCAAGAGTAATGATAACATTGCGGAAGATGTCCATGATACCATTTATAGGAATCTATTCTTCTTTCAGTATAGTCACAACTGCTGTCATCTGATCATTTGTCCTCGCAGCTTTGACCATCTACAACATCAACGATCACGAATTGTTACCGGAATCCCCTGTACCTCCTCACCCTCAGGTAAAGAGTCAAATGCATTTAGGCAGTTTGTACACTGTCGTTGAGATCTTTTTATGCAAGAAAGAGACCACAGCACAAATGATTGTTAACCAAATTGCTTTTGTGTGCGCAATCATAAATAGTGTTTTTCACCGCCTCGGCTATTTATAAGGTCCACCTCCTAAAAGTGAAAAATGATCTAAATTTTACATTAATTTATTTGTAATCAAATTTTATGAAAATGAAAATCAAATACTAGCAATAATGAGTGCTCCATTAGATAAAAAAATGGTTTTAAAAAGAAAACTTGCAAGTACGAAGAAATCTTATATCTCCTATCATCATCATCAGTACGGTCACCACATCGATAATTGGCTTCAATTGCCCTCCAACATCTCTTGTCTCTATAGTGCACACTGCAGGCTATAATGTGTTCATCTCTTGGTGTTTACCTTCCATTTGTGTCTTGGTCTTCCTCTTGTTCGTCGTTCTTCAACTTTTCCCTCTGTTAAGGTTTTGATAATTATGTAATGTCTTTTTATGTGTCCGATATATTGTATTTGTTTCATTTTTATTATCTGTGGTAATTTTGTTTCATTATTAGTTTCTCACACATTTCTTTATTTGTCAGGTTTTTTTCTGTCCATGATATACAACATATTCTTCTGTATATCCCCATCTTCAATGCATTAATTCTGTCTTATAAATGTCTATTCAATGCCCATGTTTCTGAATTATACAAAAGTACTTGAATATATAGCACTTGATAATCCTCATGTTTAGCTTAATTGGTATCTGTTAGTAGCTTGCTCATGTCATTGAATGTACTCTTGGCCATTCCTATTTTCTTCTTAATCTCTTTTTCCCATCTTTCATCATTTGTAATCATGTGTTCTAGATATAAGATAGTGTTTACTTGCTTCAGTAGTTCTCCGTGTGTTTTTATATTTATTTTTGGCTTATCCCATTCTTTGCTGATAACCATAGTATTCGTTTTCTGGATGTTAATATATAAACCATATTCCTTGCTAGTTTTGTTTAATTTGTCTACTAGTTCTTGTAGTTATTGCTTATTCTCGGTATACTATGTCATATGCATATGTTAGGTTATTTATTAGTTTTATTTTTGTCTTGAACCATGTCAGTCCTTCAAGCTATTTGAAGATTTTTTATGTATAGATGTTAAATAGACTAGATCACAAAATGCATCCCTGCTTAATTTTTCTTTTCATGTCAATGTATTGAGAGCAACTTATTTCTGCTACTCAACTGAAATGAATTATTAAATTGAAATGCTGCAGCTACCGATCATTATCTCATTATCAGCCTTCAATTTTTTTTAAATGTTATATATTTATTCAGATCTCATGACACCCATTATTACAACATTGTTTCTATAATTTCTAAGTATGCGGATATGTATATCATAAAACTACTTATTTGTTCAAGTATTTTTTGGTACATAAATCAGGACATACAATAAATAAGGCCCAGTAAATTTGTTTTCTGTATGTCAATAGACATTCACATATGTTATAAATTATGTTACATGTGTTTTGTTACGTACACAAATTGGCCACGTTGTTATCAAATATACGGTAGGATACTTGTGTCACAAATTGAACAGCTTTGATAATGGGCGTATTGTGTTAACGCCCGAGTGGTTACAGGGGTCCAAATTAAGCGTGTAAAGATTAGAACCACTTTTACCTGCCATGCATTTCGTAAGAGGCGGCTATGGAGATTGGCCGTGGCGCTAGCTACCCCACACAGTAAAAATCTCTAGATAGCTTCAGAAGCTACAGCCAGGGAATTCATTGCTCGCCACCAGAGGAAGAAGAAGGATCCCATTAGGAAGGACTCGTGAAGCGACTCGATGAAATCCGAATGTAAATCGGACTGCCGACTCACTTTCTTTGAACCCGGAAGATCTCTAGGGAAGACACATGAACACATGTAGGCGGGAGTTGGAGACGGAATGCAAGAAAATGGGGAGAAACTGAAGAGATCTAGAAAAGATGGCCTTGGATAAGAGGGCGTGGGAGACCTTGGTTACGTATCTATGCCTCCTAGAGGTGAAGGGTGAAGAAGTATTGTGCTAAGGATGTTAGGAAAATTATAGATTAAACCCATAATTTGGTTTAATCTTTGTATTACACAATTTGCCTCATCTCAATAATCTATATATTCCCTTCACGTAATAGTGGACACATAAGATATTCACAAGGGATCCCCATTGTTGCCTGTCTGCTGTAGTGATATCTTGTATTGGTCAATATTCTTTTATTTCCCTTATAATCCTCCGTTTCCAGGTTTCCTTTCTGCCATTTCTCCACCATCAGTCTGCTGTCCACCGGACAGCTATCTTTGCCAAAGTGCTCAGTGTCATTCTACACAAATGTTCAAGCCCATCTTCTTCTTCTGATCGTTGTCGCCAGTGATGTGCAATTAGTAGTTTTTCCCGCAGTTTTTCATTTGAGATCTTTAATGGGACATATTCTTGGGATTCTGCTAAGACTTTTATTTTGAAAGGTTCTAATTTGTATGTAATATCTCCGGATATTTTCCAGCATTCACTGTGGTATAATATTTGAAATGCAAGTATGTCACCATGAAAACTAAAAGAGCATTGTTCAATTAATTTTTTCTTCCAACATTATGCTATAAGTACTAAACCTGTACTCTGACATCAAATGATAGAAGAAAACTAGTCAAGACAGAGATGAAGTGTCTACGCAGAATGCTGGAAGAATCAAGAAGAGACCGGTTTTGAAATGAAGACATCAGGAAAAAAGTGGCTACAACATCAGTACTGAACTTCATCAAGAAACAACAAATTAAATCATTCGGCGACTTATGCAGATTACGAACAGACAGTGAGTCTCAAAGAGAAATGTTACTCCGATACAGTGAATATAAAGCAAAAAGCCTTGCACTCACAGGTTGACCTCAGAAACAGCGGAGTGAAAAACACTATTTATGAAGCGGATACACGAGCCCGTTCTAGCAATCTCTACTAATTCTGCTGCTACTGTGTAGCAAAACAGGATTGGAGAAAAGAAGAAAGAAAAGAAGGCTATCGTAAAAGCAATATTTCAAGAATTTTACTTCGGTTCATTTTGAGTTTGGTCTTCTAAAAAGTACATTTTTATCTTCATATTTTTTGAAGTGCAACAAATGCTTGGTTTGCTTTTTTGATCTTTGCTACAACATCATTTTACGAATTCCCTTCTGTGGAAAGTTTACTTCTAACATATACAAATTAATGAACTTCTATTGTTTCATTGCTAAAATTAATTATGTTCTGATTTTTTATTCTGTCTAATTAGTTTAGTGATTAGTCATATCTGTTTGACTGTTTCAGATAAGTTTTTTCTTCCAGCGCCTCAACTAAGAGACTGATCTCATCTGCATAGTCCAGATCTTCTATGAAAACGGTAAGTGACCATCTAATGCATGGGTTCCCAAAGTTGGGGTACGCCGCCCAGTGGGCGATGAAGCCTTCCAGGGAGGCGATAGTGGGTTCAGAAGCATTGGTGCAGGGGTGGGGAGGAGTTTTTTTTCGGGATTTTGCGATTGAATAATCATAAAAAATTTGAATTCTGCATTTAATTTTCATCTTATGTCCATCTTACACAATCCATCTTTTCATCAATTTCTAGTTCATGAATATAATTGTTTGAAAATTGACCATGTATAGCAGTAATATATATCAATTTTCTATGTCAAAGTGAAAATAAAGCATGTATATATATGTGTGGGGGAGGACAGGGGCGTTTACAAACTGTTATAATGGGGAGGGGGCGTTACAAAGTTTATGTCATGCAAAATGGGCGGTGGTCCGAAAAAGTTTGGGAATCAATGATCTAATGTCTGTATTTTTTGTCTTTGAGACTTTAAATCATGAACTTGTCAATGGGCAAGTTGAAACCAGATTCTGACCCTGCGTTTATTTTTTAAAACACTTATATGTGATTGTGAAATTACCTTGCATCGTAAAACACTTATATGTGATTGTGAAATTATCTTGCATCGTAAAACACTTATATGTGATTGTGAAATTACCTTGCATCGTAAAACACTTATATGTGATTGTGAAATTACCTTGCATCGTAAAACACTTATATGTGATTATGAAATTACCTTGCATCGTAAAACACTTATATGTGATTGTGAAATTACCTTGCATCGTAAAACACTTATATGTGATTGTGAAATTACCTTGCATCGTAAAACACTTATATGTGATTGTGAAATTACCTTGCATCGTAAAACACTTATATGTGATTGTGAAATTACCTTGCATCGTAAAACACTTATATGTGATTGTGAAATTACCTTGCATCGTAAAACACTTATATGTGATTGTGAAATTACCTTGCATCGTAAAACACTTATATGTGATTGTGAAATTACCTTGCATCGTAAAACACTTATATGTGATTGTGAAATTACCTTGCATCGTAAAACACTTATATGTGATTGTGAAATTACCTTGCATCGTAAAACACTTATATGTGATTGTGAAATTACCTTGCATCGTAAAACACTTATATGTGATTGTGAAATTACCTTGCATCGTAAAACACTTATATGTGATTGTGAAATTACCTTGCATCGTAAAACACTTATATGTGATTGTGAAATTACCTTGCATCGTAAAACACTTATATGTGATTGTGAAATTACCTTGCATCGTAAAACACTTATATGTGATTGTGAAATTACCTTGCATCGTAAAACACTTATATGTGATTGTGAAATTACCTTGCATCGTAAAACACTTATATGTGATTGTGAAATTACCTTGCATCGTAAAACACTTATATGTGATTGTGAAATTACCTTGCATCGTAAAACACTTATATGTGATTGTGAAATTACCTTGCATCGTAAAACACTTATATGTGATTGTGAAATTACCTTGCATCGTAAAACACTTATATGTGATTGTGAAATTACCTTGCATCGTAAAACACTTATATGTGATTGTGAAATTACCTTGCATCGTAAAACACTTATATGTGATTATGAAATTACCTTGCATCGTAAAACACTTATATGTGATTGTGAAATTACCTTGCATCGTAAAACACTTATATGTGATTGTGAAATTACCTTGCATCGTAAAACACTTATATGTGATTGTGAAATTACCTTGCATCGTAAAACACTTATATGTGATTGTGAAATTACCTTGCATCGTAAAACACTTATATGTGATTGTGAAATTACCTTGCATCGTAAAACACTTATATGTGATTGTGAAATTACCTTGCATCGTAAAACACTTATATGTGATTGTGAAATTACCTTGCATCGTAAAACACTTATATGTGATTGTGAAATTACCTTGCATCGTAAAACACTTATATGTGATTGTGAAATTACCTTGCATCGTAAAACACTTATATGTGATTGTGAAATTACCTTGCATCGTAAAACACTTATATGTGATTGTGAAATTACCTTGCATCGTAAAACATTTATATGTGATTGTGAAATTACCTTGCATCGTAAAACACTTATATGTGATTGTGAAATTACCTTGCATCGTAAAACACTTATATGTGATTGTGAAATTACCTTGCATCGTAAAACACTTATATGTGATTGTGAAATTACCTTGCATCGTAAAACACTTATATGTGATTGTGAAATTATCTTGCATCGTAAAACACTTATATGTGATTATGAAATTACCTTGCATCGTAAAACACTTATATGTGATTGTGAAATTACCTTGCATCGTAAAACACTTATATGTGATTGTGAAATTACCTTGCATCGTAAAACACTTATATGTGATTGTGAAATTACCTTGCATCGTAATTTTGTGTATAATGTTTTACCAAATTCATCATTTTCTATGTTAGAGACAAATCTCAATTCTTCACCTAGATTCATTGTGTAGGCAACCAAAAGCTTTTTCCAGAATCAACAACGAACATGTTAACTGTGCTGTTCAAGTATTTGGCGTAGAGAACAATAAAATATGATCGATACATGATTTCCTTTTTATTGAAATGTTTGTTCTTGTCTGAATTTACTGTATAGATCTTGGGTCATTCTCTTTAGAATAATTCGATGAAAGATCTTTTTCGCTACTGCAGGGGCGGCTCGTCATTAAGGACCAGTGGGACCCAGCCCCACCCCTAATCGAAAGGGGAATAACTTCCCGGAATAGTAAATACTAAAAAAAAACATGATTTTTCCAAAAATGTGTGTCTGGCCCCACCAAGAAAAATGACAACGAGCCGCCACTGCGCTACTGACAAGTTGAGTAATATCTCTTCGGTTCTTACAATTTCCAAGATTTCTGTGTTTTTTGTGGGGCAGTTTGGTGATATTTACCTTCATCCAAGTTCTTAATTAATATACTTCTTTCATCCAGATATCTTGTAGAAAATAATTGGTACTTCTGTTACCTCTACTTTCAACATCTCTGGACAGATGCCATCACCACCACGCACTTTTATATTTTGCAAATGATAACACTTTGAGCATATATAACTTCTTTCACTTTTAATTATAAAAAAAAAGCTGAAGGTTTATATTCGAATCTTTCTTGTCTCGTGCTTTATTGATATGTTATGTTGTTATGCGATCGATGTCATTGGACATTCCCCTTCGTGCTCTGCTCTCCGCTGCAGCAGCCATCCCAAAATTCATTTTATCACCGTACCCATGAGAAGTTGATTAGTATACCCTCGCTCTCTACCACGAAGACGACACTGTCTGGCATGTAGAAACTTAACTCCTAATTCTTGAACTCGTTCCAGTGTCTGAGACTCGCCCATATCAAATAAATGAGAGCGTCCGAATTGATACTTTTGACAGTGGCGACTCGTCATTAAGGGCCAGTGGGGCTGGGCCCCACTAAAAATAATGTATAACGGATATTTATTATTTTATAAATTAAAATATAGCAACCAAAAACCATGATTTATCCGAAAAAAGGTCTGGCCCCACCAACAAAAATGATCACGAGCCGTCACTGCTTTTTGATAAGTATAAGTAGACGTGTTAAGACAATTTATCATCATCATCATCAGGTGGCGTCTCCACATCGAAGGTTGGCTGCAATGAATCTCCAGCATCCTCTGTCTTTCGCCTTGGTGTTGCACACTGTCAGACTATAACCTTCCCATTTCTTAAAGTTTCCTCCCATTTATCTCTCGGTCTTCCTCTTGCTTTCCCCCTCAATTTAGCAGCTGTTTAAATTATTATTTCCATCATTTCATCGTTGCTTTCTTTTCAGTAATCAACTTTTCATTACCTTTTGGGGGTTTAAAGCCAAGTTCTGAAAATAGACTGCATTTTCTTTAGGTTTCTTAACTGTTTTGCAATGTCTTTGTGTCACGTCTGTTTGCTGCTTATTTTGCTTCTACCATGGGTTTTTCCATACATGTCTGCTTATCAGTTTTTGTTCCTTGTTTTAACTTCTTTATTCGTATGTACACATTCTGCAGAAATTGTATGTTTCAATCTGGTTGATTTTGTTCTCTACAATTGTTAGTTTATTTTTTGTTTGTTTTAATTTTTATCCCACGTTTTCAACGTAATTCATTATTTTTTTAAATCTTGACATTTTTCCTGCTAGTTTTACTTCTTGGTCGGATTCGTAGATTTATATTCAGGTTTTCTGTAAATTGTTAAGCTGTATTTGCTATCTTATTTGTGGATTCTGTAGTTTTGGTACATCAACTCGCTGTTGCTTCCTTTTTTTTTTAGCTTAGTTTTAGGTAGAAGGCAGAAGAAAACAAACAAGTACTTGAACAACTGGAAGTGAAAAGTGAATATCTCAGAGAGATAGAAACTATACAACTGAAATACGTTGGTCACATTAAGATACAGGATACCCTGTTGAAAAGCATCTTGGAAGGTGGAAGGCAGGTGAGTAAGAGGAAGGAAAACCGAGATACTTGGGAGAGCGATGTGCGAAAACCTACAAATCTGGAAGAGAGAGGAGGAGATCCAATCTGGATAAACCCAAGGGAGGCTGCGGTGATACGTAATATATTTTCGTTTAAGGATACTTGGGAGAGGAACACGGGAAAGTGAACAGGAAGACTGGCAGTCTTTCGTCAGGACAAGGGACGAACTTGTTGGAAAGAAATTACAGCCAACCTTCAATACAGAGAAGGTACATGGTTGATTGAGAATATCAATGCTTGGCAAATGTTGCCAAATATTTGTAGACGAGTGAAATACACATTTTTCTTTAAGTTCAACAAAGTTTACTATCAGGTTTTAAAACAAATTTAAAACTGCAGACAACAGATAATGAACTAATTTGATAAATTAGAAAGATATCGTTAAAAGGTAATTACTAACAGAAAAAAATAATGTTTTTCATTGTCATCTTTGTATTTGTTTTCCTTTTTTTTCAGTGCAACGTAATATACGTCGAAGAATCATGTTGACCAGGTTTAGTGGACCGACATTTCATGTATGTGCTATTACTATAGTACTTCTGCAAATATGCATTTTATACACCAGTGCTCAAAACGCTACTAACGCAACAAATACAAGTACTGAGAACGTTACATCTGCCAAAACGTTAACAACAATTAACAAGACAGACAGTACAACTATTGCTACAACCGACATTACTATTATTGTCACAACCGACAGTACTGTTATTGCCACAACCGAGAGTACTATTATTGCCATAAACAACAACGCAAGTATTTTCTCAAGTGACAGTACTACTATTCACATAACCGATAGTACACCTGTTACCACAATCGACAGTAGTGCTACTGTTGCCACAACTGACAGTAGTGCTACTGTTGCCACAACTGAAAATAGTGCTACAATTGCCACAACTGAAAATACTCCTACTACGAAAACCACTAGTGGTCCCAATACCGCAACGGCCAGAAATGTTGATACTACAACCATCGATATAAGTAGTACAACAAACACCACCTGTTCAGGTGACAGTACTACCACTGTTAAAGCTAACTGTACCACTGTAGTATCTGATGTTTCTACTGACAAATACTCCTCATCAAGCTCTACTGATCAGATCAGGGCAACAACAAGATCAAATGAAAGACATAAGGTGCCCCCTTCTTATCTAATGCCGCATGGTAAGAATAGTTTCTTATCCAAAATATCATTTATCAAAAATTGTGATAAAACTTACATGTCACCGCTTCTTTTTTTTCTGCAAGTGATTATATGAAACTTTATTATAGGTGCCCTCTCCCCAGTATGTTCATGGGTTGTTCAATTTTAATATTTGTTCAGAGCAATGTGAAAGTAGCCAATTTGTTTAGCATTAGTGTTTTTGTATGAGTTTGTATGTTCATCATTTGTTTTATATTTATAAAATCTTGCTTGAATTATAACTTAACACATTACATACAATTGACCAATACATCGGCACTTAAATGTGGGTCAATCACAACAATAGCCACAATAGCGGCTTTTGACATAGAGTACCTTCTTTCATTTTGTAACCCGTGCTGTCTTTCCCAATTCTTCTTCGAATGCTGTATGTCGACCACTGGCTAAACTACTCCTTGTGATTTGTATGTGATCTGAACCTAAGAGCGACAGTACGTTGTGCCAGCTATGCGCCTACAAGTAGGCCAGCACATCTGATTTCTGCGAGGCCTTTTATTTACTAAGTAGCTTCTCTAGACCTCTACCTCAGTAGCCTCTTACGACATGCCTTGTAGGTCGCGGTGTTACTATTCTTTGCTCCCTTTGCTAGCCAAGGCATATCATATCGCCATGCCTGCTGGTGTAGGCGATCATGTCTCTCCCCAACTCTCTCGCTCCCTGGTGCAGTTAATCATTTCTGCTGTCGATCTTTTGTCAAACCACGATGTCAGACCATCCAACATCTTCTCCCTCTGTCTTCCACGATCTCTCCTCTGAATTTTACCTATTGTCATACAATTTTCTAAACCTCCTCTTTGCATTTATGCATGTCGAACCTTGATTGTCTGATTCTTATTTGTTTATAATAGGTTTTCTTTGTGTGCAGGCCTATTTTAAAATATCGTTTATATATTGTTTATTAGATTAAACGGTTGAATTAAAATAATAACAATAATTTCACATTTACAGAAAACTTAGAAATACCAATTCCGCTCCAATTGAAATGTGCTGTGTTCAATGATAGTCTGATGCATGGCATGACAACAGAGGATTATTTCAGAACATATGTAGGTAACGTTGATATATATATGTTTATATGGCCTTTTACGTTTTTACAGACGGTCATTTTACAAATATTTTACTGCGACAGCTTCTGAGTTTACGATTGTCTCTCTTGCCTTTCAGCTCATCATTGTCTCTTTCCAAAAAATTCTGCACTTTTGTGTTGTGTTGTTCTCCACACAACTTGGTCATCAGCTAATTTTTTCCCCATTTGTTGGGAACTGATAGAAAAGTTCTTCAATGAGACTTTGTAGACATTTTTATATCTGGGCAGTGGTTCGGATATAACTAGGTTGTTGATTACAGGGGCGACTCGTCATTAAAGGGCCAATGGGGCCCGGCCCCAGCATTGCTCTTTCCTTGAAAGGAGTAATAACTTCCCGGAATAGACAAATAATATTAAATATTTTAAAAACCACGATTTTTCCGAAATTTTTGCCGGGCCCCACCAAGAAAAATGGCCACGAGCCGCCACTGGTTGATTATATATATGAACCATTTTATGAATACAAAGAAAACTAAATGGCATCTGATATAGCAAGATAACAGCCCAAAATTATCATATATTAAGAACACATTGAACATGGCGATGGAAAAAGAGGTAGAGCTGATTAGAGATAGCAGCCTTTCATTCGTCTTTGATAGAAGAGATATTCTGTGACGGGCATATCAATAATGTTTATGTATTCGTGAGTTCGATTTTGTTCGTAGCGGTTATGTGTGAGTGTATGTGTGCGTGCGCTTGCTTGCATGTGTGCGTAAGAGAGAGAGAGAGAGAGAGACAGAGAGAGAGAGAAATTGATGTTTTAAAAATGTAATAGTAGTGAGAAAAGAGAACATAATTGACAATGAGTTTTTAACAGAACATGAGACAAGAAAAATCAGGTGTTAATAATTAGCAAACCGGAGGCGCCCGTGTGGTGCCGGGGCCCACAAGGAAGCAAAGAATAGTACCACTGCAACCTACAATGCATGTCGTAAGGGGCGACTGATGTAGGCCCTAGGGATGTTACACTAGTAAATAAAAGCAGCGCAGAAATTGGATGTGCTGGCCTACTTGTAGGCACATAACTGGCACAACGTAAATCACTCTTAGGCTCAGATCACATACAAATCACACAGAGTGGTTAACAAGTGGTCGATATGGAGAGTTAGAAGAATAAGAAAAAGCAAATCGGAGGTAGGAAAATAACAAAAAACGAGTTGAAGAAATGTAGTTCATGACTAATGTTGTGGTGCTGAAAGAGGTCAGGACACAGAGAAAGCCTATCATCAATATAAGAAAGAGGCAGTCATCATTTTTCGAACATGCGATGAGAAAATGAGGTTTAGAACACATTGTGACAACCGGTAAAATCGAGGGTAGGCGAGACAGAGGAAACAGAGAGAGAGACTTTGGATAGCCTGACTTCATGGCACGGAAGAGCGTCAACATCTGAGTTGACAGCAAACACTAGAGATTTGTGAAGATCCATGATCGCTTATGCCATCCGGCACGGCACCTGATGATGATGATGATAATGAGTTCGGTGAACAATAATAAAATATAAATAAATATATTGAAGATAATAGAAGAAAATATAACATTATGTATTGTATTTGATAATTGGAGAGTGTGTGACAGAACAAATAAGAAAATAACTATTATAACTCTAGCGCACGAAGAAGATCAAGAAGCAGATGAATACACAACATTTAGAACCGATACTGAGTTATTAATACAATACAGTTAAACTACAGTAGCAACCTCCAGATGACGAAGATCCATCGCGGTATAAAGGATAGGAGGGTTGGGGGTGGACAATTCAGCAAAATTAGAAGTGAGAGTTTGAATGAGATTATGCGATCCATAAATAACATATTTGAGAGAGAATGACAACAAAATAGAAAAAAAGAAAGCGTGTTTGTTTGTGTGTATGTTATACCGAGGCTTCTGATAACATAAGGCCGGCGAGCTCAGGTAAATATTTCTAGGGAATAGGAACACAACCGTTTCGTGACCTCGCATTCCAGTATTGTAAGATAAAGAGAAATTCATTTTAGAAACAAGGCTCGAATATATTTTTGTCTACGGCCATACCACGTTGAAAATACCAGTTCTCGTCCGATCACCGAAGTCAAGCAATATCGGGCGTGGTTAGTACTTAGATGGGTGACCGCTTGGGGACACCACGTGTTGTAGACATAAAAGTAGCCCGCCTGCCCAACGTGTTCGTAGCGCGTTGGACTACGGGTGCGGGTTCTCCTGCGGGTTCCTCTGTGAGTGCTGGTTCAACTCCGCGGACTGACAGAAAAGCCACAGATTCCCAGATTTACGGTGTTCGTGGCACCGAACCGAAGGGTTACGATGTCCATGACACCGAGCCGAAGAGCTTTCAGCTCAAGTGCTTCTGGATCGAGAAAAAAAAAAAGAAACAACACAGCATGTTAAATCAAGGTTATATTTTGTCACTATTTAAGTTTAACACTCAGGAATATCAGTATTATTAACATTTTTCATCAATACATAACCATGGACTCGTAGAGTTGTGTAAAAATGCAGAAAACAGTACAGTGTTCTATCATACACTTTTAAAAACCATCCCCCATTAAACAAAAATTATGTTGCCGGGAACCACGGTTAAACAAACATATCAAGAATAGAGTCATCACCATCAAGGTGCGTGTCATTTATAGAACGTTGCTCTCTTTGTAGCGCATCTGAAATTCACTCTGTCTCTAGCTAGTTCACCCACTTTGCCGTTGATCATATTCGTGGTTTAGCCACCTTCTTCTTGGTCTGCCTCTGCATCCTGGGACCCTGCCCTCCAATATTGTTCTCTCCAGGCCATCGTGACGCTTGATGTGGCCAAAGTATCTAATTTTTCTATAAGAATAGAGTATTAGAGGTAAAAACAATTTATAGAAGAGAGAGCACTCAGACTGAAGTTATTGTGTATTTTGGTTTTGTTTACATTTCTTTTTCAGCTAGAACTTGCGTTCAATCAAACTGAGGGTTTCATGAATATCACTATCGTTGGATTTTGGTAAGAACTTTACTAATATATATATATTTAAACTTGATATGTCAGTTGTATAATTTCACATACATAGTAAAACATATCGTGATCACTGAATGGTTATACTAGGTGAGTGTTGTCCAACGTTTTTTATATAATGGGGCCGACCCTGTGGTGCCGGGGCCCGCAGTGGAAGCAAAGAACAGCACCACTGTGACCTACAAAGCATGTTGTAAAAGGCGACTGATGTAGAATCTAGGAAGCTACCCTAGTAAATAAAAAGCATTGCAGAAATTTGATGTTCTGGCCTACATGTAGGCGCATAACTATCACAACGTACAATCGCTCTTAGGCTCAGATTACATACAAATCGCATAGAGTGGTTAACAAGTGGTCGATATGGAGCGTTTGAGGAGAAAGAATAAGACATCTACTTCATGAATAATCTACAATAGAACAGAATGAAAGCAGGTAAATCATGAACGGACAGTGCCACATATGCTATTCAGCCACGTCCGAGTGCTTACCGGGGCCCAAATTTAGGGTGTAAAGAACAGAACCACTGCCACGCATGTCGTAAGAGGCGACTAAGAAGGTTTGGCTGAAATCGGATGAATGTTTCCTAAACGTGTAGAAGTCTATGCGTTTAGGGGACTACCAAACCAATGTGCAACGTATACACATTCTTGGCAAAGATCAAACATATCACAAAGAGTGATTAAAATTGGTTGTAAAGAACGAACGCAAAGAAGAAGCTATCCAGCAGGTATGTAAATTTACAGCCATTAAACTTTGGTAGCAAATTGGTCTGGGGCTTAGCGGTAGTAAGCTCGGTCACAACCCAAGAGTACCTGGTTCAAACACGGCGGCGGGTAGTTTGGAAGCAAATTCGTCCGCGTGGATTTTTACGAACGGTAAAAATCTACCTCACCGTTCAGAAAGCATGGGCAAACTACTGAATGTATAAGTGGTGCCTAGAAAATCACAGCTCGTTTATTGCGGTTGATGGCGAGGTCATGTAAAGGATATGCCTCGATTTTCATTTTTCAGTGAATTGGTACAAATTTCTGTTGCCATGTTTTCATCTTCTGAAATGAGGACACTTCTCTCTACTATAGTTCGTTCCAAAATTCACGAACATCTTTTTTTTTTTTTTTTTCCGATCCAGAAGCACTTGAGCTTTCAGCTCTTCGGCTCGGTGCCATGGACATCGTAACCCTTCGGTTCGGTGCCACGAACACCGTGAATCTGGGGAATCTGTGGCTTTTTCTGCCTGCCCACGGAATTGAACCCGTACACACAGAGGGCTAGTCACCCACAGTCCAACGCGCTACGAACACGCTGGGCACGCGGGCACGAACATCTTTAACGACCGATATAAAATCATCCAAATGACAGAAATTATCGTTTTTTACATTTTGCTATTGATAACAGTCGCGATCTTCGTAACGTATTTTTGCCCACTAAAACCTTTAGTGCCATAAGATTTTACTTATTTGTTATTAGTAAAATAACAGCGATGTTGATTTGGTATACAATTAATACATGTAGAAATTTAACGGTACGATAGTCATGTATTCCTATAATTACGCATTTGTGCGCTTCATAATGCAATTCAGCGAAAGTTAAAATCGGGAATCTCGTTGAATTTATCAGTTCCCACTGTATCCGAACGATTATCATTGGCGTATGCACACACCATTTATTATCATTGATAGAAGTGGAAGGTATCATTTGTTCACTATGTCACATTGCTTATTTTAATATGTAATAGGGATACGCATTTGCAAACATTTGCCGCCATTTTTTGTATTATTCTAAATTCTAAACTGTGATTATCATTTTGTTGTGCTTATACCAAATTCTATTTTTTTTAAACGTTCTGTGCAGCAACCAAGCTACCTACCAATTAGTTAAATATGAATTCATAAGGTCGTGAGGTATATAAGATTGCCTGCAAAAAATTACTGTTATACGTCCAATAGATTTCGTTCAAATCAAACCTTAGTGTGTTCACGTATTTTAGAACAAACTATACACCCCAACCCCACAACTAACACACGATCATTACCACAACCTCTCAGATTTTAAGTGTAATCCAATTTTATATATTCTGCTTAATGAAACTGCACAGTACATTTATTTCATATATTATTTTTATACGTCACAAAGGGTTTACAAATTATTTCTTCATACCGATATGGATCATCATCATTGCACTTCGGTGAGTAACCATGTGTACTGTGATCTCTTTCTTACACAGAACGATATCAACTACCGGACAGGAGCTGCGGTGCGCGAACTCCGAAACACCGGCGATGGTCCGAATCGTAATTTTGAAGATGGTAAAAATATTCTGTAGGAATAATTTTTTTTTTAAAATCTTTCTAATGAATTTTGTCCGAGCAGCAGTTTTACGTCCTGCCCTTCTCGATTTGTAACTGCCGAATGTTCCTTTACATGTTGAGGCTCAATTTGAATACATGACCTTCGTTTTATCGCCCGTTTCCGATAGAACTCGGAACTCGATCTCGCCAACACTGAGATCAGAGATCTCTGGAAAGCTATCTCGATGGATTCACGAAAGATCGAACCAAGTACGTTTGGAACGAGATACGAGCACCTAACCTCTACGCCAGAGACTACCTGGGCGCTCTACTTTAGGATAACAGATGACACCTGTAGTCATGCCTATCACTTTTTAATATGTTATAAGACATTGTATTTGGAAACACGTAGGCCTACTGTATTATCAGTCTTGCTTGGTTGTAGCTGGTCATTATGTGATATGGTTTCTAACACTTTTTCTTTTAACTACAGGGAAGGAAATGACGGTGTTAATTTCATCGCTTTTTTCAAAAATGTACCACCAAGACAGTTATTAGAAGACCTTGACAGTGATGTTTACTTCAAGTTATCTGCTTCTGAAGTGTCATTCGACCAAACTAGTTTGGTCATGTACATGCAAGATGTCTTCAATGGTAAAATTGATTATTCAATTTTTTGTATTTGCATTTTTTTTGTCCATTTTGATCTGTTTGTGGATCATTCTGATAAATGATGAGGTGGGAAATTGGGATTGGGAAAGGGGGGAGGAGTAATGGGAATGTTGAGGTCAGGGAGTAGCTAGAGATAATCGTTAGAAAAGAAAAAATTGAACATAACTATTAACATCGTAGCAACATCATAATGAAAACAATCATTAGAAGAAGAGAAGAAATTGAATATGTTTATTAACATAATGAAAACAATCATTAAAAGAAGAGAAGAATTTGAATATATTTATTTAACACATGTAAACAAGTCGAAAAATGTAGCAACGAATTGGATTTGGAAGTTATATTTCATGAGGCCCCCATTGAGAATGTTACTATTATGATTCCATAATGGAGGGGTCTATTAAATTAAATATATTAAATTTATATCCCTCAATAAAAGCATGGCATGCATCTCTGTCTCTTTCTCTCTCTCTCAAGTCTGTGACGCCTTTAGCGCTTAGGACAACAACAAATACATGCCATTGTTCTCTGTTCTTGGCTATTCTATGTAACGTGTTCCATTTGTGATTAATTTCTTTCAGTTTCTATTCTACTGTTCTTTTCCAAGGTTTTTTTGGAGGGGGTCTTCCCCATTTTGTATTACCCTCACGTGTCCTTCTCATTCAGGTAAAAGGACATGCATCAAAACACTTTGTTAGTTTCAACAGCAGCGATTCCTGTGGAAATTTGTATTTTGTAGAACTAACTTCCCATGCAACTAGTCTTTATTGAGGTTAAAGATATTTTTAGGCAGCGTATTTCTTTTTTCTCATCAATCTTTGACTATCTATGATATAGATTATGGTTATCTTGAATGATGTTACTATACCAAATGGAAATGTCTTCCAGAAGATGATATCAGGGGTAAAACCTTTCAAATAGTCTATGAAGCAGCTTTTCTGTCTGTTAACTTTTCTGTTTACCCCCAACGAGCTCCCTATATTGCAAAACACTATTTACCAAGTTTTACTGCTGTCTTCCCCCTATTTCGATATTCGTCACTATATTGCAGCAGTTTTGGGACAAGATCTTCAGGTATATGAACAACATGGACGTCTTTCTGAATTTATTTATGTAGTATTTGCAGAACAATATTTTTTAATGTCGTATATTTAATAAAGACAAAAATAACCTGCAAATACTTTGGCCTGAAAAGATCACACATAAGTAGATGCGAAAGAACTAGTTATACATCAGTGGCAACCATAGAAAGAAGATAGAGGAAGTGTGAAGAATACCACTTGCTCTTTGTCAAAAACTGATCTCTGAAGGGCAGCAGATGGAAGGAGAAGCAGACAAAAGAAAACCTGGCGAAGGCTAGTGGAAAGGAAAATGAAAGAGTTATGTTATGTTATGTTATGCCATCGACGTCATGGCACATTGGGCATTCCCATTCGTGCTCTGTCCTCCGTTGCAGCAGCCATCCCAAAGTCCATTTGCTCACAGTACCCATGAGAAGTTGATTACTATATCTTCTCTCTCTACCACGAAGACGACACTGTCTGGCATGTCCAAACTTAACACCTAATTCTCGAACTCGTTCCAGTGTCTGAGACCCGCCCATGTCACACAATTGAGAGCGTACCGCATTGATGATATCGGCTCTGTCCATGCTTCTGCCCACTTGAGTCGGGGCACTGTTTGCAAGAGAGTCAGCACGCTCGTTACCCCGCACTCCAGCATGTCCAGGCGTGTACAGCCAAGTCATTTTCTTGAGATGTGATCTCCGAATGCTGTGTGAAAGAGTGTGGGTTGTCAGGGGATACCATTGGTAGAAAGAGTGTGGGTTGTCAGGGGATACCATTGGTAGAAAGACAGCACACCGACAGCAATGGGGATCACTTGTGAATTAATTATGTGTCAACTATGACATGAAGAGGATATAAATATGTAGAACAATTGTTTTCTCTCTTGTGTTACAAGAATTGTTTCGATATAGGGGGGAGACTTCAGTAAAACTATATAAACTGGCAAAACACATAATAACAAAGTACTGTAGTTTTACAAAATACAAAACAATACACAGCAACGTTTTGACCAAAAGGCCTTTATCAAGCAAACAATACAACAGCAGTGACGATTTCACAGCACACTACATATAGATACTGACAGATATTCAATGGGCATAAAATGAAATTATTCACAGATTTTCATTTTATGCCCGTTGGAATATCTCTCGGAGTTTGTATGTAGTGTGCTGTGAAATTCGTCACTACTGTTGTATCGTTTGCTTGATAAAGGTCTTTTGGTCGAAACTTTGCTGTGTATTGTCATTGTTTTTATATTTTGTAAAACTACAGTACTTTGTTGTTACGTGTTTTACAAGGATTGTCGATTTGAAATTGAACTTCATGGAACTAGAACTGCTTAATGGAATCAGTGATATTCTTTCTGTTAATCTTGGCTTTTTAGAGAGCCAAGCTCCAAATGCAAAGGCCTATTATTATGAATATACTAACATTTCACACGCCTAAAGAATGGGATACCTCTACTTATCCTTTTTTGGATAACATATAAACAATATGGATTTCAATATGTGCTTGTCAAAATTAGTTTAATGTCTGTAATTTCATATGGAAAAAAATACAGAGTATATGAAACATTTGACAATATTATATGTTATGACAAGACTATAGCAGTCATTAAATATTTTTGTTTCCTTTAGTCCATAATAAAAATCAGTTATCAGTTATATGAGGACTATCATCATAGCACTCGGACATGTCCATAGGTGCTTTGAGCTCTGCCTCAGCAAATCCAGCAGCGTCCAGCGGCTCAACACGCCTGTTTGATGTTGATAATCAATCTCCTTTATTTAGTATGTCGTTCTTTTGGGCTGCACCAATATTGACACCCATCTCTCTCAATCTGGTCAGCGAGAGGGATTCACAGCCCTGAAACTCCTCTGTTCTGAAAGACTCTCTAAATGCGTGAAGAATAAAAATTATGATTTATTCAATGCAAAAACAAAATTTGCATTCAGAAAGTACATCTGCCATTATATTTTTGTTAAACCCTTACTTACGTACTGAAATGTATCTTGTTGTTCATTTCCCTTGTGTTGCAGCAGTGAAAAACATCTGCACAGGAGAACTAAACAAATGTCCCAAAGACTTTAAATGCGTTCCACTTGAACATTTAGAGCCATGGTGTGAACACATATGCTCTATTAATGAAAACCCAACCATGTGTCTGCATGGAGGATACTGTGTTGTGGATACAGAATATAATGCAGTGTGCCGGTCAGTTTATTGTTAAATATAATTTGTTGTGATCGTCTTCTTTTTAATTTTTGTTGCGTGCTATTTATTTTTAATGAGATAAACTTGTATGTGCATGTATAACTTAGCTCTCCAATCTGTATGGTTTCTTATTTTATGTATGTTTTCATATTCCATTGTACTTGCTATCCTCAAACATTTGACATAAAATTGGTACTTTGTTACTGAACTGATGCCATAGCACTCTGGGCAGACCCATAGGTGTTACTGTTATGTCTTCCCTGACAGGTGTTGAAGATTAAGCATACTGTTGGTTTCTATGGCTTGCTGGTTGAACACACTTCTCACTCTGCCCTTCAGGCATCAAGTTCTACTTGTACAATGGGCAACTCCTAACTCTTTATATCGCTGAATGGTGAGAAATCCGGCTGGGGTTTCTTGGCTAATGCGCATGGTAGGGTTGTTGCAGAGCGAAGTGGGCATACAGGACAACTATTTCTAGTATGAGGATGGAGGTTGAGGTCGTTACTGCTGCCCTCCATTGGATTTCTGGGACTTCATTTACTAGGGCAGTTGTTGTATCCGACTCTCAGTCGATGCTTCACAAGATCCAGAAGGGCAAGTTTCGATGAGTGGATGTCGTCTATAGAAGTTTCTAACCTCCAGCGGCTACGTGGATATACTGTCCTGGGCATGCGAGTGTTTACGGTAATGAGAGAGCGGACAGACTTGCATCAACAGCATCGATTGTTGGGGAGTTGAAGATGGATAAGGGGATATTCTTCAGTCTCTTCGCGACTGTCTGTTGGATGAGGACACTAAAATCGATGTTGAATCGATCAAGCGATTTACGCAGTTTGGAGTTACCCATTGTTCAAGTCGAACTGGATGCCTGAGAGGCAGAGTGAGAGGTGTGTTTAATCAGCGAGCCACAGGAACCATCAGTATGCATACTCTTCGATATCTGTTGGGGGAGACTGAGCACCTATGGGTCTGCCCGGAGTGCAATGACGTCAGTTTAGTAACCAATAACCAATCGCTGAATGGATTCAACTTTAATTTTAGTGTCCTCATCCAATAGGCAGCCATGAAGAGACGGAAGAACATTATAAGTATGTTCTGATCCTCATTCTGGTGCATCATCAATACCTTTCTCAAGTTTGTAGATCTACATCATTCTGTTTTCTCTAACTCAACATGTCCTCATTTCTATTTGTGTCATATTCCATTAATTAAGTCAAAACATTTTGTGTACATACACAAAATCACAGAAATATTTACAAGCAACAGTCAGATCCATCATCATGACTAGCTTCTAACTACAACTAGGAAATAACAAAATCTAATATTTCAGAAGATACTACTGGAACCTGGCAAAGACTGTTGACATTGGTTCTCGCAGCAGGCTTGATGATGATTTAGCATAACATTGAATGACCTGGGCACATAATAAGAAAATATACATTCACATAGCTGCATCCAATTTAATTTAATTATTCATTCCATTATACAGATGCACTGAAGATGGTAACTTTATATTTGGTGGAGAGAAATGTGAGTTAAAGGCAGAGAGACTTGCATTGGACAAGGAATACATCATTGCAATAGCTGCCGGGGTAGGAGGAGGTATTATTCTTATTCTTATAATTGCTATCATCATCATTTGTTGGCGGAAGGGATTGAAGAAACGACAACCAAGGGACAATATTCTAGACAATGTTTCAGAGTAAGTGATAACACCATTGTCTGTCTCATAGCTTCTGTTTGCTCATTGTGATGCTTTCTCTTTTTTTGTTTGAATACATCATTATTGTCTATTTTTTAAGAAAAAATGGGATGAGTACACAGGAATAAAAGTAACTTGTCACTTTATATTGATATAAAAGAATGTAGTTTGAAGGTTTTCACAGCGCAGTAGCATGAAAAATTCTACACTCTGACTTAAATAACTTCATCAGAAAGTAAAAACAATTTCAAAACTTAATAGACCAGATTCTACAGATGTGATTATGATATATACTTATATCTAACTTCTCTGGTTAACATAATGTTAGAAAGCCACTTCAGGGCATGAACATCTGTCCCAGCTGTAATTCTCTACTGACAAAGTGAATATAAAAATTGATCTTGTTGTGATTAAACCCATGCTAGAATCCTATATTACAGTTATATTTTGACTAGGAAGCGAGAGTAACATAGTGACAATGAGAGGGATTGAATCACTCCAATGTGGTTTTCTGTTCCAGATAAATTTGATTCTAGTCTACCCAGTTGAAAAATGGGTGCCCAAACTTTCAAAATTTGTATAAATTTTGTAATTGTTATCAAAGCTACTCTGTAAGTGCTCTACTGATGACACTCTACCCAACTTAAAAAGACTAAGCATGTATGGAGCACTCTAAATACAGGGACATTGACTCTCATTGGTTTTCCAGTTTCCATGATTAATGTTCATCGATATCTTGATATGTACCAATATATATTTTAGCAGTTTCCTGCATTGCAGCTTTCAGCAAACTGTATATAACTTTATATTTCTAAATATTTTAACCGAATCTTATGTCTTATTTTTATTACTTTATAGTTTCCAGTTTATTCTAGTAATTCTTAGAAAAAATATTCTTTTGTCTTCCGCCTTTATGAAATATTCACTGCTCTTTGGTATGGTCTATTCACTTTTCAAGTTGTTCTTTTTTTAAACTTCTTTTTTTTTAGTACATAAGGGCCTTTGTTGTTTTCTAAAATACAATAGAAATGTTATGTATAGCTTGATATAGACCCATCAACAATCAGGGAGGGGAAAAGAAAAACGTTTAGAACCGAAGAAAGCAAAAACAGAGAGAAAGTAGAGGGACCCTTAATTCAGTAGTGGTGACATGTGTATTGTTAGCACATTTCTTTCAGGCAGTCATACTTGTCATTCAAAGGTTCAGAAGATGGCACACGTCAGCCAGATGCAGGGGAAAGTAGCAGTGCTACAGCTGGTATTGGTAGTTCTATGTTCAGGTAAATTTTATATTTAAAACAAAAACTTGTCCGCTGATCCATCAGTGATCTCTTAAAAATCTTTAGTGACATTAACTGTATAGAAGAAGACATATTTGATCATGAAATCTTTAGTAACATTAGATGTATGGAAGAAGATATTTAACATAAAACAATATAAAAACTTCATAAATTTCAGTTAAATAATATTATGGCAAAAGGGACGACTTACTCAAATCAGGCATGTAAACTTGGGATAGATAGAGTTATGACCTTCAGATGGGGAAGTGTCTGCAGTATTCATATGAATAAGAATCAAGGACCATCCAGCGTTGCTTTCCTAGTAGGATTGGTGAGGCACTGGTACTCACAATGAAATACACCACATATCCAAAAACAGGGCTATCAAGCAATCAAGTCTCTATAAGCTCAAACAAACTTGCTGTCCTGAAAACACTATCAGGAAATGGAAATGTTATAGGAAACAGAGCAAACAGAAAACACAAGACATATCTACCAGAGATGATACTGTCAGCTACAGCAAAGAAAACAGCACAAATTAGGGCAAACAAATCAATACCGTCTACTGGAATATTGGCATGCAACCATTGCATGGTGAGGAACACTGGTAAAATGGTAAGCAGGCTTCACGCAAAAATCAGAAGCGCAATACCAGTTGTCATAATTCCCACCTGAATTGACAGTGGACGTTCGCAGAAGAAGGCATGCAACAGATCTGAGCTGTCATCATGATATTGCTCCAATTATCTAAACCTGATAGGAGAGAAGAGAGCTTAATACTGACAGTACTTTTGTTTGGGTCTGAATGCTGGACAACAGCAGAAAATGAAACGTCTAGACTCAGAATTCCATACAACTTGCCTGAGAAAAATTATCATAATGTTTGGGCTCTGCAAAATCAGCAACCAAGAATTGCTTAACTTTTCTTCTTCTTCAGCGATCTCTGGACATGCACTTACACTGTGTACCACAAACTGGGAAGTCGGCTTCATATGTGTCGATTCTTCCCCACCAAATAGCTGACACATTCCGTTTCTGGGTACATCGTTTTTTTTAGCTTGTTATCTAGACAGTTGCTGATGAGTTCTGTCTTCCTGGGTTTGTCTGAAGTCTTCCTACTCTATGTGATTTCAGCTTTCTGCCATCGGGCTAACCAACCCGGGTTTTTGTGAAGGGTGTGTGCTCCCTGGACACTAGTTTAATCCCCATATACTTCAGGAAAGTGTCATAGAAGTAGAAGACAAGGCAAGAATAAAATATCTCATCCTCAAGGGAGAGCAGTACGACTGCTATTTGTCCCATAGCTGGAGAAATTGGTTGGTTGCAGCCAGAGCATTTACCACTCGCTGTTGGGTTCTCCCATCTCCCATCCTACTCCTCGCTGTTTGTTCTGGCCTTTCGTCTTTAGTCCGTCCAGTTTGGTTAGATCTGCCAGGAGTTAGACTCCCAATGACATACAGTCTATGAGAGAGAGAAATTTCGAAGGACTGTTAGGATGGCAAAGCTCTTCTCGAGACAAGCTATTGGCTTATTATATTGGATGGAATATATTAACAGAACACCTAGAGCAAACAATGTAAACACCAAAACCTTACTGTGACAAAAAGCCTGGTATTATTAAGTAATTGCAGTGAGAGATCAGTAACATTCATGGTATGGAAAGAGTTAATAGGTGCAGTCAGGAGAAAATATTCAGTGATAGAAAACAGATGCTGTTACTGGATCAGACATGTGCTCAGAAACGATCCAGAGACCATCACGAGAACTGTCATGCAGTGGATCCAGGAAAGAATATGAAAGAGGTGTAGACCAAAGATGACCTGATGAAAAACAGTAAATGAAGAGGTGCATAGTATGAGTCAGTCTTGGAGCTGCCTATGAAGGATATCCATAGATCACCAGGAAGAAGAGATGTGATTGTTGCCCTATAAGACACCACAAGGCATGTTGACACTGACTGCTTTGTCAGTCCGTGTCAAAGAAAAAAGAAGAATAAAATAGCCACTTGAACATAGAGCAAACAGTAAACTTTGTTCTTGCAATAGGCTTGATGACTCTAAACATAGAATTTACAAAGAAGGTTGAATAACAGAAAGCACATACTATTAGAGATGTAGCCCAAAGACATATAAAAAGAAATGAAAACTTACAAGGATAGATACAAAGTGTGTCATTAAACCATAACATTTCACAGTTTTTTATGCTCCAGTAACTTCAAAAGTAATGTTTGTTATTGATAAAAATTATAGATATCATCAATGCGGTATGCTCTCATTTATGTGACATGAGCGAGACTCATACACTGAAACGTGTTCGAGAATTAGGCATTAAGTTTGGACATGCCAGACAGTGTCATCTTCGTGGTAGAGAGAGAAGATATACTGATCAGCTTCTCATGGGTACGGTGAGCAAATGGACTTTGGGATGGCTGCTGCAGCAGAGGACGGAACATGAATGGGAATGCCCAATATGCCACGACGTCGATGGCATAACATAACATTGATAACAATTAGTCAAGAACTTTCTCCTGCTGCAAGTGTGAGTGTTTTTACAGTTGTTTGCTCATGTGATTTCTTGTGCATTTCTTTAGGTTATCTGAAGAAAGAGCTGAAAATCCTAGATTCAATCCATACCTATCCATATCAAATGTGCAGCTACCAATAACAAACCAAATAGACATAAGCCCAAGACTCACTCCTGCAAATCCGAGGGCTGGACAAAGGCAAAGTGAATGGGTCAGGGAAAGTTTAAAATCAGAATCACGACAATTTCAAGACAGGGTAGTTATCTTCTCTTTGTTTTATCAAACTAATCATATAATAAAATTGAATGCTGAAAAAACTGCCACTATAAAAGCATATTCATGCTTCCACACAGTACTTATATATATTTTTCATATTTGTTGGCCTACATGCTCTGATATAACCAAACAAGCTTCGCCCTTAGGTTGAAAGTTGCATGCCTTGATTTAAAGAGGCTTTAATCCCCTACAAAACAAATAAACCAACAAACACAGTACTCATACAAGAATGCCAAGAGCTATATATAGCAAAAACCTGAGAATAATATTTAGAACAAACAGACCACAAAGTTAAGCAAAGATGTGTATAATTATCGGATCTGTGTACGGTAAAAATCATTTTGATTTCCATAGAAAATAAAGCAAAAATATCAACACGGGCAGACATAACAAAACAACATGTAATATGCTGATAACATCTCAAATAGAAAAGGGGCAGAAAATCTCCTCATGCTACAAATATGTTTTATTTTTTTAAATATTTATTTTTTATTATTAATACTGTATTTGAGAACCATGATAGCACAGTGGTAGATGTACTTGCTTCATATACGTGTGGCCCTCTGTTCGAAATCCCAAGTCGCAGTGAGACTTTAATATGACTATGTTGACCCAATCTCAATTAGTTACCAGAGAAACACTGGAACATAAGACCAATGTATGCTGCTATTGGTCAAACAAAAATACTAGTCAAACGCTGCATTTCTCATTATACCACATGGTATGAAAACCGCCTGTGTGTTGCAGGGGTCCGCAAGAGGAGCAAAGAATAGTAACACTACGACCCACGAGGCATGTCGTAAGAGGCGACTGAGGTAGGGGCCTAGGAAGCTACCCTAGTAAATAAAAAGCGTTGCAGAAATCAGATCTCCTGGCTGACTTGTAGACTCATAATTGGCACAATGTACAATCACTCTTATGCTCAGACCACATACGGATCACAAAGAGTGGTTTAACGTAGTGGTTGATATGGAATGTTCGAGAAGAAAAAAGTATGAAAACAGGTTCTTTACTTTACTATTGCATGTAGGTATGACTCATCTCTTGCTGGCCTTCCCAATCACAAATGACACTATTCTACAGATGAGCTCAGTAGATGTGATATTATAAAGTATATATAAAGTACAGTTTTAATCCAGTAAATCTTCTAAATGGTAGTGATGTTGCAATTCTATGTTACATGGGGAACTAAAATGAAATAAAGGAGAGAGAGAGAATAGGGATTGCATGATTTTAGTTAATATATTTGTTCCCTTAATTACTCTCAATTATTTGTCCTACATTGTCAATAATTCCATACATTTTTTGTATCTGTAATTTCTTCATGTCCGCTGTTGAGCTTCTATCTTTGTTTCTTCACTCTACAAAGTTTCTAACCTTAGCTACCATCTATATGCTTTGACATTGGTACTTTCAATCATCTGACAAGACCTAAGCACCTATAGGGGGCACTCAGTACAGTCATGGTAATACTAACTAGCTATCCTGTGTTTTTTATTTTGTAGCTTAATATATTTCTTCTCTTACAGGAACCAAATTATGGAGAGCCAGCGCAACTTTCGCCATCAACCACTGAAAACGTGGAGATGAATAACAAATATGCTAAGGTATAGTTGATTTATCACACAACAATCTGGCTAGGTAGCATTAGCCCCAGCAGTAATAATATTATTTTGATAACCATTACCAACACTGCTATCAGCAATAACACAAACATCATGTCTTTCATCATTTCCATTATCATAACAAATCATTAATTTATTGGTTACTGAACCAACATCATAGCATACCAAACAGACCCATAGGTGCTCAGTCTACCCAAAAGATGTCAAAGAGAATGCATACTGATGGTTCTTGTGGCTCGCTGGTTAAACACACTCCTCACTCTGCCCCTCAGACATCCAGTTCTACTTGTATAACGGATAAATCCCAGGTATCCATTACTACTTGTATGGGTAACTCCAAACTCCTTAAATCGCTGGATCGATTCAACATCAATTTTAGTGTCCTCATCCAACAATGAAAATGTTTGTACTGGTAAACTACAACTGAAAATTAATTTAATCTTCTTTTACTTATTGCAGCAGTTATATAAATACCGCCCGTGTGTTACCGGGCTCGCAAGGGGAGCAAAGAATAATAACACTGCGACCTACAAGGAATGTCATAGGAAGCGACTAAGGTAGGGTCCTAGGGAAGCTACCCTAGTAAGTAAAAAGGATTGAAAAATTGGATGTCCTGGCCTACTTGTAGGTGCATAACTGGCATAACGTACAATCGCTCTTATGCTCAGGTCACATACAAATCACAAAGAGTGGTTAACAAGTGGTCGATGTGGAGCGTTCGAAGAAGAAGATATAAATACTGAACATACATTTTTTAATCATCATCTACACACCTACAACTGTCAGCCTACATGTATAAATTAACAATAACTTTGTTCATTCAAAATATGCAGACATAAATCATTTATGCATTTATTTGTTCTGGTAATTCATGTACTAATAAATAATATATATGTTGATTAAAGACTTCCATGCATCAACCAATGAAAGTCTTGCGGCCCTTAACAGAATTTCAACAAGAGAATCTTCAGCACTCTACTATGCAGGCTAAAGTATATGATTATTCTAACCCTAGTGATTCTGCGGTAAGACATTCATTTTTTCTTTATGCATAATAAAATTTCTTATATACAAAACACAGTACTAACTGTTCTTCAAAGAGGCCTGTCTCATTGTTGTTTTTTTTTACAAATAAGTATGTTATGTTATGTTATGTGATTGATGTCATGGCACATTGGGCATTCCCATGCGGGCTCTGTCCTTCACTGCAGCAGCAACCCCAAAGTCCATTTGCTCACCGTACCCATAAGAAGTTGATTAGTATATGTTCTCTCTCTACCATGAAGATGACACTGTCTGGCATATCCAAACTTAACTCCTAATTCTCGCGCTCGTTCCAGTGTCTGAGACTCATCCTTATCACATAAATGAAAGCATATCGCATTGATGACATCGGCTCTGTCCGCTTGTTCTTTGTTTCTTTTCATTATTTCAAGAGTCTACCAAACCTGACAACCCATATTGTGCCAATGACTTCAGGTATAAATGACATTTAATTGGATGCAAGCCACATTTTAGTGCAAGGAAATACTCCCTAAAGACTAAATAGCTGTGGCAGGGTAGACCAAATCCTCAAACTTGTTTGGCAGCTAGACTAGGATGGAAACTATGAAAATGGAAAAATAAAGTACAGGTCTGTTGATCCAGCAGCTTCTGTATCTTGTCTCATTCTGAATGTATTTGTATTACCTTTCCTTTTTAGGTGACACAGCAAGCCAAAAAAAGTGTTTGCAATAATGAGAGAAAGAAGGCTAGCATCACAAGAACAACATGTTGGGGTATTGAAGGTGGATAAGGGAAGCTTCTTTTGGTTGCTTATATGAAAATGAAAATCGTGGCATATCCTAAAGGAAGTAGCCATCAACCACAGTAAACGAGTCGTTGATTTTCTAGGCACTACTTATACGTTCAGTAGTTTGCCATTGCTTTCTGAACGGTGAGGTCTATTTTACCTTTTGTAAAAATCCCATGGAAACGAATTTGCTTCCAAACTTGCCCACCGTGGGGTTTGAACCAGGTACGCTTGGGTTCGTGATCGAGCTCACTACCGCTTGGTTGCTTATATACCACCAATAATATAACCTATGCAAGTAGAACTGGATGTGTGAGAGGCAGAGTGAGGAGTGTGTTTAACTAGCAAGCCATGGAAACCATCAGTATGCATTCTCTTAGGATATCTGTTGGGGGAGTCTGAGCACCTATGGCTCTTGCCCGGAGTGCAATTACGTCAGTTTAGTAACCAATAATCATCTACCAAATATTGGATGAGGACACAAGACTTGATGTGGAATCTACACATCATGTTTAGAAGTTTAAAATCACATATTGTTTTAGCGAAATTGAACTCCTTAGGAATCAGAATGTGAAATATATTGAACGAGCAAGCCATGAGAACTATCACCATTAATACCTTTTGACATCTGCAGTGGGGACTGAGTATCTGTGAGTCTTGTCTGGAGTACTATGAAATCTATTAAAGAAACAATAAGCAATGAAGATCTCTCAGTTGTTATTTTTCCATAGGTGCTCAACTCTCGTTCCAAAGTTACCCAGTTCGCTCACTCATGGAGCCATTAAGATATTTTTCATATACGCCTATCTCAGTGTAGGTGAGATTGAGTTCCTAGTCCTATTGGAGTTGGACAATAAAATGTAGGTCTCGTGTTAAATTTGAGCATGTAAAAGAACCCTTGGTAGTTCAAAAAAGAGAACAGCAGGCTGGAAAGTCACTGCCTGGACAAAATCCATTTTTAAAAAGTGAGAAAACAATATAGACAAAGTGTCTTCTAAACGTATGGCTGTGAAACATGGACATTTAGTACAGCAGTGAAAGCGTATGGCTGTGAAACATGGACATTTAGTACAGCAGTGGAAACATATGGGTGTGAAACATGGACATTTAGTACAGCAGTGGAAACATATGGGTGTGAAACATGGACATTTAGTACAGCAGTGGAAACGTATGGCTGTGAAACATGGACATTTAGTACAGCAGTGGAAACGTATGGCTGTGAAACATGGACATTTAGTACAGCAGTGGAAACGTATGGCTGTGAAACATGGACATTTAGTACAGCAGTGGAAACGTATGGGTGTGAGGCATGGACATTTAGTACAGCAGTGGAAACGTATGGCTGTGAAACATGGACATTTAGTACAGCAGTGGAAACATATGGGTGTGAGGCATGGACATTTAGTAAAGCAGTGGAAACGTATGGGTGTGAAACATGGACATTTAGTACAGCAGTGGAAACATATGGGTGTGAGGCATGGACATTTAGTAAAGCAGTGGAAACGTATGGGTGTGAGGCATGGACATTTAGTAAAGCAGTGGAAACGTATGGGTGTGAGGCATGGACATTTAGTACAGCAGTGGAAACGTATGGCTGTGAAACATGGACATTTAGTACAGCAGTGGAAACATATGGCTGTGAAACATGGACATTTAGTACAGCAGTGGAAACATATGGCTGTGAAACATGGACATTTAGTACAGCAGTGGAAACGTATGGCTGTGAAACATGGACATTTAGTACAGCAGTGGAAACGTATGGCTGTGAAACATGGACATTTAGTACAGCAGTGGAAACGTATGGCTGTGAAACATGGACATTTAGTAAAGCAGTGGAAACATATGGCTGTGAAACATGGACATTTAGTACAGCAGTGGAAACGTATGGGTGTGAGGCATGGACATTTAGTACAGCAGTGGAAACGTATGGGTGTGAAACATGGACATTTAGTAAAGCAGTGGAAACGTATGGGTGTGAAACATGGACATTTAGTAAAGCAGTGGAAACGTATGGGTGTGAAACATGGACATTTAGTACAGCAGTGGAAACGTATGGGTGTGAAACATGGACATTTAGTAAAGCAGTGGAAACGTATGGGTGTGAAACATGGACATTTAGTAAAGCAGTGGAAACGTATGGGTGTGAAACATGGACATTTAGTAAAGCAGTGGAAACGTATGGGTGTGAAACATGGACATTTAGTACAGCAGTGGAAACGTATGGCTGTGAAACATGGACATTTAGTACAGCAGTGGAAACGTATGGGTGTGAGGCATGGACATTTAGTACAGCAGTGGAAACGTATGGCTGTGAAACATGGACATTTAGTAAAGCAGTGGAAACGTATGGCTGTGAAACATGGACATTTAGTAAAGCAGTGGAAACGTATGGGTGTGAAACATGGACATTTAGTAAAGCAGTGGAAACGTATGGGTGTGAAACATGGACATTTAGTAAAGCAGTGGAAACGTATGGGTGTGAAACATGGACATTTAGTAAAGCAGTGGAAACGTATGGGTGTGAAACATGGACATTTAGTAAAGCAGGGGAAACGTGTGGTGTGAAACATGGACATTTAGTACAGCAGTGGAAACGTATGGCTGTGAAACATGGACATTTAGTAAAGCAGTGGAAACGTATGGGTGTGAAACATGGACATTTAGTACAGCAGTGGAAACGTATGGCTGTGAAACATGGACATTTAGTACAGCAGTGGAAACGTATGGGTGTGAAACATGGACATTTAGTACAGCAGTGGAAACGTATGGCTGTGAAACATGGACATTTAGTACAGCAGTGGAAACGTATGGCTGTGAGGCATGGACATTTAGTAAAGCAGTGGAAACGTATGGGTGTGAAACATGGACATTTAGTACAGCAGTGGAAACGTATGGCTGTGAAACATGGACATTTAGTAAAGCAGTGGAAACATATGGCTGTGAAACATGGACATTTAGTAAAGCAGTGGAAACATATGGGTGTGAAACATGGACATTTAGTAAAGCAGTGGAAACGTATGGCTGTGAAACATGGACATTTAGTAAAGCAGTGGAAACGTATGGCTGTGAAACATGGACATTTAGTAAAGCAGTGGAAACGTATGGCTGTGAAACATGGACATTTAGTACAGCAGTGGAAACGTATGGGTGTGAGGCATGGACATTTAGTAAAGCAGTGGAAACATATGGGTGTGAAACATGGACATTTAGTAAAGCAGTGGAAACATATGGGTGTGAAACATGGACATTTAGTAAAGCAGTGGAAACGTATGGCTGTGAAACATGGACATTTAGTAAAGCAGTGGAAACATATGGCTGTGAAACATGGACATTTAGTACAGCAGTGGAAACGTATGGCTGTGAAACATGGACATTTAGTAAAGCAGTGGAAACATATGGCTGTGAAACATGGACATTTAGTACAGCAGTGGAAACGTATGGCTGTGAAACATGGACATTTAGTAAAGCAGTGGAAACATATGGCTGTGAAACATGGACATTTAGTACAGCAGTGGAAACGTATGGCTGTGAAACATGGACATTTAGTACAGCAGTGGAAACATATGGCTGTGAAACATGGACATTTAGTACAGCAGTGGAAACGTATGGGTGTGAAACATGGACATTTAGTACAGCAGTGGAAACGTATGGGTGTGAAACATGGACATTTAGTACAGCAGTGGAAACGTATGGCTGTGAAACATGGACATTTAGTACAGCAGTGGAAACGTATGGCTGTGAAACATGGACATTTAGTACAGCAGTGGAAACGTATGGCTGTGAAACATGGACATTTAGTACAGCAGTGGAAACGTATGGCTGTGAAACATGGACATTTAGTACAGCAGTGGAAACGTATGGCTGTGAAACATGGACATTTAGTACAGCAGTGGAAACGTATGGCTGTGAAACATGGACATTTAGTACAGCAGTGGAAACGTATGGCTGTGAAACATGGACATTTAGTACAGCAGTGGAAACGTATGGGTGTGAAACATGGACATTTAGTAAAGCAGTGGAAACGTATGGCTGTGAAACTTGGACATTTAGTAAAGCAGTGGAAACGTATGGGTGTGAAACATGGACATTTAGTAAAGCAGTGGAAACATATGGGTGTGAGGCATGGACATTTAGTAAAGCAGTGGAAACATATGGGTGTGAGGCATGGACATTTAGTACAGCAGTGGAAACGTATGGGTGTGAAACATGGACATTTAGTAAAGCAGTGGAAACGTATGGGTGTGAAACATGGACATTTAGTAAAGCAGTGGAAACGTATGGGTGTGAGGCATGGACATTTAGTACAGCAGTGGAAACGTATGGCTGTGAAACATGGACATTTAGTACAGCAGTGGAAACGTATGGCTGTGAAACATGGACATTTAGTACAGCAGTGGAAACGTATGGGTGTGAGGTATGGACATTTAGTAAAGCAGTGGAAACGTATGGGTGTGAGGCATGGACATTTAGTACAGCAGTGGAAACATATGGGTGTGAGGCATGGACATTTAGTACAGCAGTGGAAACATATGGGTGTGAGGCATGGACATTTAGTACAGCAGTGGAAACATATGGGTGTGAGGCATGGACATTTAGTACAGCAGTGGAAACGTATGGGTGTGAAACATGGACATTTAGTACAGCAGTGGAAACATATGGGTGTGAAACATGGACATTTAGTACAGCAGTGGAAACGTATGGGTGTGAAACATGGACATTTAGTACAGCAGTGGAAACGTATGGGTGTGAGGCATGGACATTTAGTAAAGCAGTGGAAACGTATGGGTGTGAAACATGGACATTTAGTACAGCAGTGGAAACATATGGGTGTGAGGCATGGACATTTAGTAAAGCAGTGGAAACATATGGGTGTGAGGCATGGACATTTAGTACAGCAGTGAAACGTATGGGTGTGAGGCATGGACATTTAGTACAGCAGTGGAAACATATGGGTGTGAGGCATGGACATTTAGTACAGCAGTGGAAACGTATGGGTGTGAGGCATGGACATTTAGTACAGCAGTTGAAACATATGGGTGTGAGGCATGGACATTTAGTACAGCAGTGGAAACGTATGGGTGTGAGGCATGGACATTTAGTACAGCAGTGGAAACATATGGGTGTGAGGCATGGACATTTAGTAAAGCAGTGGAAACGTATGGGTGTGAGGCATGGACATTTAGTACAGCAGTTGAAACATATGGGTGTGAGGCATGGACATTTAGTACAGCAGTGAAACGTATGGGTGTGAGGCATGGACATTTAGTACAGCAGTGGAAACGTATGGGTGTGAAACATGGACATTTAGTAAAGCAGTGGAAACATATGGCTGTGAAACATGGACATTTAGTAAAGCAGTGGAAACATATGGGTGTGAGGCATGGACATTTAGTAAAGCAGTGGAAACATATGGGTGTGAGGTATGGACATTTAGTAAAGCAGTGGAAACGTATGGGTGTGAGGCATGGACATTTAGTACAGCAGTGGAAACATATGGGTGTGAGGCATGGACATTTAGTACAGCAGTGGAAACATATGGGTGTGAGGCATGGACATTTAGTACAGCAGTTGAAACATATGGGTGTGAGGCATGGACATTTAGTACAGCAGTGGAAACGTATGGGTGTGAAACATGGACATTTAGTACAGCAGTGGAAACATATGGGTGTGAAACATGGACATTTAGTACAGCAGTGGAAACGTATGGGTGTGAAACATGGACATTTAGTACAGCAGTGGAAACGTATGGGTGTGAGGCATGGACATTTAGTAAAGCAGTGGAAACGTATGGGTGTGAAACATGGACATTTAGTACAGCAGTGGAAACATATGGGTGTGAGGCATGGACATTTAGTAAAGCAGTGGAAACATATGGGTGTGAGGCATGGACATTTAGTACAGCAGTGGAAACGTATGGGTGTGAGGCATGGACATTTAGTACAGCAGTGGAAACATATGGGTGTGAGGCATGGACATTTAGTACAGCAGTGGAAACGTATGGGTGTGAGGCATGGACATTTAGTACAGCAGTGGAAACATATGGGTGTGAGGCATGGACATTTAGTACAGCAGTGAAACGTATGGGTGTGAGGCATGGACATTTAGTACAGCAGTGGAAACATATGGGTGTGAGGCATGGACATTTAGTAAAGCAGTGGAAACGTATGGGTGTGAGGCATGGACATTTAGTACAGCAGTGGAAACATATGGGTGTGAGGCATGGACATTTAGTACAGCAGTGAAACGTATGGGTGTGAGGCATGGACATTTAGTACAGCAGTGGAAACGTATGGGTGTGAGGCATGGACATTTAGTACAGCAGTGGAAACGTATGGGTGTGAGGCATGGACATTTAGTACAGCAGTGGAAACGTATGGGTGTGAAGCATGGACATTTAGTAAAGCAGTGAAACGTATGGGTGTGAGGCATGGACATTTAGTACAGCAGTGGAAACATATGGGTGTGAAGCATGGACATTTAGTAAAGCAGTGGAAACGTATGGGTGTGAAACATGGACATTTAGTACAGCAGTGGAAACATATGGGTGTGAAGCATGGACATTTAGTAAAGCAGTGGAAACGTATGGGTGTGAGGCATGGACATTTAGTACAGCAGTGGAAACGTATGGGTGTGAGGCATGGACATTTAGTAAAGCAGTGGAAACGTATGGGTGTGAGGCATGGACATTTAGTACAGCAGTGGAAACGTATGGGTGTGAGGCATGGACATTTAGTAAAGCAGTGGAAACGTATGGGTGTGAGGCATGGACATTTAGTAAAGCAGTGGAAACATATGGGTGTGAGGCATGGACATTTAGTAAAGCAGTGGAAACGTATGGGTGTGAGGCATGGACATTTAGTACAGCAGTGGAAACGTATGGGTGTGAGGCATGGACATTTAGTACAGCAGTGGAAACATATGGGTGTGAGGCATGGACATTTAGTACAGCAGTGGAAACGTATGGGTGTGAGGCATGGACATTTAGTACAGCAGTGGAAACATATGGGTGTGAGGCATGGACATTTAGTACAGCAGTGGAAACGTATGGGTGTGAGGCATGGACATTTAGTACAGCAGTGGAAACGTATGGGTGTGAGGCATGGACATTTAGTACAGCAGTGGAAACGTATGGGTGTGAGGCATGGACATTTAGTACAGCAGTGAAACGTATGGGTGTGAGGCATGGACATTTAGTACAGCAGTGGAAACGTATGGGTGTGAGGCATGGACATTTAGTAAAGCAGTGGAAACATATGGGTGTGAGGCATGGACATTTAGTAAAGCAGTGGAAACGTATGGGTGTGAGGCATGGACATTTAGTAAAGCAGTGGAAACGTATGGGTGTGAGGCATGGACATTTAGTAAAGCAGTGGAAACGTATGGGTGTGAGGCATGGACATTTAGTACAGCAGTGGAAACGTATGGGTGTGAGGCATGGACATTTAGTACAGCAGTGGAAAAACATATATGTGCTTTCGAATATAAGTGTAACAGAAGAGTCCTCCGTAAATCATGGACAGAGAAGAGAACAAATAGATCTATCCAGAAAGAACTCAAAATCAAAGAAAACTGGCTGATGTTTCAAATAGGAAAGAGAAAATTGAGATATTTTGGGCATATAAAAAACATGAAGGGCTGGAGAAGACCATCATGGAAGGAGGCATACCGGCAAAGAGAAGAAGAGAAAGACCACGGAGAAGATGGATTTAGGATGTAACTGATGGTTTGAACCTGACGGCTGCAGAGGCAGGACATCTGGCCTATGAGAGAGAAATTCCGGAGGACTGTTAGGGTGGCCAAGTTCTGCTCAGGACTAGCTATTTGATGATGATCTTCAATCAACCAATCAATCAAAACCATCACATTATCATCTGACAACTGTCTAATACATAATTCTGAATAATATCATACAAGGATACCATGTGTATGATATATATCAGTCAACATAAAATGTCAACATTGTCAATGATAAACATAAATTTGTCTGCTATTTTTTATAATGCATGTTATTCTTCTTCATCGCCCGTGTGGTGTTGAGGCCCGTAAGAGAAGCAAAGAATAGTACCACTGCGACCTACACAGCATGTCATAAGAGGTGACTGATGTAGGACCTAGGAAGCTACCCTAGTAAATAAAAAGCGTAGCAGAAATTGGATGTGCTGGCCTACTTGTAGGCGCATAACTGGCACAATGTACAATCGCTCTTAGACTCAGATCACATACAAATCACACAGAGTGGCTTATATGGAGCGTTCGAAGAAGAAGGATTCTTCTTCACTACCTTATTGTTTGATTTGTGAGTTAAATTTAGTCAGTGAAGGGATAAATAATCCAGTACAAGATTTCAAAGTCAAATGTTAACCTTTTATTGTGTTCTTCAAATCAAGATTCAATGGTTAGCAATGCCAGAACAACATATACAAAGCAAATATTTAACGTCGATAGTGTAAACAACTAATATATTTTCTGCACTATTAACAAATACTCACATAACAAATCAACCACAGAATCATAAAAAATCTAAGCAGAAACACTCATATCTACTACATCAACCACTCAATTATTTCATCTTCTTCTGCATTCTCACTAGATTGGGATTTCGGATTCTCTAATAAAGGCAGCCGTCTGTCTCAGATTATCAGCCACGCCATACAGTTTGTCTTGGACGCTGGTGTAAGTGGGCCACTTCTTTCTTCTCAAGTCTGCATTTTGGGGGCAGTTCTGTAGGATATAATTCCTATTATTTCTGTTTCCCCGTTTGTGCCGACCTCTTCCGCAGTAAGTTTTGGCCACCCTCGTGATGGTAGGTCTGACATTCTTACTGCATGGCTAAATCTCTGAGACAGATTGGCAACCGTAGAATCCGTCATCCCATTCCTCATTGTGAGGGGTCGCTGCACCATGTTATGCGCCTTACGGCCTGGTGTATCCGTTTTCTGCAAGCATTTGTTTCGGGTTAGCATTCTCTAGCGGACACGTTCATCCGATTTCAGTCAAACCTCCTTAGTCGTCTCTTACAACATGCGTGGCAGGTAAAGTGGTTCTATTCTTTACACCCCAAATTTGGACACCGGTAACCACTCGGGCGCAATTATATCAGAAGAATAATGATGTCAACATCAATCACTAACCACCATTAAGTCATTTCTAGGACAAGCAAATTCAGGTGTTATTTGATGTTTTATTTAATATTTTAGCTTATAGTTTTTGTCAACTGATCTAATGATTCTAATTATGTGATATTTCAGACAAGTCATATTGCCCAGCCTTCCCATAATAATACAAATTTGTATGACTTTGAATATGAGAACAGAGTCCAACAAGAACGTGGAGTGGGTGATCCAGTGAGTTAGAGTCATTATTTTAGAAATATTTAGTTAATTTTTGAAAAATATGAATTGGTAGTTAAAATTAACACGTTTTTAAAAATCCAACCAAATGATAATTATTTTTTTTTAAATTAAAAGTCAGTAAAGGAATGAGCAAATTCCGAAAATGATTTCAGATAAGACTGAATAATTGCAAGAGTTAATGAAAAATTAACTGTTTCAAAAAATGATTGAAAGGGGGAGATTTTTAAAATCCTAAATGAGAATGTTTGGGTTGGAATAAATTATTTTAGATTTCAAAAATTGAATGATGTAGCAAACAAGAAAGCTAAATATGGTCAACGTATGAAATCTGATGATTTCATTAAATTTTTAATGGAAAGAATTATAAAAGATTATGATACTTTCTTTTTTGCTTTCAGTATTCAATTAAGCGACCACTAGTTTCAGCACGGCCACATTTTGTAAGTCGATTCAGAGTTTTATCTAATTTAATCTATCTACATTCTATCCACACTCAATATTTAGTATGGTTTTAAGTTATAAGAAGGGAGTGCTCTCCCATGTTAATGATGTGACACAATTTTTTAAAAATTACTACATGCTGCTTTTAAGTCCCTCAAAGTGACAGGTTTCATAAGAGGATTGAACGATGGCACAACAAGCTGGCATTATGAAACAATTTTGTTATAGAAATTCTTCTTCTTCGAATGCTCCATATCGACCACTTGCTAAAGGGCGGAAAAGCCTAAAAGCGATTGTATATTGTGTCAGTTACGCACCTACAAGAAGGCCAACACATCTGATTACTGCCACGCTTTTATTTATTAGGGTAGCATCCTTAGACCCCTACCGTAGTCACCTCTTACGACAGGCAGTGTTATTATTCTTTGCTCCCTTTGCGAGCCTTGGCAACACACAGACATGTTATAAAAATAGAAACAGACCTAAATATAAAAATTGGTAAAATGATTCAGTCCAGTCTTTTGGGCATTAGAAACATCGTTAGGATATGACATTATAAATTTCTATATAACTTACTCAATTTGAAGTTTGAAACAAAGATGGAGAACCTAATCTAGTAAAAAAGCAATTACAATAAGACAGCTGCACAATATATTCCCAGAAGCCAGCAGGACAAGAATTTACACAGATGGATTAGTAATGGATACAGCAATGAATGATTTGAGCAGAAGTTTACATCACGCACCCAGGTGCCATTGTTTCTCCTATCTGCTTTCATGTAATGTTCATTAAGTTGAGTTCAAGCCCTAAGATTAAATTCAGTTGCCTTTATTCTTTACTTGATTTCACAGTTTGTTAAATATCTTCTCAGTTACTTAGAACAAATAAAGGATTATATTATTGCACATATTGTTATATATTTATTTGTTTCTTTTTTAGTAATGGCAGCATACACTTTTTGGTGACTGTACAGAATGAAAACAGGCAGTGATGCAGAAAGCGATCAACAACCAAGTGTCCTCTGTTCTGCTGTTCTAATTTTATTGTGTTTTGTGAATAATAAAACAAATAGATGTGTTTGATCAAGTGTATAATTATATAAATATTGGTAACATTTTGAAGTTACCAGAAACGACAGAGTGACCAACTTCAGCATAAGAAAGAAAGTTGGCACAGAATCTTGCTTTAATTACATTGAGAAACAAAGAATGAAGTGGCTTAGCCACTTAATAAGAATGCATCCAAACTCCACAGTATACAAAGTCTTCTACAACAAAACAAGATGCTCAGTGACCGATTCGCCCAACACTTGCGCGACATACGCTAATGCTCTGTGACCCCTGTAGCCACCCATTTCAATGATACTGGCCATTTAGGAGCTCAAGATGTCCAGGTCACAGCCATCCGATCATGCTCCTTGGATGATCGCAGTCGATTTGCTCTGGAGAATCGGTTGATTTCTTTGTATGGTACTTTCGACCACGTGGGCTCAACGTATTACATTCCTATGCTTCTTAGTACTTTCTCTTCCCATGCCTTGTAATCTATATGGGTATATGTTGCATGTATTCAAGTTATATATTTACTAGATTTTTCATTGCTTCTCTTCCGTTCTATGTCTAGTTTTTATGTGTGTTTTTGTGTTACATTTATTTTGTTATTTGTTTTTATTCCCAGAATTTCATAAGAAACGTTTGTATTTGGTCGTCCATTTGTTTTTTAAATTTGTCACTCCTGTTGTTCGTTTGCTTGATAAAGGCCTTGTTGGTGAAACGTTGCTGTATTTTGTCATTGTTTTTGTAATTTGTAAAACTACAGTACTTTGTAATTACGTGTTTTTACAACAGAACATCAGCAAAGAAGGCGAGAAGAAGACCACAAAAAGGATGGTTAGATGGCATAGCAGAATCCAGTCAAAGAGCAAACATAACAATCACCCAAGCCACCAGAACAGCTCAAGACAAAAACAGAAAACCACAACACTGGGCAACAACCCAGTAGCAGTGTGATGACAAAAGAAGAAGAAGATTGGTAGCACCATTAGAATCTAAGTACACACTGCTTTCAGCTACAGAAGAAATAATATAGTACTTAGTACCTAATAAGAATAAGCACAGTACCTGGGTCTATAAGAACAAAGAAGATTTTCATTTAAACCAATCCACATCAATTGCTAGATTGCAAGAGCTGGGATTGAAGATTAGAGTGACCAGTAAAGAACAGCACAACAAGTATATGAGTAGGCTCATCAATTAAAATTGAACTTGTACTGTTAGTAACCGGACGCTATTGGAGATATTGTGAATGAGATCGAACAGGGCCGTGCCGTATATTTTCTCAGTATGATGCAAGTTGTTGAAATGCCACCACTTAAAATGTTTTTCTTTAAAATAGCTTATGCTATTTCGCTGCTTTGCCGCTCTTACGGTGCTTCAAGATGTGGCCGCCTCTCTATATCATAGCAAGCATGGCCCTGAGATCGGAGCACCTATGGACATGTCCAGAGTGCAATAAAGATATTCCAAACTGAAATAGACCAATGCCTTTCTTTTGAGTATTGTGCTATCTTTTGCATGTCGTTCCTTATCTTTTCCTTGATATATGTTACCATCTCATATCTTCGTGAAATGTTAGCACTTTCTCTATTCAATCGCTATGAATTTAAAAACTGTATGTGTTCTGAACATTTTTTTTACACTTATAAAAAAGCATTCCATGACATGGTATTTTTAGTGTATATCAAATGTAGGATATATTTTTATTGTGCATAATTATTTCATTGTACATTATTATTGTGGGGATCTGTGGAATAGCGGTAGTGAGCTCGATCACAACCCAAGAGCACCTCGTTCAAACTCAGTGGCGGGCAGTTTGGAAACACATTTGTTTCAGTGAATTCTTATAGATGGTAAAAATAGACCTCATCATTTAGAAAGCAAGAGAAAACTTCTGAACGTATAAGAGGTGCCTAGAAAATCAACAAAGTGTTTACTGTGGTTGATAGCTTCTTCTTCACCTTTTAACTCCCAACGGAGCACAGGTCTTCAACAAACTTCTTCCAGCTCTTCCTCTCTCTTGCCATCTCCTCCAATTCTCTCCATGTTTTACCTATCCTTTTAATATCAGCCTCCAGTTCTCTTCTCCAGGTCTGTCTAGGTCTTCCCTACTCCTCTTTCCCTGTGGGTTCCAAAACAGTGCCTGTGTGGTTGATAGCAACGTCCTGTAAAGGATATGTCACGATTTTCATTTTCACATTATTATATTGATCGCATACATGTCTTTATGAAACATGATTTTATTTTCAAAGTTAAACTGCTTTGCCCAATTGTTTACTGGTCTCAGTATCTTCTTCTTTGGTCGCCCACTGTCAATTCAGGTGGAAGTCATGACGCCTGGTATTCCGTCTCTGACTGATTTTTGCGTGAGGTCTGCTTACCATTTGACTGGTGTCCCTCGCCATGTGGTGGGCCTTCGCTGACTTGAGAAGTAGTCTCAGTATCTATATGATTCACTAAAACTGTTTCAAGTGTTTATTATTAAATCTAATATTGGGTAGACTGCAATATTGAACCATGAATTAAGTTAACTTTGCAAAATACAGCAGAAGATCACAACATGCATAAAATAATTACAATCTTTGAAAATCACCCCATTTGACTAAAGTGAAGGATTTTGTCATTTATTACAATTTGTGCTAACAAACTTATTGTTTTAATATTGTATCGTTGGTATTTAGTTTTACTACAGTTAATTGAACATTATTTAATTGTTCTTCTTAATTTAGATTTTGTTGTATTTTATAAATGTTTCACAGATTAGTATAAATAAAATAAAATCTACACAATTAAACGAAATGAAACAAATAATATAGGCCTACAGCGGTTTTATATTTTCTTATCTGATGATGCCAGTGTTACAAAATGTTATTAAATAAACAAAAAACTCTTTCTTTCTTTCTCGAACCCTGTATGCCTCACAGCGTCAGGAAGAGATTTCTAAACGGGCCCTAGTATGCGCTTCGTAGATAGTCTCTTTCGTCGCCTCTGTTATCTCTGAGGTCCATCTTTTGCGTGGCGGCCTTTTGCTTTGTACCCATTGTATCGGAGCAGCATTGCTCTTAGGGGTGCACTGTCTGATGGTAATCTGCTTACGTGACCGAACCATTTAATTTGTTGTTTCTTGATGAAGTCTAGTACTGATGTTGTACCCACTTTTTCCTGATGTCTTCATTTCTCAACCGGTCTCTTCTTGTTACACCCAGCATTCTGCGTAGACACTTCATCTCTGTTGTGACTAGTTTTCTTCTATCGTTTGTTGTCAGCGTCCAGGTTTGGCACTGGTAACATAATGTGGGAGAAAGATTGTGTTGAACATTGCTCTTTTTGTGTTCATGGTGACGTGTTTGCATCTTAAAATTGGCGCCATTTGCCCTATCATTTGATTTGCTTTGTTGCATCTGTGTTGAATTTCATTAGTTATTCTTCCATTTGCTGAAAAATGCTCCCCAGGTATGTGAAATCTTTTGCTTGATTTAGTAGATGATTATCGATGGAGATGTTGGTAGTGTTTTCCTCTCTGGCGAATGTCATTACTTCTGTTTTGTCGATGTTAATTCTCATGTTGTATTCGTTACATGCTAACTGGAGTCTGTTGATGTGTTGTTGTAGCTGTTCTTCTGTTGTTGATATGATTGCCTGATCGTCTGCAAAAGAAATTCATTTAAGAGTTCTCCGAGGTTGTTTCCTTCGCTGGTGTTAGCTATTTTACAAATGTGGTCAATGTACGTGATGAATAGCAGCGGGATAGTACGCAACCTTGTCTTACTCCTGACCCTACGTGAAACTTTTCTGATAATCCTGTATTTGTTCATGCACATATTTGTCTTGTGATCATCTATTTTCATTTTTAATGTTACTAATCTAATTCAGCTTTTTCTTCTTTCCCATCACTTTTAGAATTTTTCTTTAATACATAAGGTATTTCTCTTACAAAGCAGATAGCAGTGGAAAAAGAGCTAAGGGAGAGATACTAGCGATGGATAGGAGAAGAACAACCGGAAGAACTGTTTTGGAACCTGCAAGAAAGAGGAGTAGGGGGAAGGCCTAGAAATACATGGAAGAGAGAGAGATGGAAACTGATACTAAACGGATATGCAAGACATGGAAACAATTGGAAGGATGGCAGGAGAGAGGAAGAGCTGGAAGAAGTTTTTGAAGACCTGTGCTCCGTTGGGAGTTGAAAAGTGAAGAAGAAGATATTTCTCTTACTCTTCAATTTCTTTGACATTTCTTCTTCGAGCGTTCTTTTCGGCTATTTTTGTCATTCTTTTTGTGATATACAGGGTGGGCCAAAAAATGAGAACATCGCGTAAAAAGTAATATAATTACATGGAAATTGTTTTAACTGTATCCATAATAGCTTAAGTTGTTTACTCATTTACTTACTTACCTATTTAGCTATATGATGTTTTATTTCGACAATTTTCGGGCACAATCTTTGATTTTTAATATGTCAGTTGTTTACATCTACAGGTTTAAATGTGTTACCAAGAATGACAAAAATTACAGCGGAAGACCGTATTCTGCAATCTGATTAAACGAGTGGCGTGGATGTTTAGAAAAATTGAACATGATTTCTGATTAGCTAAATACTTGGTAAACAAAATTACATGAAGCAATACAATTAAATTAAATAACATTTCTAAATAACGCGTATTTTACGCGATGTTCTCATTTTTTTGGGCCCACCCTGCATAAACATCCTTTGTCAAGAATGGTTTTTTACGTTGTTCCAATTATGCACCTATGGTGACTAGGCCAGCACATCCGATTTTGCGGGCATTTTATTTACTAAGGTAACTTGCCCTAGGATTTGCTCTTTTACGATCATCTTTCGCCATATATGTGGGCTTTATGAGCTACGCCAAAGGCTTTTCGTGCAGTCTTTCGTGCAGCCTTTCGTGCAGTCTTTCGTGCAGTCTTTCGTGCAGTCTTTCGTGCAGTCTTTCGTGCAGTCTTTCGTGCAGTCTTTCGTGCAGTCTTTCGTGCAGTCTTTCGTGCAGTCTTTCGTGCAGTCTTTCGTGCAGTCTTTCGTGCAGTCTTTCGTGCAGTCTTTCGTGCAGTCTTTCGTGCAGTCTTTCGTGCAGTCTTGTCGTCTTCGTGCAGTCTTTCGTGCAGTCTTTCGTGCAGTCTTTCGTGCAGTCTTTCGTGCAGTCTTTCAGTTGCAGTCTTTCGTGCAGTCTTTCGTGCAGTCTTTCGTGCAGTCTTTCGTGCAGTCTTTCGTGCAGTCTTTCGTGCAGTCTTTCGTGCAGCCTTTCGTGCAGCCTTTCGTGCAGTCTTTCGGACTATGTTCCGTTTGACATATCTGATAATATCAACGAATGTAGAAGTGCTAAACAAAATATTTATTAAAAGAATAAATGCTAAAAGAGAACCAAAATATTTTGAACACATACAGAGCAAAGATACTCGAAAATCATACCAGAATAAAAATTTTGGAGCAAAACAAACAGGGTGATAACCACACAGTAAGCTGGAAGGAAACATGAACAGATTGACAAATAACAGTCACATATGTCAGAATGCATCCTGAACATCCACCGGATATCCCACCGGCCGCACAGGATATTGATATCAACCTCAAATTGCCAGAAAAGCAAGAAATAGTAAAAGCTATTGGATCCCTGAGAAACAACAAAGCACCGGAAATGATGAAATGACAGCAGAGCTTTTCAAGATCGATTCCATCTTAGCTGCAAACATATTAGAGCCATTGTTTGCAGATATCTGGGAGAAAGAAGAATTGCCTAAGGATTGGACTAGGGTACTGTGGTGAAAATCCCCAAGAAAGGAGACCTAACAGATTGCAATAACTGGAGAGGAATCACGTTGCTTTCAATCCCAAGTAAGATATTCTGCAAAATTGTCATAATGCGAATACAAGAAGCAGTAGACAAGTGTCTACGAATGGAGCAAGCAGGATTTAGGAAAGGAAGAGGAACAAATGAACACATATTTACCCTGCGTAACATTTTAGAACAATGTAGTGAGTGGCAAAGGACTATATATATCAACTTCATAGATTTTGAAAAGGCATTCGACAGCGTCCACAGAGACAGCCTATGGAAGATACTGAGACAATACGGCGTACCGCAGAAGCTTGTCAACATCATAGCCCTCTTCTATAAATATTTCTCCTGCAACCTAAAGAATTCCAACAAAACATTCCCAGTAAAATCTGGTGTAAGACAGGGATGCGTAATGTCCTCTCTTTGTTTAGTATTACAATTGACTGGGTGCTAAAAATGCCATAAAACAACAAGCACCAAGAGGAATAAGATGGACCCCTTTCGAGATGCTTGAGGACCTGGACTTTGCAGACGATATAGCTCTGGTGTCACACAAATATGAACATATACAAGAGAAAAGTACAATACTTCACAGCACGGCAAAGACAGTAGGCCTCAAAACAAACACAGGAAAAACAAAAATTATGACAAACAGTGAAATCCAACAACCAGTAATGTTAGAAGATGAAACACTGGAAAGGGTTGAGCAGTTTACATATCTTGGTAGCGTACTGACACTAAATGGTGGCACAAAGGAAGATATAAAATCACGTCTGAGTAAGGCCAGAACCGCTTTTGCCAGAATGAAACCAGTATGGAAGTCCAAAATCTACAATAGGACCACAAAGCTTAAACTCTATAAAAGCATTGTTTTGCCAGTTTTGCTTTACGGATCGAGTGTTGGAGGATGACCAAAGGAGATACTAGCAGGCTGTCAGTTTTCCACCACTCTTGTCTTCGCAGAATCTTGGGAATCTTTTGGCCAATAAAAATATCCAATAACCAACTACTCCAAGACACAAGACAAGAGGCAATGAATGACATACTCAAAAAGAGAAGATGGAAATGGCTCGGACATGTTATGAGAATGAGACAAGAAATGCCTGCAAGGATAGCCCTCACTTGGACACCAGAGGAAAGAGAAAGAAAGGCAGACCACGGACAACATGGAGGCGCATGATGGAAGAGGAACTGGACACCGCATCTCTGACGTGGGGCTCTGCGCTGAAGGTTGCACGGACAGGAGAGCATGGAAAGTCCTTTCTGAAGCCCCATGTGTCACTAGGCATGACGGGATTAAGTAAGTAAGTAATGTCAGAATGCACCAAGATGACAAGGGAGATAAAAGATATATTGTGGAAGATCTATTACATTCAACCTTTAAAATGGAGATGGGACTACTTTTTTCTTCACACCTTCGCTCTTAGGGAGGCATAGGTCTGCAACCAAGACCTTCCAAGCCTGCCTATCCAAGGCCATCCTTTCCAGATCTCTCCACTCTCTTTCCATTTTCTTGCATCCCGTCTTCAGGTGTACTTCTATTGCCCTGGGGTTCCATCAGAGAGCCTGTCTCGTGATGCTGTTAGGGGGTTTCCTCAGTCTGTGTCCTATCCATCGCCACCTTCTGCTCCTTATCTCTTGCTCCATCTGCCTTTGTCCCGTTCTATCTCAGAGCTCACTGTTTTTAGTCTGGGAGATGGAACTTAATGGAACAAAAACCAACTCTCAAAGCTGCTTGAAACATTATATTGTTTGCTCAATGTGATGTTTGTAAGATAATGTGTGATAAAATGCTATCTCAAGATAATCACAATATATATGAGACTGCAGTAAAACTATTTGATTAGCGAAACACGTAATCACAAAGTACTGTAGTTTTACAAATTACAAAAACAATGACAATATACAGCAACGTTTCGACCAGCAAGGTCTTTATCAGGCAAACGAACAACAGGAGTGACGAATTTTAAAAACAATTACATATGGACGACTAGATACGGAGACATTCAAACGTTTCTAATGAAAATCTGGGAATAAAAACGAATAACGAAATAAATGTAACACAAAAACACACATAAAAACTAGAAATATAAAAGAAGAGAAACAATAAAACATCAAGTAAATATATAGCTTGAATACATGCAACATATGCACATATAGGTTACAAGGCATGCGAAGAAAAAGTACTAAGAAGCATAGGAATGTAATACGTTGAGCCTACAGTCTCTTCTTCCTTGATGTGTGCTCATTGTACACCTCTGTACCTCATCGTGACGCCTTATAGCTCTCCAGTTCTTTCTCAATAGGAGAACTAATCCAATTGTGTCAGCCTCTGCTCTCCTTCGTCTTGCAGAACTAGTTCTCACTCTCAACTCCTTTCAGTTCAATGACCAATTCTTTGAGCAGATCAGTGGGGTCGCCATGGGTACTAAAATGGGACCTAGTTATGCTTGTCTATTCATGGGTTATCTTGAACACCTAGTATGGACTACATATGATGGCCCCCTTCCGTCTGTCTATCACAGATACATTGATAACTGCATTGGCATTACTGATATGTCTGAAGTCGATTTGTCACGCTTCATAAATTTCATTAATGTTTTCAACCTTGCTATTCATTTTACTTCTCACATCTCCACTACTTGTGTCAACTTTCTTGACATTACTATCACAATATACATATCCACTATCACTACATCAGTATATTACAAGCCTACTGATGCACATAGTTTTCTCCTTTATAGTTCTTCCCATTTCCGGGCTTGTCGTGACTCTTTTGCCATTCTCGCAGCTCTTGCGCCTTCGTCGCCTTTGTAGCGAGGACGATGATTTTCTTGAGAGAGCTCGCGAGATGCTTGATTTCTTCCGCAGGCATCTATATCCGGAGAAGGTGCTTATATCTGCCATGCATCGAGTTCAGAAAATCACTCGCCAGCAGGCCCTTACCAGCCATCATAGGAGTACTAACTCTGACAGAGTAAAACTTATCTTAACTTTCCACCCCCATAGTTCAGTGGTGAAAAATGTTTTATTCCGTCATCTGTCTATCGTTAAGTCAGATCCTGAGACCCGTTCAGTCTTCCCCAACTATCCTTTGGTGGCTTACAGACGGACAGAAGTCTTAAGGATATGTTGGTACACAGTCGCCTTAAATCCAATATCCCTCCAGATTAGCCTACCTTATCGTGGTTGGAGGGTTTGCGTGCCTTGGTGATCCTTCAGGCTATGTCGGCGGAGTCTAACTCCTGGCAGGTCTAACCAAGCCGAACAGACTGAAGGTGAAAGGCCAGACCAAAAGGCGGGAGCAGGATGGGGCCTCATAAGGTGACAGCGCAGAACCCACCGGCGAGTGGAAAATGCTCTGGCTGCAACCAACCCATCCCCAACCATGGGTTAATGGCAGCCCTCCTCTCTCTTGAGGAGGGCATCTTTTTCTTGTCTTATCTCCTACTTCTTTTACAATTTTTCTATCCCTCGAGTTAGACCACAGTCTTCTCTAGCAGTAAGAGTGCTGAAGTCGGAGGCAACCAGCCAAGAGGCGCACTATAGCAATCAGGTTGCCACGCATAAACGCATATGAATATGTCTATGTATTTAAAAGATATGGTGCTCGCCCTGTGACGGACACTCAGGCAGGTGCAGTGCCGGGCCCTCTACCTCGAAAGGGCCCAACCCCAGCTACTGGATGTCCTTCTCATTTGCCCTGTGGAGCCAGGAGGCATGGGAATAGAGCAACTGGCCAATTTCTTAAAATAATGCACTGGAATGCTGAGGGTGTGAACAGCAAAAAGATGGCTACAGCACAAAAGTAGAACTTGAAAACATCCTAAATGAAGAACAAGTACATGTATGCTGTTTGCAAGAGACCCACCTGAATGAAGATGTAGCCTTCAAAGTCAGAGGCTTCCAGTGCTACCGATCAGACCGAAAAAATAGAAGAAAGGGTGGAGTACTGACACTTGTGAGAAACAACATCACCACATGTCAGTTTGAGGAGTACATGGAGGGTGCAGAATATCAGATGCTGCATCTTAGGACGGCAAGTACAGAGTTTCACTTAATCAACTACTACTGTCCAAGTGACCGCCCACTGGCACTGGTCAAAATTCCAACAAAGGAAAGACTCATAGTGTGCGGGGACTTCAATAGCCACTCACAGAGCTGGGGTATGACCACATGGACAGTAGGGCGAGGAGCTTGAAAACTGGCAGGATGACAACAAACTAATCCTTGTCAATCAGCCCAAAGATCAGCCAACCTTCTACTCCAGATCATGGCACACCACCTCTACACCAGACTTGGCATTCCACTCCTCAGACCTGGAATGGAACATTACACGTGTTGTTGGGAAACAGCTAGAGGCAGCGACCATCGGCCAGTATTTCTACTGTTGAAAATCAACCCATCAGGAGAGCAGCACTCTATCTAGGTGGAATTACAAGAAGGCAGATTGGACAATGTATAAGCATCGCACCAGTATACTGACACTAGGTCTATCTACTGACAAGGACATCAACAAGGTAGTTGATGAGTTCAGCCGATGCATAAAACAGGCTGCCTGCGAAACAATTCCTGAGAGGGCTCGAAAGCACTACACACCTTACTGGAGTAGTGAATTGGAACTACTGCACAATAATGTAGAAATTTCAAGAAAGCAGGCAGAGACCACTCCATGCCAAGAACACCACAACAAATATCAGCATGCCAAGGCTATATTTCAAAGGGCCAAGCTGCAGGCCAGGCGGAGGAGCTGGAAGGAAAAACAGAGTCCTTAAACTTTGAAAGAGATACCAGGAAGCTGTGGAAGCTGGTAAAACAACTTAATGATGAAGGTACAAGGAGAAATCCAAAGATTGCATTAAACAAAGATGGAAACATCCTCACAGGAAAACAGGCAGCTGATCATTTTGCAGACTCCTTTGCTAAAGACAGCAATATTGAAATTAGCACAACGAAACAGCGAGAGATTCGTGAGAAAAAGCAAAATGTAGAGCAAGACGAAACAATACCTGAAGTGATGAAGACCCCAATCACATTTAAAGAACTGGAACTAGCAATATCCAAATTAAAATTGAGAAAATCACCAGGAGCTGATGGAGTGTCCAATGAGATGATTAAGAACTTAGGAACTGCAGCAAAAACAAAGTTACTGCAGATTTACAATAATTGTTGGATCTTGGGTCAAGTTCCACAGACCTGGAGAGAAGCAATCATGATACCGCTCTCGAAACCAGGAAAAGATAGTTCTTCTGCCTCCAGCTACCGACCGATCAGTCTTACAAGTTGTCTCTGCAAAACAATAGAACGTATAATCAATCTCCGACTGCAGTGGTATCTTGAAAGCGAAAACATTCTTGTGTCACAGCAGGCAGGTTTCAGGCAGTGCTACTCTACTGAAGACCAAGCAACGTACCTTTCTCAGGAGATTGAGGACGCGTTCCAAGATAAGAAACTGGTACTAGCGACATGGATAGACCTAAGGAAAGCCTTTGACAAGGTTTGGAAAGAAGGACTGCTGAAGAAACTGAGAAATAGTAGAATAAAGGGTAGGATGTACAGATGGATAAAGCATACTTACATAACAGAAAAGCCAGAGTGCATCTAGATGGACTCAAGAGTAAAAAAGTTCTACTTCGTCATGGCGTCCCTCAAGGAGGAGTATTGTCCCCACACTCTTCTTGATTTTCATCAACGACCTGGTTGCTGAGTTACCACAGGGAGTAAAAGTAATGTACGCTGATGATCTGGTAATATGGTGCACAAATGAGTATGCAACAGTGGCCACCAAATTGATACAAAGAGCTGTAGATGCCTTAACCTCATGGGCAAACAGATAGTGTGAGAGCATCAACACAGATAAGTGCAGCACTACACTCTTACTCTCTCTCCCAAACAAAAGCTGGCACCATTAAAATAAATGGAGAACTGCTAAGAGAAGACAAGCAACCCACCTATCTCGAGTTACATTCGATGATAGACTGACGTGGAAGCAGCACATCAACAAAGCAGCAGCAAAGGCCAGGAGGAAGTTAGCCATCCTGAGAAAATTAAGTGGAACCACATGGGGCGCCAGTCAAAAATACTTTAAAATATTTATCAACAGGGCATACGACCACACCTGGAATATGGGTCAGCTGCATGGTGTCCAGCATCAAATACCACATTAGGAGAACTGGATAAGGTGCAAAACCAGGCGCTTCGTGTCATCACAGGAGCAATGAAAACAACACCAATAGTGGAGATGGAAAGAGTGGGGGAATACAAGCACTGAGAGAACGCAGAGACACAAAAGTGATGACGCAGGCAGAAAAGTTTCTGAGTATGCCAAGCCACCCAATGGAAAACAGATTAAAAATCTAGCATTGGGGCGGCTGAAAGAAGCAGCTTTATTCACCAGGCCAAAAGACTGAATAGGCAAACTTCAGACCTACCAAAAGTTGGCATTCCCTAAAGTCTGTGCCAGAGCAAACCCCTTGGAGAGAGGAGACTGAACCAGAAGTATGTATCCAGACAGAAGTGAAAGGAATATTCGACAAGGATGAGCAGAACAGCATACAACGCAAGACAGTCACTCTCAGTTTACTTGATGAAGAATACCCACATGACCTCTGGGTCCGGGTATACACGGATGGGTCAGCAGAAAATGCAGTGAAGAATGAAGGAGCAGGAGTGTACATAGAATACCTAAACAACGCTAGAGATGCGATTAAAGTGCCAACGGGGAAATTCTGTCACAACTATGATGCAGAAATTCAGGCAATCAAGGTGGCAACTGAAAACTGTTGAATACCAGACCCGATCCTCAACCTGTTGTATTTTTGACTGATGCAAAATCAGCACTCCAAGCACTTCAGTCCAGAAAATTGCCAGGTCTACAGACCATACTGTCTAAATTGTCCAAGCATCGCAGGGTTGTCTTGCAGTGGATACCTCTCACTGTGGAATACCAGGAAATGAAACAGCAGACTGATTGGCCAAGGAAGGTGATGCAGGAGAGCAGCCGGATGTGCCAGTTACCTACCACCAAAAGAAAAGGATGATTAAATCAATGAGAAAACCACAAATACCAACACAAGACGATTACTATAATATGAGCAGATTGGAACAAGTTGTGATTCTGCGCCTTAGAACAGGACACAATCGGCTCCGCAACCACATGTATACAAAATTCAAGATTGGCAATTCAGCCATGTGTACATGTGGACAGGCAAACCAGACTGCAGAGCACATACTTCAAGACTGTCCCAAATATGATACACTGAGGCAAACTCACTGGCCTAACGAAACAACACTCGACATAAAACTACACGGACCTCTGTGTGAGCTACAAAAGACAGTGAAGTTCATACAAGAGACAACATTGAATATATAGACATATTTCAAGCGAACGAAAGGAAGGAAGGAAGGAAATCCAATATCCAGACTCATTTTGGCACTGTCCAGTGTGGCCGTCGGCGTTGCAATACGTTTGCTTATGTGATACAGACGCGTATTGTATCTTTTCCTTTAGCCACATTTGTTATTGAAGGTGGTTTCACATGCGAGTCCCGTAATCTTATCTATACCATTATCTGTAAGCGGTGTAACAAGGCTTATATCGGTAAGACAGATAAGAGACTCAGTGACCGATTCGCCCAACACTTGCGCGACATACACCAATGCTCTGTGACTCCTGTAGAAACCCATTTCAATTATACTGGCCATTTAGGAGCTCACGATGTCCAGGTCACAGCCATCCGATCATGTTCCTCGGATGATAGCAGTCGATTTGCTCTGGAGAATCGGTTGATTTCGTTGTATTGTACCTTGCGACCACGTGGGCTCAACGTATTATATTCCTATGCTTCTTAGTACTTTCTCTTCTCATGCCTTGTAACCTATATGTGCTTATGTTTCATATATTCAAGGTATATATTTACTTGATTTTTATTGTTTCTCTTCTTTTCTATTTCTAGTTTTTATGTGTTTTTGTGTTACATTTATTTCGTTATTCGTTTTAATTCCCATATTTCCATTAGAAACGTTTGAATGTCTCCGTATCTAGTCGTCCATATGTAATTGGTTTTTTTATTCGTCACTCCTGTTGTTCGTTTGCTTGATAAAGGCCTTGCTGGTCGAAACGTTGCTGCATATTGTCATTGTTTATCTCAAGATAGCGCTGCCTACCACAACAATATATAGCCTGTCCATCAATGAATATTCCGGATAGGACAGCCCTGACTGTGGAGTTCCTCAAAGAGCACCACAACTTGCACATCTTCTTAGAATTGATTGACATGAGAGATAGATTCCATACACCAAAGAGATGATTTGTAATGTCCCTTGATTTTTGTGGATAATTTGTTGAATAGTCAATGCTACTACTGGCACATGACATACATGACCAATACACCTCTAACTTCGTCTTTTAATGATGGTCTCCAATGATGCACAGCGACCCCTGGTGTTCTTTAATCCCTTGTTACAAATCTACTTGAAGTACGAATGATGTGTGCATGTACATTATATGTGTATACTTGTGTGTAGACCAAGAAAAGGCCTTTGATAGAATAAACAGAAACAAACTATATGCCATACTAAGTGAATACGGAATTCAGGGCCAACTATTAGACAATATTAAAGCGCTATACCAAAAATGCTCAAGTGTAGTACGAACAAGCGACGGCCTGACAGACGAATTTGAATTATCATCAGGAGTAAAGCAGGAATGTGTGCTTTCGCCTTTACTTTTCAATATATACATAGACAGGATAACGCAAGAAACCAAGACAGATAACAACAGATAACAACCTCGATAACAACTACAATTTAATCAACGAACTACTCTTTGCAGCAGATCAGAGTATAATTTACAACAACGAACACAAACTTCAACAACACATAAATGCACTGCAAGCAACATGCGAAAAATATGACATGAAAATTAACACCTCCAAAACAGAAGTCATGACAATAAGTAGGTCAACAGGTCAACTAAATATACACGTGAATAATGTCAAAATACAACAGACTCCAGAACTCAAATATCTCAGGAGTATATTCACAGCAGATGGAAAGATGGACAGAGAAATCGAGACTAGATGCCAGAAGGCAAATGCAGTGACATACCAACTGTCGCCACTATTAAAACATCCAAGCATTAATTAACATGGCAGTCAAACGACAACTGATAAACTGCATATTTATTCCAACTCTCTGCTATCAGTGCCAAACATGGTCCCTGACTAAGACACAAGAAAGAAAGATTACACATGTGAAATGAAATGTCTACGAAAAGCTGTCAAAGTTACAAGGCGAGATAGAGTGAGAAACGAGAATATCAGAAGCATCGTTGGTACTATACAATGCATACAGTACATCGAGAAGCAAATGAAGTGGTTCGGCCATCTAATGAGAATGGAACCACATTTACTACCATCACGTGCCTATAATAATCGACACTCAGGCACAGAGCACGAGGCAGGCCAAGAACACGATGGATAGATAACATCTCAGAGTTCCTGCGAAAGCATGGACTGACAACGTCAAGTGCAACACACCTGGCACAAGATATAAAACTAACTCTCCCCACGTCGCTTCACGACAAATGTGGTTAAGAAAGATAAGATAAGACTTGTGTGTATGTATGTTGTTGTTTCGTCTCGTATATACAAGCACAAAAAGCTTATCGCATGTGTTTGTGCAAGTGTTGATCGATCCAATCTGACCTAATTTTCTGTATTCTCTGGTTAACGCTATTTAAATAGATGCTGCAGATATCATCCATCTCCATTCATATATGATATTAGCCTTCTCTTCCCATTTGTTGACATAGACAATAAGCAAAGCGCAGTCGCAAAAAAATAATTACATGTGAAATTGTGGTGCCTGCGAAAAGTTACCAACAACAACAGAAAAGACAGCCACGAACATCAGCATAAGAAAGAAAGTAGGCGCAGAACCTTGCTTGAATTACACTAAGAAACAAAGATGAAGTGGTTTGGCCTCCAAATTCCACAGTATACAGTCTTCTACAACAGAACATCGGGAAAGAAGAAGAGAGGAAGACAAAGAAAACGATGGTTAGATGCAGAATTCTGTCAAAGAGCAAAACTAACAATCAGCCAAGCCACCAGAACAAAAAGAGAAAACCACGACACTGGGTAACAACTCGGTAACATTGTGATGATAAAAGAAGAAAGATAAAAGAAGAAAGAAAAAGAAGACGCAATTTAAAAAAAAAACACGACTAAGTGAAAAACAAATTTGGGAGGGCGAAATAGATGTTGTACTCTGAAGAAAAAAACTCTCGTCTGCAGGGCTAGACAATGGGTGCCGTGAGAAATAAAGGTTTGTTTTGTTGGATCCTGTGTTTGGTAAATTTTTAATTTTTTTTCGAAGTTAAATTATTACAGCAGTAAATAATTGTTTACTGCCTATTTATTAACACTATTGATTGGCTCGGATGCTTCATCTGGTGTTCTTAGAACTCATAAGGGGTCAAATGCGTAAGGAAGCGGCGCGCCAGGTTTATAGAGATGGCTCTAATCCCTGCTCTCACCTCCACGTGGTGACCCTGGTAACAGACGGTGGTTCCGGTCTGGGCAAGAGGGCAGGTGCTGTGGGAGAGCTACTCTGGGGCAAGAAGAGATGCAAAGGTAGTCATGCTTGATGGGATCCGCCCGTAACACAGACGAGTGACCATTAATGCTCGCCTCTCCCGGACGATGGGAAAAGCTAGAACGACACATATGGAACCTCGCGGGGCGGGACTCGGAGCCCACGCATTCTCTCTCTTGATGCATTTCTCTTGAGCCGATGAGAATGCCGGGTGAGGAGTTGGGCCGCGCGTTGGTCCACATAGGTCAAAAGTTCGAATCAAAACCATCGTAGGGACGTTGGCCCGCGTGTGGCGAAATTCGGAGAGCAAGCATACTCTCTTTAGCCACCACTCTAGAGCCGATGAGTGTGCTGGGCGATGAGTTGAGTTGCACGTGGGCAACATGGGTAGATGTCAGATAGCCTAGTAGGAATTGACGGAAATGGTGAGGTAGGCACCAGGGCAGAGCGAGCACGCAAGCTGACAAAGTCACAGTGGGCTCCATCGAGGGGCAGACCGGCACGGCAAGAGGGTGTGTGTTCCACCCACATGAGTAGAACAACTAGAAAGCCCAGCAGAGGCAAAACCAGTGCAAGCGCGGCAGCGGCAAGCGCCGCAGCAACAAGCGCGGCAGCGGTAGGCAGGGTGTGCGTCCCACCCAAATGTACAGAACAACTGGAAAGCCCAGCAGAGGTAAAGCCAGTGCGTGTTTCCGCTCGCAGGGAACTACTGCTGCCTTGTAGTTGTTTGAGGACAATCAAAAGCTAGCGGAGCAAATCGCAAACAAACCTGAACGGGCGGCAAACCAAGGTGTTCATTAAAACGACCGGTTTTGCTGGGCAGATGGCGTTCATAAGCCCGGGAGGGCAGGCCGTCTAAGGGTCGTTGCCCTGAAAGAAAATAGCAACCCTCTGCCTTGTGGGTTACGGCTGGGGACAGTCAAAGGCTAGAGGAGAGCGAACCGCACACAATAGCTGGCTGAAATCGAACACCCCACCGAAGGATAAGCAACTGTGCTCAAATAGGTGTTGAAGGTTGGTGCACGTACATTACGTTCTGATGTTTGGTTGTTTATATATCACAATAAGAATGATAAAAACTAGCCTAGAACGATCGAAAGAAAAATAAGAACTCATTATTCACGTAGTTTGGATCGACTTATTGACTTCAATAGTTGTACATATGTAAATGATAGACTTATTTCGTGTTAACACATGTTTATCAGTATCTACAAGATTTTACAAATATACGCGAAACATATATCACATAATAAATATGGGTTTATCGATTCAATTATACAAGTACATCAAATCTAATATCTTAAGCATTTACTTGTTCAGTAAAACTATTACCTATGTCAAACGCTACACGCCTATTTAAAAAAATTCATGGGGATAAAGACCTTCATAGCTATTGAACAGTCTCGTGAGCAGCAAATACAGAGAGGCGTGCGCCCCCACGTGTGTGTGCTGTAAAACTTCTTGGTAATGTACAATGTTTCTTAACTGATAATGGAAAATACTGTATTATAACCAGTGGCGGCTCGTGATCTTTTTGTTGGTGGGGCCAGACACAAATTTTCGGGAAAATCATGGTTTTGAGTTGTTTTGTTTTAATTTATAAAATAATAAATACACGTTAAACATTCTTTTTGGTAGGGCCCGGCTCCAGTGGCTCTTAATGACGAGCCGCCACTGATTATAACTATAGCTAGTGTGACTTTAACCACAGCCAACACTAACTCTAATAAGTTTATAGTTGGCTTTGCTTTAATTCATATTGATTTGCACATTGCATTTGTCAATGATTCCAATCTGTATAGCCTATATAAATAGTTAACAGAATCGACATAACTAAATAAGTGGCAGACATTCCGGTGTTCAGTCCCTTTCAGAAGTTGATGAATGAAATACATAGTTTCGATACCGCGCTATCTATACGCACGTCTGATCTGCAACAGGGTTGTCCAACGCTGTGCCCACGGGCGTCACGGCATCCATGTATGTTTAGCCATTGCCTCCGACAACATACGGCCGGCAGGCTCAGGTAAAAATTCTAGGAAATAAGACCACAATTGTAGCGTGATCCTCGCATTTTCCAACATTGTTATTGTATATTGACTAATTAATTTTTAAAATAACACAACATGCTAAATGAGGGTTATATTATGTTACAAACTTAGTTTAACGTTAAGGAATATCAGTATTATTAACACTTTCATCAATAAATAATAATGAACGCATGGAATTGAGTAAAATTGCAAAAAGAAAGCGTAGTTTTTCTATTAAACATATACAAAAACCGGCCCTATTAAACAGGAATTTTTGTATTTTCCGTCTGAGCTAGTCGATCTTATGTCGGGGACCACGGTTTAGCCTACTAGAGCTCATTGCTCAAATCACACAAGTTTGGCAACTGCGAAGTGCAGATTTCCACTGGTCAATATTCTTATACAGGGTGTTCAAGATAATTGCAGCCCGTGAATGGAGCTAATCTGGCATATATGTATGGAAATGAGAAGGTTCAGTTATGACGTAGTATAGGTCAAGGTTGTGTGACAGTGTGTAATTGTAGCGCGGGAAGGGGCGATGAACAAATGTGACGTAGAACGAGCTAGTCAGAACCGGTTTAAATAGTAAATAAACACAACTCAATTTGTACCTGGCAACTTTCGAATTGTCAATGGGGCTGCAATTATCTTGAACACCCTGTATTATCAGTATTCTCTACAAACTGCAACTATATAAGCTGTCATACCTTTTCCAAATCACTCAAATGTATATATAGTTTGTCTATACCGCTCCGAGCATTGTTTTATTATGTTTGTGAAAGCAAGATTATGTCTGTGCTAAGTGTATGAAAAAATCGTGATATATCCTTTATAAAGGACGTAGCCATCAACCACAGTAAAGAGTCGTTGATTTTCTAAGCACCACTTATACGCTCAGTAGTTTGTCAATGATTTCTGAACGGCGAGGTCGGTCTACAAGGTGTGTCCTGAGCCTAGCCCTGAATTCAGCAGGGTTGGGATCGGCTAGTCTCTCTTAGGAGGGGTGAAAAGTGAAAATTAGTTACCTGCTGATGACCCTCAGAACACGCAAGTCAACCCCACCTCCCAGCGGTGTAGACCGGGAAACTTTGACCGTGAAGTCAAAGGCTAACGGGCAATGGCTCGACTAGTGAGATGGACTCCTAGGTCAGGAATTTTAAAAAAATGTCCTTGGGGTGTTAACCCGACAAAAAATCTCGGTGGAGGTCTGCCTTTCCCCCAGACTTGTAATATGAGTGGATTACCCTTATATCCAAGATCCAGACCCCAGCTATGGGCAAATAGCCCCACTGCCTTGTGGGAGTCTCGGGAGAGGCAAAGGCGATGGGAGTAAACCCAAACAGAAAATCAACCTGCTGCCTTGCAGGTCGTTTGAGGACAGCCAAAGGCTGACGGAGAGCGAACCTAGTAAACACTGGCTAAAACCGGACACCCGGGCATATCGCCAAAGGATAAGCTCCAAATGGCGCTAAAGATGTGACGTAAACACACCAATGCTAAGGCTGCGTGGGTCGGATTTCCACATGAATAGAATTATGGGGAAATCTGGTACATCGGTCTGGGCGGTGATCGCGCGAGAAAGAGAGATAGAACGAGAACGGCGATGTCTATTTTTACCGTTCACAAAAATCCACGGAACAAATTTGCTTCCAAATTACCCACCGCGAGACTTGAACCACATACTCTTGGGTTGTGATCGAGCTTACTACCGCAAAGCTACAGACGCCCACCTAACAGTTCAGTGCAAAGATTATATTTAAAAACATGCCCAAGTATTGGTCTTCTGGGTTATGCATATGTGTAGGTAATATGATGAGGAGATGGCAACCAATGATGGTGATGATGATGTAATAGACCATATTCTCTTAGATCTCATGGCTTCAGTTTCGTAGATTATTTCCAAAACAATAATAAAGCCAAATATACAAACCAAGAAAAACAAGTTTCATTTCTGAAGTCACCTCCTTTTGGATGAATTAGCGTAATGCATAAGCGTTAGCCTATCGACTCGTACACAAGAGGGTTGTCGGTTCCATCCCATTCTCGATGTCCCATACGTGAGAAAGGAATTGGCCCTCCTACCTCCTGCGCACTATGGCCAAGAGATGGAAAGATCTGCTGAGAGGGACCGAGCCATATGGGGTAAAACCGGGTGCAATGAAGGCAATAAAGGTGTGTGGAGAGATTGGAGTAACCTGGGTACATTACATTTTCAAGAAGGCGTGGAAGAAAGAACTGTCCCTTCAGATTGGCAAAAAGCTATTATAGTACCAATATGGAAGAAAAAGGTAAAAAACAAGACTGTGGTACATATAGAGGCATATCCCTCCTAAGCCATGTGGGAAAAATGTTTGCAAGAGTTCTGGAGCAACAAATAAGACCAATTGTGGAGCCAACACTCAGCCCAGACAAATTAGTGAAAAGACTATAGAATACAAAAATCAAATGAATATAACCTTCATAGACCAAGAGAAGGCCTTTGATAGGGTTAAGAGAGACATATTATGGGAGGTTCTCGAAAACTACGGAATAAAAGGAACGCTGCTAGACTGTGTTAGAGCCATATATATAGAAAGTGAAAGTGTCATACGAACAAGCGCCGGACTTACAAATTGGTTTCCAGTAACATTAGGAGTACGGCAAGGATGTGTTTTGTCACCTCTCCTATTTATTATATACATGGATAGTATCACCAAAATAGACGAAACATCACGAGATGTAGACCAAAAAATGAACTGCTCTTTGCTGACGACCAGTGTTTATTCCATAATAATATTGAACAGCTTCAAGAACACATAAACTTACTCAACAATAGCTGCCTCAAATACAACATGAAGATCAACATTCAAAAGACAGAAGTCATGACTATAAGCAGAGAACATAAAGATATCAACATACAAATAAATGACCAAACGCTAAAGCAGGTGAGAGAATTCAAATACCTTGGAAGTATCTTCACATCTGATAGTAGTCTGGACAGAGAGATCGAAACTAGAATCCAGCAAGCCAACAACATTACATACCAGCTTACCCCAATCTTGAAACACCCAGCAATTCCAGTAGAGACTAAAAGACAGATTATAAATGCAATCTTTATACCAACACTGTGCTACCAGTGCCAAACATCGGCACTGACAAAAGAACAAGAAAGGAAAATTACCACATGCGAAATGAGATGCTTGAGAAAAGCAGTAAATAAAACAAGAAGAGACCATATAAGAAACGAGGAAATTAGAAGAACAGTCGGAACAACGCCTGCTATTAGATTTATTGAAAAACAGAGACTCAAATGGTTTGGCCACTTGGTCAGAATGAACCCGAATACACCAGTTGCAAGAGCGTACAACCTGAAAATGGAATCATCAAGAGGAAGGGGCAGACCAAGAAAAGATGGGTTGATGGAGTTACAGACATCTTAAAACTCCACAATACCACAACATATCAAGCGACCGAGCGTGCATTATCTCGGAAACCTATCATCAATAAAACCTGCTACGCCTAGCGGCAAAAAAGCAGAGAAGGACAAAAGAGAAAAAGAAGAATGAAGTCAATCCTTCGGCTTTTGCTTTAAACATTGGTCGGAAAAGGCTTCGGGAAATTTTATTATTAGTCACCGCCTGCATTGATAATTTGAGGATCATTGATTGATTGATTAGCTGCATACCTATATAGTAAACAATGTGAAGCGAACGGGCATACATACTGTATGTGATGTAATCGATCTTTTCCTATGTCGTCTTTGAAGGCTTCCAGGCTGGTTTGGAGACGTGTGCTGTTGTACTAGATCTCGAGGATGCTTACAACAAAGTTCCAATCACATACCTTATACAAATGCTCACGCTACTCAAAATCGATACATTGCTCATAAGATGGATTGCAAGGGCCCTGTTCGAGAGGAAAGTGGCACTCAGGTGTGGTAATTGGTACTCTGTGCAGACAAAAATTTCACCGGGCCTACCCCAGGGGTCTCCACTATCTCCATTACTATTCAATGTATTCACCATAATTATTACGAAGCAGCAATTATCTGGCAGGGGACGAACACTGTCATTTGCAGACGACATTATGGTGTACAGACAGGGAGAAACAGGGATGAAATTGCTAATAAACTCCAGGAAGAACTGAACCGCATAATGACCTGGTGTGATGTTTCTGGTGCAACGATAAACCATACCAAAGCTGTGCTATCATGGTTCTCCCTAAATAATCACATTGTGAAGTCTGACACACCACATGTTACGTTAGATGGACATACACTCACCCGAACAGCATCTATGAGTTATTTGGGTGTAAAATTTGATCGCAGTCTATGCTTTAGGGACCATATCGACCAAGTTATTGCCAAGGCTCGCAACGCACTATCCGCACTGAGAATCATGGCGGCTGCTAACATTGAGCAACGCCTTCTTGTGCTCTTGTACCAAGGTATTGTTCTGTCATGTATAGAATATGCATGCGCTCTCCTAACAATTAGTCCTACGCAAACAGTGAGACTGGAAAGAATTCAGAATGAGGCTATGCGCATCATTCTGGGATGCACCAAAGATACACCAGGAGTGTCAATGCGATTCCTTCTTGATCTCCCAACTATTGCTAACAGAATTGAAACTTGGAGGGTTCGATCATATCTAAGAATCAATGCAACAAGGAACATCCTCTCCGTGAAGAACTCATTAAGGAGAAAGGGTGTAGACTCTAGAGAGGCAGATCATGGCTGAGTCAGGCGGAAGATACGCTTAGGAAAATATGTGATCCTTCCGGAATTGCAACAGGAGAGGAATGGATTGCTGTGCCGCCTCAATTTCCGACTGCTTTCACCGTTATTACATCTATTAAGAAAAAATGTGAATAAAATAATCTATCACTGCTAAACGTGGAGGTGGAGGCTCTCTTGAATGACATCATCAATGATACAGATGTGGTTATTTACACCGATGGTTCAGTCATTCGCCAACAACGCTGTGCGTGGGCTTTTCAGCACGCTCAGGAGGAAAAATAATAAGAGAGGCCAGTGGGGCCTACACAACAACCACAAGTAGCTTGACAATGGAGGTTCGGGCGGTTACGGAGGCGGTGAACTGGTTGGCATCTCACAATTACTCTCGTGTTTTCATACTCAGTGACTCCATGAGCATGATTCGTAAAGTCGAATCAGGTATGGTGAGACGCAACTGGGTGGAGGTACTGATACAGACAAGGATCAGAAAAATCACCTTTATTTTTGTCCCTGGGCACGCAGGAGTTAGGGTAATGAACGAGCTGATAGATTGGCTGGCTTAGCTACAATATCAGAGGGGGCTGCAATGGATCGAAGTGACATTCTTCACGCATTGAGAGTCTTTCCGAACAGAGGAGTTTCAGGGCTGTGAATCCCACTCGCTGACCAGATTGAAAGAGATGGGTGTTAATATTGGTGCAGCCCGAAAAGAACGACATACTAAATATGCAAAGAGATTGATTAATCAACATCGAACTGGCGTGTTGGGTCGCTGGATGCTGCTGGATTTGCTGAGACGGAGATCGGAGCACCTATGGACATGTCCGGAGTGCTATGATGATAGTCCTCATATAACTGATGTGATGTGACATTCATTTACGTGATATTTTGAGTTTAAAACGTTATCTTGTTTTCATCGAGAGTTTGTTTTGTATTCATAGATTTTAATAAATACGTTTCGAGCAAACCTTAGTTTTATTTAAGGCGGGAGACCCACCCAGAACAACGGTTGTATTTTTTTTTAATTCAAAGAAAAAAAACTATCAAAAACATATTGTCATACAATTTGGTCACCTGTTGCAAAAGGCATTGTTTTTTATGATAAACAACGTTTAGTGTATGCACTGTAATTAGTTATTTAAAAATAATTAATTTTCTTGCAAATTTATTGTAAAAAACTCCCACTTCATCGTGCAGTGGATTTCATAAATAGAAGAAGGGCAAAGAAGGCCAAACTGGCATATGATGTACATGACACCCATAGCTATAGCGTGAACCTCCAAAAATGTCTAACTCAATTGGTTTTGTAGATATGGTTTTTGCAATGTAACCCTTCCAAATTAAAAAAAAAAATTCAAATTAGAAAAGCAATATCTCTGTTCTCAATATCAATATCACCCATAGTTATAGCGTGAACCTCCACTCTTAGTCTTTGTCTAAACTGTATATAAACAGAGATATTGCTTTTCTAATTTGAAATTATTTTTTAATTTGGAAGGGTTACATTGCAAAAACCATATCTACAAAACCAATTGAGTTATGCCTTTTGCAACGATCCGCACAAAATTGTGATTCACGTTTTCACCTTATTGTTTCAATTTAACTTACAGGAATTCGGCAACTTGTTCTGTTGTTTTCAGTTTAGGGATTCAGGTCTAGCTAACGAGAGGTATTGATTCTGCATACATAATTGTGTTGTTAACTTTATTATAGATAGAATGCTCACTAAATATTTATTTACTGCAAAACTGCATCCCCGACGCATATATATATATATATAAAATGATATGTTTGAGGTGATAGTTTATATATTTATAATATTATATCTTCATCACAATTATTCTTTTTTCATTTGTTTCTCATGAAATATAACAGTTGTTGGTCAGGTCGTCATCGAACCAATTGGTTGACAGACAGGCCACAGCTAACGCACTAGAAAACACACTGTGACCAACACTCAAGCTAGAGTAACAACACCACAGTATACCTGAGATTCGGTCTATATTAAATAAAGGAATATGAGATTGGCATGTGTCATTTATTCTGCGATCCATGTCTGCTATTGACGCAAAACCAGCGTAAAATTTATGCAAACTACGAGCGGGTAGAAACGTTTTGCTTCTATATTTTTAGTAACATAGGACATATCTGGAAAAAATCTAATTCTCTACAGTTGCATGACATCTTCCCTCCACCATGATTGACCTTGTACACAAAGATGATAACATTTTTCTTCTTCAATGATCCAGCGGCACTTGAGCTCTTGTCCTTTGGCCCAATGCTATGTAGTGGTAACTGCATGTGTTTGTAAGTTGTTCTTTTGTTCCGTATAATGTGTTCCATTTATCTGGCATTGGAGGAAGGAGAGTCTTTCTGATGTCATCTAGTGCTTGACACTTGAAGAGATGGTGGTGAACGGTTTCATGATGATGTGCACACAGTTGGCACTTTGGAGTGTGTTATGGTTGAATTCTGTTCAAGTGATTATTAAGTGTTGTGTGCTGGGTTCTGATCAATGGTGCTCTGATCTCTTCTTGTAAGGTGGTTGATGTTGTCATTAAGGTTAGGGCTGGCCATATGGCTGTACACATCTCTTCCCGTGTCTCCCATGACCCATCTGTTCAGCCAAATTTCTTTATTTTCTCTCAATGCAAATCAAAATGGATGAGTGTTCAGACTTGCGGTGAGCGCTGTTATTGAATTCTTAACAGGGTAACATGTTACCTCAGTTGAAATTCACAGACGTATGCAAGCCGTTAATGGTGATCAGCATGTTGATGTGATTGCAGTAAGACAATGGGTTAAACCGTTTGAGAAGTTGGTCAATCAGATTTCAATGACAAAGCAGGTGTGTACGGTATGAGACTGCAATTGATCAGTTTCATCAAGATCGCGTTGAAGAACTATTCACGGAGATAGTCGCATCCAATATAAAGAAATTGCTGTTGAATTAGAAATTTCAAAGGAGAGCATGGGACACATTATTGGTGTTCTTGGATTCCCAAAGTTTGTCCCAGATGGGTACTGTGATAAAGATGTGAAGTCCGAAGGGAAATGTTTTAAAAGCAAAATGATTTCTTTATGTAAGGGTGTCAAGAACTAGGGCGACTGGCAAAAATCTATTGACTTGGGTAGTGATTTTGTTGAAAAATAATTGAAAATCTTTGATACTACATAGTGTCGATAGACCATATATCATATAGGTTATTGCTTTGCATATTTCATTAAAATATCTTCCCGTTCTTTTTCTATTTAAGTGGAGGCAAATGTAGGCTATTGCTTTGCTTATTTCATCAAAATATCTTCTAGTTCATTTTCTATTTAAGTGGAGGCAAAATGTATCAGTCCTCCTTCCCAAGCCGGTGAGGTTTATTGCTGTAGATATTACCTATCTCCATTAACATCTGATCTTAGCCCTCTTCCCAATTGTTGAGTCTTAGTATTTCTAGATATACTTCAATATTATATCTCAATCATTTTCTTGGTCTGCCATGTGGCCTCTTCTACTTGAACTTTTTTTGTATATGTAATTTTAGGCTCTGGTTTTTTTGCCATCATTTCAATGTGCCACAGCCATCCTATTCTATTAACCGTCCTGCTGGTGGTAGTTAATGGTGATTTAATTAAATAATATAAACATCCTTATTGTTTCTCATTCTCCATTATTTTCATCATTGTTGGATGTAAGCCTTGTTTCAAAAGTCTGTAATATGTTGTTTTGTTAGCTCCAGGCTTCTTCTTCAAACTATCCATATCGATCACTTGTTAAGCCACTCTTTGCGATTTGTATGTGATCTGAGCCAAAGAGTGATTGTATGCTGTGCCAGTTGTGTGCCTACAAGTAGGCCAGCACATAAGACTTCTGCAACGCTTTTTATTTACTAGGGTAGCTTCCCTAGGCCACTACCTCAGTCGCCTCTTACGACATACCTTATAGGTCGCAGTGTTACTATTCTGTGCTCCCTTCGAGCCCCAACAACACATGGGCGAGGCTCCAGGCTTCAGATCTATAAAATACAAATTTTTATTTTTTTAACAGGACAAACACTTGGATTTTAGCAACTTGAGTATGTGTTGTAGGGCAAAGTATTCCTTATTTCCTGATTGTATTCTAGACTTTAGTTCTTCTCTTATATTGAAGCTATTGAAGTTTGTACCCAAGTACTTGAATGTTTATGTTCTTTTGATCTTCATATTATCTATTTGTATGTATTCAGCTTTCTTTTTGTTTTGATCTCTTGTTATTATCATAAATTCTGTCTTGTCTAGATTTATGCTTAGTTAATTTTTCTTATTAATTCCATAAGTAATACTGCATCTATGTCATATGCATAACCAAGTATTCTTGTTGTTTCTTCTATAGCACCATCTTCCTGTACATTCTGTATGCTTTTTTTCCAGGGATATATTAAAAGAAGTGGATATTACCTTGTTTTACTCCCATTCTTTTAAAAAAATTGGTCTGATTTCCTGCCAATATATATTTGTTATGCGAGTCATCCATGTATAATCAAGTCATGCTGATTAACTTGTTTGGTACTTCATTATGCTATTCGTATGTATTATATCATAGACTTTTCTGAAACCCACAATAATATTATTTATTTGTTTCTTTAACTCCCACCTTTTCTCAGTGATTTGTAGCAGAGTAAAATCTGGTCTATGGTTGATCTTTTCTGTCTGAAACTTGCTTGGTAGTCACCTAAGATATCATCTGCATACATTTTTATTCTGTTCAGTATCACAGCTGATACTATTATTAAGCTCCTAGATAATAGTGATATGACTATAGTTTTCACATTTATTCTTGTTCCCTTTCCTGAAGATGGGAAAGCCTGACCACCATCTTTTATAATCTCAGCTCCAATTCCATGCGATCCAATTGCTTTATTATTTTTTATTTGTATTATGGCATATATCCACCTATGTGCCGCCTTTGACACGAAAGGAACAAACTAACTAATTATGGCATAACACAACACTGAAACAAGTTCATCGATTCAAGTACCTGGGAACACTAATGACATCAGATGACAGGTGTAAAACAGAGATCAGAAGTAGAATAGCTCAAGCGAAAGCGTCTTTTATGAGAATGAAAAACACACTATGCGTGAATTCACTACCAATGGTACTGCGAAAACGAATACTCCAGTGCTGTATTGATCCAATACTTCTGTATGGCAGCGAATCATGGACACTGAATAAACAATCAATACGATCATTGAAAGCCACAGAGATGTGGTTTTACAGAAGAATGCTGAAAATTCCATGGCCAGCGAAGAAAACAAATGAGGTTTTAAATCAGGCCTGCTTACAAAGAAACCTTATCAAACGAATAAGAATCCGACAATCAAGGTTCTTCGGGCATATAATGCGAAGAGAAGGCTTAGAACATTTGGTAACAACAAGTAAAATTCAGGAAGGAGAGATCGAGAAGACAGAGGAGAAGATGCTGTATGGTCTGACATCATAGTTCGACACAATCTCGACATCAGAACTGATTACATGCACCAAGCAGAGAGAGTTGTGGAGAGACATGATCGCCTACGCCGGCAGGCATGGCACTTGATTGATTGATTGATTATGGTATACATTATTTCTTCAAAATCAGGCTCTTTAACATTTGATTCTCATGTTAGTATCTTTTCTTTTGGAAACTTGTTCATTAGAGTTTGACAGTTTATCAGTTCTGTAAAATATTCTTTCTATTTGTGACATATTTCTGCTTTTTTTTGTATCATGTTCCCACTGCTGTTATCTTTTATACCATATATATACGATATCATATAAATAAATATATATATATATATCGTATATCATGTTCACAATCCATGCCAAAGTGGAAGCATAGCTGATGATGATTGCAGAAGAAGAGAGCTGTATGCAATCATGACCAGGCTATGCTCTGAACAATGTAAGAACATCGATATAAATATAATGAAAAATTGTATGAGCAACCATATGGCATTGAGTATGTTTGTTGAGTGGCAAAGAAAATGGTTTGGTCATAAGACAGTGAAGACTGATCAACTACAATGTTGTGTCTACAGCAGTAAAAGATGACAGACTAATTGAACCATCATCATTGCACCAGAGAATTGGTGAGATTGAGCTTCTAGTCCCTTAGAAGATGATGATAACGAAGAGGGTTACATTTGAACATGCAAAAGAACCATTGACAGTGTCAAATCAGTAACAGTAGGCTGGAAAGCCATTGTCGCCGCGTGCCCAGCGTGTTCATAGCGCGTTGGACTACGGGTGGCTAGTCCTCTGTAAGTGCGGGTTCAACTCCGCAGACTGGCAGAAAAGCTACAGGTTCCCCAGATTTACGGTGGTCGTGGCACCGAGCGAAGGAGTTACGATGTCCATGACACCGAGCCGAAGAGCTTTCAGCTCAAGTGCTTCTGGTTTGAAGGGGAAAAAAAAAGGCCATTGTCCAGGCAAAAAAAATAATTACCAGTAATTAAAATTAAGATCCTACAAGTGTTCATTATCCTCAAAATGAAATCGTGTAATCTAGGCTGTACAGCAGAGTTTGTGCACTACCGTTGAGATCTGCCTGTGTAAGAAATAGATCGAAGCACATATGGTTATACACTGAAGTGCAATGATGATGTTCCTATCAATCATTTAATTAATTACGCTATATTAGATACAATTTGAGCACTGAATAGATTGAATTTGTTTCTTTATACAGAGTTGATGAATAATCATCACCTTTAAAGCTTGCCAAGTCAGTCCATGCAACATGGAATTTTTGACAGGTCTGAAAGATGCAATCTCTCATGGAATATCCAAAGATGAATATATGGCTATTTGGAAACAAGAGAGAAAACTCAAGTGTAGCAATGATGAAACACAAAGTAACATATCAGAGTGTCTCTCCTTTAGTTATTTGCATCATCATTGTCCTGCCTAGTAGTATTTGCTATGAATTCTTTCTTCAGTAATCTGTATTGTGAGAATTCAAGTACTTCAGTTGACTTATATTTTACCACCTGTCTTTGATAGTTTCCCATCTGCTTTATCATGCCACACCAGATATTTCATTTCTGTTATCTTTGGTTTCTTTTGTTATTGATATTTCTGTTAACACATTGACATTTTAGGGATTTGCCTTCCGTTATACCTAAATGTATATTGTATTTTGGATGTTATCAAATTTTTGTTTACAAAATCATTGATTTTTAATAAATGTTTTCTCCTTTAATATCTTCATTTTATTTCATAGTTTTCTATGGTGTACCTACCATTTTTTACAAGAACCATATCTTTTTTTTTGTATTATTAATTTTGTTGTCCAAGAACCAGAACCACATCCTTACAGCTGTGTTAGTTCTACATAACAATACAAGACTCCTTAGTTCCTTCATTGCTAGACTTGTTGGCTATTGTTTTATTTGTTGTGGGAGTCTCTGTGGCTAAGTGGTTAAGCCCTTTGCCTTACGAGTCGAAGGTTGTGGGTTCGAATCCGAACCGTGCCGTTCTATTCACGAGTGCAGTTTTTCCAGAGACCCCTAGGATTGTTGCTGGTGCTATGGAGTTCGTGCTTTAGGAAATACTCTCGGCAGGTGGCTTGCAATTTCTGCAGAGAGGGACCGAGCCATGAGGTAAAACCCGGTCAATGAAGTCAATCCTTCGGCTTTAAACCTTTTTTGTTTTATTTGTATTTTCTTGCAGTCTGATTAAACTTGATTTTTTTTTACTTCTGTTATGAATCTCCAAATTTTATGTTAAAACATCTAAGGAATTCGAATTTTGCTACTTTCTGGGTTTTTAAAAACTTGATTCCACATTTTCTCTGTATGTCCACTGTTGCTATAACCATTGTTTGTTTGTAAAATGCTTTGGAGAATGTAGTATAACTAGATACCAATAGACCGATAATTAAACTTTTCCTATATAAATATATATATATACAAAAATATTCCATCCATCCATCGATCTATCATCTACCTGCCTGCCTACCTACCTCCTTGTCTGACTGCCTACCACCCCCCACCCCCACTCATCTATCTATTTAGCTACCTGCCCACCACACACCTATCTATCTATTTATTTATATCCTCTTTGTTTCCCATTTCTTCTTCTTTGCGTTTACTCTTTACTACTAATTTTAATCACTCTTTGTGATATGTTTGATCTTTGCCAAGAACGTGTATACATTGCACATTGGTTTGGTAGGCCCTAAACGCATAGACTTCTACACGTTTAGGACATGTGCATCCGATTTCAGCCAAACCTCCTTAGTCGCCTCTTACGACATGCGTTGCAGGTAACAGTGGTTCTATTCTTTACACCCCAAATTTGGACCCTTGTAACCACTCGGGTGGTTTCCCATTTGACACATAAGACGTCTACAAAAGATTTCCATTGTTGCCCCTCTGCCGTCTTTCTATTGTTTCCCACATCAGGCCCCAATCTTTCTCTTTCCCCAATCTTTCTCTTTCCCCATATTTATTTCTTTATAAAACTCACATGAGTTCCACTTTATAGATTTTTATAAAAAGTATGTTAGAAAGATATATACTTACCTTATTCTTCCCTTTATATTTATGCACTTGTTAATTTCATTGTTCACAGTAAAGGTTATTATTTTAGCACCACTTTACCTCTGAAGTCGGAGAAGGCATGCCTCTATGGGAGGGAACACTGATAATAAGGAAAACAGGTCTTCATGCAAATATCAATCAGATGTGCTATACCAGGCGTCTTGAATACGCCTGAGTTCATAGCGTGACGCAAGAAGAAGATAAAGCACCAGTTAATAAACCATATAAAACATGCCATTTATGTGTCCGTTTACTTAATTCAACACTATATGAAATAACTTGAGAAGACAATTAGAATCTTAGAAATTCAAGAGCAAACAAGAATAGAGATAATCAACATTGAGATCAAACAAATGAGATAGAAGGAATAGAGAAGAAATAGTAAGGATAATCGGTAGACGAGCACATGGAAGAAAAAAAATAGCCAAATGGTCATTTGTCTACTGAAACTGCAATAAAAGAAAAGACTAAATTGAAGATAGATGTCCGAAACCAAAATTATGGAGAGTCTATGACTGATAGTGGAGCATCTGGCCGAATGGATTAGACCTCTGCTCTATTTTAAATGAGTTTTTTTGTTGTCTGGGGGATAAATAAAAATACTAACCTGAACAGTTTCGCTGTGACTGCACTAGCCATGCAGCCATTAAATTCCTCCGGCACATATCCCCCGTCCACCGCTCTAAAAGTGGTAACACAGGCGGTAAAGACAGTTTGTTTTTTAATGACTGCATTATGCTTCTGTCGGATGACCATCTGATCTGTTGATGACCATCAACAACTGAAGCATATCTTCTAGTTGTTATAAAGTTTACTTTTCCTCTATTTAATGATGATGGTGATGCAGTGTCAGAGTGATGTTTACCATAAACCTGTTATTTGTTTACTCCTGTGTACAGATGTGATCTCAGATGATGTTATTGCAGACAATTTGATGGCAGATGTTGTGATTTCAGGAGGTGTAATCGCAGTTGATGTGGTTTCAGATGTCAGTACAGCAGATGTGATTTCAGAAGACGTAGTCGCAGATGATGTGATTAAAGACGATAATGTGATACTGGATTATGCGAAAAGTGGAAACGACACAAATGAAGATTCTACAATATCTCTTCTGATGCAGATAATTGCACAGCAGAATAAGATCCAGCTACAGCAGGACAGGATGCAACAGCAGCTAAAAGATCTACAAATGTCACATGAAAAAGAGAAACAGAATGTGCAACATCAGTTTGAAAAAACGCAGGACATGTTTTGTGGGGCATTAGATTCATTGGAAATGAAAATAACAAATCTGGAACACTCGTTTACAGCATATTTGAAACAGTCTGTACATTCAGAAAGCCTTAACATACAAGAGAGGCTCTCATTGATGACAGAAACTATTTGTAATCACATGTTGGATGAAATGAGAAATATATCACTTGGAAGAGCTGGAGGAATGAGTAAATCAGTCTTTAGTACTGACAAGAGAAAGATAAAAGTTCAGACTGACGATCAAATACCGGAAGAAACTGAGTCTAAAACAGCAACAACTCTGAATGATGGAATCTGTCCTGACATTGCGAGTGGCAATAATTCTGTTAAAGACTGCAGTAGAGATGCATGTTTTGGCAAGGAAAAAGTAGAAGCACCCCCATCAGGAGAAGGAACAGAAAGTGTTAAAAAAGTCCCTGCAATCTCAGATTCTGAAATCTTATTCAGACACACCTTAAGACATGAGCTGAATGAATTTCTTGTAAGTGTTCAGAAAATGTTGTTAAGGCCTATCAATTCTCAAGACATCAGTTTTTATATTACTGATAGAATTGAAGAACTTTTCCAGCGGGAAAGAAATTTGACTGCTGACCAGTTTCTGAATGTACAGACTGTAATAAGTTGTGATATCCATGCACGACTTTGCAAAATGGAGATGTGTTTTAAACAAGAACTTGATCGGATAGGATCTTCTCTTGAACACAAGGAACACTTTGATCAACAAGCTCATGAAATTTTAGAAGAAATTCAGAAACTAAAAATCTTCTTTTGTTCACAGTTACCAACAAACAGTACCTCACACATGAAGCTGTCATCTGTTTCAGAAATAAAAACTTCTGAGGATCTGACAGGAAGGAGGTTGAGTGAATTAGAAGCCGGCAGGTTTACAAATGATGATCATACCCATACTAATCAGGTAGAAAGAGATGTGCTTCATGGGAGTATGAGCAAAGATGGTGAGCAGGAGCTTAGTCCACAACCAAAGGCTGTTCTCAAGAATTTAACAGATGCCCATTTAAAGTTAATGCTTGGGCAGAACAAAGAAGCTCACTATCTGTGTGATTTAAACTATGACAGCCTTTCTGTTGATAAAGATGTCTTTTTTCTACTGAAAGACATTGCACCAGGATACAATATCCAGCTGAAAGCCAAAGTTTCAGAAGAAAAAGGAAATTTAAAGTTGGATATAATGTCACTTGTGGGGAAACATGATGACAGCTTAACTTGGCCAGCAGAGTTTAGCATAACCATCACACTAGTGAGCAAACAACCAATGGCGAGTTCCAAAAAAGAGAGCTGGCATACCTTTACCAAAAGAAAATCTCTGTACAAACCAATAAAGACCACTGGTAAAAGCAATCCAATACCTATTTGTTACTTTAGAAAAGACATCATCAATGCATTTATTCATGAAGATACACTTGTCTTTAAAACTTCAGTTAAGTATGTTGGAGATGTAAAGGACACAGTAGAGGTGGTCTAAAGCATCACAGTTTTACATCTACACTCTATGTAACTGGCTATTATTATTTTTATGTTTTTCAAAATGATCACTCTCTACTTCTTTAGTATTTAGCTTCTTAACTTTTTTTAAAAAATAGGACCCGACCCGGAAGTGCAGCAATGGGTGGACCCAATACTGGTGAACGTGAAAACGCTTAAAACTCGGTCATCACTCTTTTCAATGAGAGCGCTCAGAGTTGGTTTAAGTGTTTTTATTTTGCCATTTGGCGCTTATTGAAGGCTCCCACCCTTTGGTCGTGATCAAGTGTGACAGAGTGGTCACAGGGGAACTCAATAGGATACATAAGAGAGAGAGAGAGGAGAAGTACCAGACTATGAGGAAGTCCAAAGTATGAGAGGACATGGTCAGAAATTTCAAGATAGAGCGAAAGTTTCCGAAAATGGTTGGGTTAGGTATGTGACAGAGTGGTCACGGGGAAAATCAAATTCTATGAAAAAGCGCACTATAACGCACGGCTTTTGAAAGAGTCAGAAAATGACGTAATTGGTAGTAACTAGGCTGGAGAAGAGACTTAGCTAGCGACGGACATGGGGGTAGGACGTAGATCGGTAGAGAGAGAAAAATAACGACCTTTGGAAAAGACATGGACAGTTAGACCTAGATAGTTGAGTATATAGAATGACAGAGAGTGAGATAGATTAGGATAGATAGTTAGAGGGACCCAGACCAGTTATTAGGACGAATTTGAAGAAGTGGTTAGAATGAATGTGTTAGACAATTAGAAAGTAAAAATGACCGTTAGAGTTAGGAGAGGAATTTACGGTTAGTTAGAGACGGACAGTAGAGAAAGAGAATGATATAATAACCACGGATAGGCGTTGCAGCAGGAAGAAGAACTCAGGGAAGGGTATGGTATTATTGTGTACAGTAGGTGAGGAAGTTAGTTTGTCAAGTTAGAATGGATGTATTATTTGGTAGCGTTTTGGTTCCCGGTATAGATAATAAGTGAAGTTGAAGTAAACTGTGATATTTGTTAGGTTGTTTAATCAGGAAGAGACACTATTAATTGCTATAGAAGAACATTTCTGTTAAAATTGTTGAATAGTTTTAAGTGGAGAGAAATGTTGATTATATAAAAATGTTAATAATTGTCAATGAAAGTTAATAAATTTGGATGCTTTACAGTTGGCATCAAGTTAAAAGAGAATATTAACTGAATCTTAGTTCTTCAATTGTTATGTATGTGAAGTTACTGAACTTTTGATTGCTGTGGTATTTCTTGTTCTTTATTTTCATATCATATGAAATGGGTCATGACAAAAATGTTTTGAGGAATTGAGATTTTGTGAAGGAAGAGAAAGTTACATCTTTTGTAACTGGTGCCGTGACCCAAAGTAGAAAGAACTATAACGGAGTAGAATTTCACATCATAAACCTTCTACAAACTGGTGCCGTGACCAGGATATTTTAAAGCCTGGGGACGCAAGTATCATCACAACGCAAGTACTACCACCAGACGACACGAGCCAAAGCAAAGAAAAGGTACGGAGTCAAGACATTAATTAAGTTTAATTAATAAGTTTTATTGATTTGAAAGGAAGTGATATTGGGATAGTGGAAATTTGTATAGTTAATGTCATGGCAGAAGCAGGGACCCAGAGAAGGAGATGTAGGCTAGAGGTTTCGTTTTTTAGAAGACTGATTTGTTTTTGTTGTCAGGGTGTGGGACATTTTGCTATAGAATGCCCATCTAAACACAGAAGGAGAAGTTGGGGGCAGTTTAAAAATAATAGGTTGTCTGCCAGAGACAGCAGAAATGTAATGTCAGGGAGAAGATGGTCTTTTGGAGAACAAAGAAGTTATGCTATTAACTGTTTTAGGGAGATTAGAAACCAGACTCGGCCGGACATTGAGAAGATGAACAATGAAGAACTTAAGCAGCAGAACTCTGAACAATTAGAAAGACTGCATGCTAGTTCTGAAGAAAACAAATATAGGTGTAGCACAATTGATGAATTACGGAAAAGGTTAGACAAGGCAGAAAGACAACAGAGTAGGCTGGAGACAGAGTTGGAACAGACTCGAGGAACTAGGAAGAGTGACGAACGAACAATTACGGGAGAAAGTAGCACAGACACCACGAGATGTAGTTAGGACAAAAACTGATTCTGGCACCGTGAAAACTGACAGGTCATTCCTTGTACAGCCAGCCTCGACGTCATTTAAAAAGAAAACAGAACTGCATAACAGAGACCTAACTTCAGGTATAGATACCGAGGAAGAGACAACTTATTCGAATTACGAAGAATCCATGTATGATAACCAAGACAGTTATGATGACAGTGTATACAGAGGGTCTAGTAGTAACACGAGAGCAGCAGCAAGGAAGGAAAGACCAACAGGAAATATAGTGAACCAGATCAACCAGACAACTATACCTTTGAAGACCAAAGTAGACTATTTGAGTAGAGCGAACAGAATAAAGAAAAAAAAGAGAGAACTGCTAGTGAGGAGAGAGCATACTGGAAGGAAGTAGAGAAGTCTGTAGAGAGGGTGCAGCAAAAATATAATAAACAGAAAATAGAAAAGGCAGGCATTGCAGCTAGGAAAAAGGTTATACAAGTGGCAGAGGTTAGAGAAAAGAAGGAAACAGAGAAGGCAGAACTTACTCAGGCTGCCTGGGATGAACTAGGGAAAGCTAAGAAAAGAGAAATGGCAAGTATTAGAGAAAAGGAGAGAGAAATGGAGAAAGCAGGGAAACAGAAGCGAGTTTACTATATAGATAATAAGAGACATGAGGTATGGATAAAGACGTGGTAATTTAGAGAGGGAAAGTAAGGAATAATTATGAATATAGCGCTGATAGAGAGAGATCTGTATAGGAGACCAACATAATAAATAATTATGTTTGAGTTTTGAGAGAGAAGCACTAAGTAGGTGTGCACTGAATTATATTTGAGAGAGAGAGAGAATAGCACTAAGTATGTGTGCGCTGAACTATACGTGGTAAACAGGAGGCTTTACTGGATGTCTATAAAGAAACCATGAGATGTACATTACGGAGAGTATGTTGAGGGAAAATATTAGAATATGGTACGTCCTTGTTGATTGGTATGATGGACATACATAAATAGGACTGAGAGTGGTTATATTGAGGGAAATCGAGAGAGATATTAAGTGAAGAAAAACATAAGCATGATATGTGCTTAGCGTAATGCTATCCCTGGAGACAGATGGATAGTAAGTAGTATTGTGGATATTTGGGAAAATACTGTGAAACATGCTTTATTGGGATAACTTAATAAATATGCTGTGTGCCTGAGCGCATTATGTAGTATTGAAGTGTGTCGAGCGCCTTATTGCAGACTAAAGAGATTTGTACCTTGACGAGAGATACATTATACTGAGATGATGCAGTAAAAGGAGAGAACTCCTGAGAGGAACAGAAGATAAAGAAATATATCTGGTTTATATTTAGAATGTTCAATGCAGTGTTTTAATCTATTGTTTTTTTGCATTCCATTTCATATGTGATGTAACGTTGAATGAGAAATGCCTGTTTCGGAAAGACAATCCGAAAATACAGAGGAAATTATAAAGAAGAAAGAAAATGGTTAGTAGTGTATGAAGAATGTGATATTGGTCAATATGTATAGTTAACGTACCTACATAAGAAATATGCGTTGCGCATTATTTAAATTGAGAGAGAGAGGGAGAGAGTGCTATAGTGGTATCAGAGCTATGATATAATTATTAAGATTTAATAGTTATGCAGTATACATTAGAGAGAAAGGAGATGCATTGGAGATATGCATCATCTTTGAAATATTTAGAGGAGAAAGCGATTGGTGATGATTTAAGAGGTAGCACTGTGTGTGCATTTGTTATAAGAGGTAGCACTGTGTGTGCATTGGTTATAAGAGATATCATTGTGTGTGAAATAAATTGAGAACTATATTGTGGGTGCATTGGTTTTGGAACTATTGGAAAGAATAGTGTGAGGAGGTAGAGCGAGGTGCATCAAGGAAATGCACAGAGTTTAGAGGAATCACACTAGAGTGGTGTATTCGAGAAGGCGTTGTATAGTGGAGAGAGACAGAGATTGCATTAAAGATATGCATCGTCTTTGAAATATTTAGAGGAGTTATGAAGTATGCCATGAGATGTGGCGTTGTGATAATTTAAGAGGTATGCTGTAGGCATGAGACAGTTCTGGAGAAATAGTAATGAGTGCTGTAGGAGCACTACAAAATAGGCAGTATGCATTAGAGAGGGAGCAGTGGAGATAGCACCATGAGAGAAGAGACATGCGGTAGACGAGAAATAGTGAAATTGTGTGTACTTAAGCGATGTTATGTGAAACTTTAGCAGAGATGCTGTCACGCAACTAGAGAGAGCTAGTGCGGTATATTTGTGAAGATATGCAGATAGATATAGCAGTGGAGGTGTAGCTTAGAGAATATTATAAGTAGTGCTTTGTGTGGACACCAAGATGTCTACTGAATGGAGTATGCTCTATGCATACAATTTTGTGAGAGAAGAAAACCCCAGAGAGAATAGCACTAGTGATGTAGTGAGACTGAGGAAAGAGTCGCATGGAGATAATTGAAATACTTAGTGAACTTGATTGGAGTCGTCATATTGAGGCGACGTTGAGAGTGTCTAAGTGTAATTAAATTATGAAATTAAATTATGTATATATAGTGTAGTTTGAGAAAAGATTTGATGTTTTGAAATACTATGGAGTGTAATCCATATATGGTTACAAACTTGCTTTAAAGATGATTTGAATCTGTTATTAATTAGTTTGTTTTTCCTTGTATTTCATATTGCATGAAATGTCGAGAGACACATTGTTAGAAAGAGACTGATAAAAGGGAACAAAAGAGATGAATAGCCTGAAAACCTGGATGAATCTAGTTGAGCTGTTGGCTTTGACGTATGGCATCAAGGAAAGAACAAGCACTGAAAATTTAGTCAGAAATTTGTTTTGTTCTAATGAATATATTGATTTTATTGATGACATAGGTCGGAGTTGCTTGACTAAATAGGTTCACCTAGATTATTTTAGAATGAAGTAGGAGATCTTCTCACCAGAGAGAAAGATGTATGAGGGAGGGACCAGTGGCAGACACCATGTAAATCATAGGAGAGTCCGTGTATGAAGGCGGTACCTGGCTGTGGCAGGGGGTCGATGTTAGAGTATACAAGTGAAATGAAGGTGAGAAGAGAAGTACCAGGCTATGAGAAAAGTCCAAAGTATGAGAGGACATGGACAGAAATTTCAAGGTAGAACAAAAGTTTCCAAAAATGGTTGGGTTAGGTATGTGACAGAGTGGTCACAGGGGAACTCAATAGGATACATAAGAGAGAGAGAGAGGAGAAGTACCAGACTATGAGGAAGTCCAAAGTATGAGAGGACATGGTCAGAAATTTCAAGATAGAGCGAAAGTTTCCGAAAATGGTTGGGTTAGGTATGTGACAGAGTGGTCACGGGGAAAATCAAATTCTATGAAAAAGCGCACTATAACGCACGGCTTTTGAAAGAGTCAGAAAATGACGTAATTGGTAGTAACTAGGCTGGAGAAGAGACTTAGCTAGCGACGGACATGGGGGTAGGACGTAGATCGGTAGAGAGAGAAAAATAACGACCTTTGGAAAAGACATGGACAGTTAGACCTAGATAGTTGAGTATATAGAATGACAGAGAGTGAGATAGATTAGGATAGATAGTTAGAGGGACCCAGACCAGTTATTAGGACGAATTTGAAGAAGTGGTTAGAATGAATGTGTTAGACAATTAGAAAGTAAAAATGACCGTTAGAGTTAGGAGAGGGAATTTAACGGTTAGTTAGAGACGGACAGTAGAGAAAGAGAATGATATAATAACCACGGATAGGCGTTGCAGCAGGAAGAAGAACTCAGGGAAGGGTATGGTATTATTGTGTCGTAGGTGAGGAAGTTAGTTTGTCAAGTTAGAATGGATGTATTATTTGGTAGCGTTTTGGTTCCCGGTATAGATAATAAGTGAAGTTGAAGTAAACTGTGATATTTGTTAGGTTGTTTAATCAGGAAGAGACACTATTAATTGCTATAGAAGAACATTTCTGTTAAAATTGTTGAATAGTTTTAAGTGGAGAGAAATGTTGATTATATAAAAATGTTAATAATTGTCAATGAAAGTTAATAAATTTGGATGCTTTACAGTTGGCATCAAGTTAAAAGAGAATATTAACTGAATCTTAGTTCTTCAATTGTTATGTATGTGAAGTTACTGAACTTTTGATTGCTGTGGTATTTCTTGTTCTTTATTTTCATATCATATGAAATGGGTCATGACAAAAATGTTTTGAGGAATTGAGATTTTGTGAAGGAAGAGAAAGTTACATCTTTTGTAACTGGTGCCGTGACCCAAAGTAGAAAGAACTATAAACGGAAGTAGAATTTCACATCATAAACCTTCTACACAAGTAGGTACTATACTTTGATCTTAGCCAAAAGGCAGATAGTATATGAATACTAAAGCCATTTTATTATATTCCAAAATAAATTTTCAAGAAGAATCCAAATTTTGACCAAATACGATAGAAAATGAAGAGCGCTTAAATAAAATAAACTCTGCATCATTGGTAACCGTCATTAAAAGGCAAAGACTGAGGTGGATTGAGCATATATGCCATACATCAATAGGGGCATTGGCTAGGACAGCTCTCAGCTAGACAGTGGGTAGGAAAAGAAAGCCTGGATGGTCAAAGGAAACATGGAGATGAACTTTGGAAAGAGAATTGAAAGATTGTGGCCCAACTTTGAAAATAATTAGTCGAAAGGCAGTAGAATGACAGCAATTAAAATGTTGTGGAAGTCTTATGTTTCAAACGAGACACAAAAAGAATACAGAGGTATAGAAAAATCCAAAATAGATGAAACTGCAGTAAAACTATTTGATTGGCAAAACACGTAATCACAAAGTACCGTAGTTTTACTGTCCTGGGGATGCGGGTGTTTACGGTAATGAGAGAGCGGACAGGCATGCAACAACAGCATTGATTGTTGGGGAGTTGAAGATGGATAAGGGGATATTCTTCGGTCTCTTCGCGACTGTCTGTTGGATGAGCATTTATTTAGAATATATATTTTTACACAACATATCCATCCAAGTTTTATCATTTTGTTTTCTTATTGAAAGTTTCTGTGTTCATTTGAAATATGAGTCATGTTTTTAAAAACCACAGTGAAAAATTATCAGATTTGTTTGGTATGACCATTATCATTGCAATTCGGTAAATAACCACATGTACTACGATATCTTTCTTACTCAGGAAGATATCACTGGCTAGTCTCTGATATAATTTTGAAGATGAACATTTTTGTTAATAAATTTTATTTTAATATTTTTACTGAATTTTAATAAATAATATCTACAATTATGTACACTACAACTAAGTACTACTGGTGAAGGAGTGGGGTCTCTGTGGCTAAGCTTTTACCATGCATTCAAAAGGACGTGGGTTCAAACCGGACTGCACTATTCTGTTCACGTGTATTTTTTCCAGAGAGCCTTAGGATTGTTGTAGCTAGCTTAGAAGTTCGTAATTTGTACAATTAATTGATAGGACCATCATCATTGCACTTCATTGAGTAACCATATGTGCTCTGATCTCTTTCTTACACATGAAGATCTAAGCAGCAGTGCATGAACTCCGTAGCACCAGCGAGGGTCTCAACTAATTTGGAGGTGGTGAAGATATTTTGTAAGAATTTTACTAATCTTTTCCGAATAAATTTTGTCCGGGAGTGTCTTTCTAGCTTGCTCTTCTTGATTTTGAATTGCCAAGGGTTCTTTTACATGCTCAAATTGAACATGAGACCTACATTTTATTGTCATCTCTGATAGGACTTGGAACTCGATCTCACCTACACTGAGATCAGGGATTTCTGGACAAATATCCTGATGGCTCCACAAGGGAGTGAACTGGTTACCTTTGGCATGAGAGGCGAGCACCTAACCTCTATGTGGCATGCCATTTCTACAGAGAGGAACCGAGCCATACAGGGTCAAATCCGGTGCAATGATCTTAAACCTTCAGCTTTAGACCTCTTTCTTTAGATGGCGATGTAAATGTTATTTTCTCTCATTGTACTAAGATATTCTATCTAAAACTCTTTTTATTGAATAACTTCCTTTTATCATAGGTTTAGTTGATAAAACTAGGACTGATATAACTAGTGCTAGCTAGGAAAATGATCCTCTTCATCAGTAATACTATTACTTATACTATCACTGCCAGAAGAATCGAATTTCAGAAGATCTTATACAGAACTTTTAACATTATACTGTCATCCTCTTTCAAAGGTTTATCTTGTATTATTATTAATTCAAGAATTAATAACATTTTATTTGTTTTGTTCTCTCGCTATGAAGTAAAGCATAGTCTTGGCGCTTAATATGACGCCTCTGACTGATTTTTGCATTAAAGCATGCTTTCCTTATCACCAGTGTTCCTCATCCTTCAGATTAGCCGTACTCTGTGACTTTATAAGTATTTAATAACATATTATACTGGTTCCATAGATAATTATTTGCAATAACCAGCATTTATTTTAGTCATGAAAAATGCTTTTATATTTATCAGAAACTGATTTTTAAAAATTATTTACACTTTTGTTAGCACTTGCTTTGTAGGACGTGTCCCCAGGATCAAACTCCACAGTGGGATTTCTTTTGACAATAAGAGTGTTTGGTTGACCCAGTCTCAGAGACACGAAGGCTTGGAGAGACCATTGCGGAGGGAGGTATCCCGGCAAAAAGATATGGAAGACCATGGAGAAGACGATTCAGGATGTAACTGATTTGAGCACGGCGGCTGCAGAGGTGGAACATCTGGCCTATGAGAGAGAAATTCCAAAGGACTGGTAGAGTAGCAAAGTTCTGCTCAAAACAAGATATTTCATGATGAGTCTCAATTGGGTACTAGAGAAACACTGGGAAGTAAATGTGGCTGAATTGATGTTGATCACATCACTCATCATGTGTAGTTGGTTAAAGAAACATATATACCTTTTCATATGGCAACAGGTTCTTCATGTTTTTTTACTTTACACTTTTGTTTATCGTTTGAATCAATTGAGTATGAAGTATGTAGTATTTACTTTGTTCCATTCAAAACAAATTAAGTTTATCAATTTAAAAAAAACACTTCCATTATGTTTGTAATAGGTAGAGTACATATGTAAATTTCTTCTTTTCTCTAAGTCTGTTTTGCTACAAAGTATCGGGATAAGCAAAGATTTCTAGAACTGGCTTTGTGTGCCCTTCATGAAGTCGTCGCTTGTTATCTAGGTCCATGTTTTGCGTGGGCAGCCTTTTGCTTTGTATTACCTGTATCGGACTAACATTGTTCTTTGAGGCACACTCTGTTGGTAAACTGCTTATGTGGCTGAACCATTTAATTTGTTGTTTCTTGAAGTTCAGTACTGATGATGTACCCACTATTTTCCGGATTTCTTCATTTCTAAACCGATCTTGACAAATCTTGATACTCCAAGCATTCCGTGTAGACACTTCATCTCTATCGTGACTAGTTTTCTATCGTTTGATGTCAGGGTCCAGGTTTGGCACTGAGCATAATGTGTTGAACAATGCTCTTTTTATGTTCATGGTGACATGTTTGCATTTCAAAATAGGCGCCATTTGTTGTGGTTGGCTTTATTGCATCTATGTAGGATTTCGTTACTTATTCTTCCATTTGCTGACAAAATTCTCCCGAGGTATGTAAAGTTTTTGACTTGTTTTAATGAATGTTTGTAGATAGAGATATTGGTAGCGTTTTCCTCTCTTGCAAATGTCATTACTTCGGTTTTGTCTATGTTTATTCTCATATTGTATTCATTGAATGTTAACTGAATTCTGTTAATGTGTTGCTGTAGCTGGTCCTCTGTTGTTGATATGATTGCCTGATCGTCTGCATAAATAAATTTGTGTGTTATCCAAGGTTGTTCTTTTCACTGGTGTTAGCTTTTTTACAGATGTGATAGATATATGTTAACACATTACTAACAATTTTTTAATTAATTAGTTTGTGTCTTTTTTGTATTTTCTTCCTTTTTAATGAATATACACTAGCATCTGAAACTTAAGTAGTAGTGAGCTCATTCACGACCCAAGTGTACCTAGTTCAAACTCTGCGGCTGGCAAGTTTGGAAGCAAATTAGTTCCTTGGATTTTTACGAACTGTAAAAATAGACCTCACCGTGCAGAAAACAATGGCAAACTACTGAGCGTATAAGTGGGGCAAGTTTATATATATATGATTTTTATTGTTTATCTTTTTTTTTCCACTTCTAGTTTTTTGCATTTATTTTGTTATTTGTTCTTAGTCACAGATTTTCATTTTAGGGCAGTTGGGAAACGTATTGTTTGATCCTGTTATGTGCTGTGTGAGAAGTGAAATTCTTCACTTCTATTGTATCCTTTTCTTGATAAAGGCCTTTTGTTCCAAATGTTGCTGTGTATTGTTGTTAAACCACAGTACTTTGTTTTTATGTGTTTTGTCATTGCTGCAGTCTTCCCTTATATCTGTAAATGATATTAAATTATTTTAAATATTTACTATAACCTCTAAATATACCATTATTTTCTAGCTTGTGATAACTGCTTTCATTTATCTATACAATTATAAATCTTTCATCAAAATCTATGGATAGATAAGAAATTTACACTTCAATTTGTCCATACACAGAGTAAATTTTGTGAAAAATTAATGAATTTGTCTCAGTGTGTTTTTCATTTCTATATTTAATGTGTTTAGTAAAATTTGTCAGTGGTGTCACTAGCTAATGACTAAGCTACTTGACATAGACTTCAGAAATGATGAACATCAAGAATCAGATTTGAAACAAATGCTAAATAGGACATGGAAATTCTGATCAGCTACAGACTAGAACTACAGACTTATTAACTAACACTACATAAATACTTAAGATAATAAAAAACACCTCTCTCAGGACTGTGAAGTCCCTGGCGCTTAAGGGCAGCAACAAATACACACCATTCTTCTTTGTTTTTGCGCAAACTCTGTAGATTCAGCAACAATACTAGGGTCTCATGAAAAATTGTCAGTCAGTCAATGAACAGATGGAATAGAAAAGGGAATTACATGTTTTATTTCCACGACAGACCTCAAGTCAAAGGGCAAATGCTCAGATGACCTCTGGATCAGAAAAGTATGTATGCATATCCACATATAAAGGTCTTCAATTAAGTGATAGAGGCATTGATAAACACAAAAATGAAATAAACAGACAAAATTGTGGGGAAAAAAAAAAACTGAACTTACAAAAGCATGTCAATTGTTTGCAATGTTTTAAATTTGTTTAAAGAATGGTAATCAGTTATATGAAGACTATCATCATAGCACTCCGGACATGTCCATGGGTGCTCCGATCTCCGCAAATCCAGCAGCCCAACACGCCAGTTCAATGATTAATCAATCTCCTTGCATATTTAGTATGCCGTTCTTTTCGGGCTGCACCAATATTGACACACATCGCTTTCAATCTGGTCAGCGAGTGGGATTCACAGCCCTGGAACTCCTCTATTCGGACTCTCTCTCAATGCATGAAGAATGTCATTTCGATCCATAGCAACTCCCTCTGATATTGTAGCCAAGCCAGCCAATCTATCAGCTTGTTCATTACCCCTAACTATTGCGTGTCCAGGGACAAAAATGGTGATTTCTCTGATCATTGTCTGTACCAGTACCTCCGCCTCCACCCAGTTGCGTCTCACCATTCCTGATTCGACTTTACGTATCATGCTCATGGAGTCACCGAGTATGAAAACACGAGGTAGTTGTGAGATGCCAACCATTTCACCGCCTCCGTAACCGTCCGAAGAATGGTAATACAGTACCAGAACAAACAAAAATTAATATATTGTGAGAAACATGTATTTTTAATGTTTGGAAGCACATAAAAGTTTATACAATAGCAACAAAAGAGTAAATATCATTTTAACAAATTTGTGCATTGTTGATAAATTTCTTTATAAGAATGAAATTGCAGCACTAGGATAACTACTTCAGCGATTCTGGTCATGCGCTTAGTTTACTGTGGACCACAAACTGAGCAGGCAGATTTTCCCAAAGCTTAGATTTTAAGTCGACTGGGTGTGGCCACATGTTGCTTCTCAGCTCATCCAAGAGAGAACAGTCTTGCAAGACATGCTCCGGTGTCTGTTCCGCCTGCTGACAATGGCAGAGAGCTGCTTGACTTACTCCTAGTCTCGTGGGTGTCTGCGTGTCCGGTACATAGGCAAAATATAATGACCTGGTCTGTTCTGATTAGGTCTTGGAGGAAGTTCTTTCCATAATCATATCCAGTGTTTGTCTTCCAGACAACTGCAGAGTGGTTTGACCTTTTGAAAATACAACTAGGATAAACACAAAATCTATAAATCAAAATCTATCGAAAAGAACATGTTTTTTAATGTTTGGAAGCACATACTAAGTTCATACAATAGCAATAAAAGAGTACATGTCAAATTTGTACATCGTCTATAAATTTGTTTAGAAGAATAATAATACAGTACTAGGATAAACTTCTTCATTGATCTCTGGTCATGCGCTTATGTTTACTGTGGACCACAAACTGGGCAGTCAGCTTCAGGTCTGTCATGTTTATTCTCTTGTCTTGCTAGCAGTATTAGGATATGCAAAAACAGGAAGAGTCCATAACTTTCCCCACCATTAGATAGAACATGAAAGAACTGGGGGTTTCTGTGGTGAAACCGTTGTTTTGCATTTTGAAGGTCACTGGTTCAAATTCGGACCACGCAATTCGACTGCGAGTGCAATTTTCCATAGACCCATAGGATTGTGTGCCATTTCTGCAGAAAGAGAGCAATAGAGGCAAACTTAATGCAATGAAATCGAATATTCACCTTTAGTGTGTGTATTAGGAGGTCTCTGTGGCTAAGTGGTTACATCTCTGCCTTGTGAGCCGAAGGTTTGAATCATTCTGCACCATTCTGTTCATGAGTGCATTTTTTTCCAGAGATCCCTACGATTGTTGCAGGAACTTTGAAGTTCATGCTTTGTGCAACACTCTTATTAGATGATGTGCCATTTTTGCCAACATGGACGGAGCCATATGGGGAAACTATGCAATGAAGTTGATCCTTCGGCTTTAAAACCCCTTTAGTGTGTGTATAAATCAAATATGTTGCTAATATTGTTACATTTTTTCAGATTTACTTAATCCTGTCTAGCAAAACCCAACTTTTATAGCAACAATTCCTGAATAAAATTGCACACATAAAATGGAGAAACCAACATGGGGATAAATGTCATTGTAAAGAATAAAGTGCAAATAGTATTTTGTAACATTAACTCTTAGTAGACCAGGACAAAAGCCATGTTTTACAAGCCGTTTGTTTAAGAATTAAAAATGCCATTTAGTGTGGCTCCTGGTAAAAAAGCGTACAACCCAAAACCACGTAATGTGGCGTTTGGTTCACAAGGAGTTAACTTCACTCTCTGCTTTGCCAGATTGGAATGTTGCTCCTCATAAACATTTATGTTCTGGATATGAAGATATGACAAGCATCCTATATACAATATGTTACTGTCAATGGAAGAGCAAGAGTTATTTAATGCTATGCAGAATCACATCTACCATATGGAGGTGAGTCATACAAATATATTTCTTAGGGGAAAACAATGTGCATAGAACGGTTGTAACCATAAATTTTGTACAAAATTTTTTTTAAAGACTTTCGTTAGACTGCTATTTATTAATTCTGACAGTCATGGCGCTTAATATGGCAACTCTGACTGATTTTTGAGCCAAGGCTTTCTTTTCTGATACCCAGTACCCTTCACTATTCAGGCGAGCCTTACTCTGATTTCAAAGGTAGCTGTAATTTAGATCGCCAAGTAAAGGATCAGGGTTTCCAGTAGTTCAACCACGTACCATCATTGACAATTTTTAGGCCAAGCCCTAGAATTTCCACACGGCATGGTCAATAGCGCAGCAAATTATCTACTTTGTTATTGGTGACTCCTAAATACAGTTTGTAGTGTGGACATTCGAGAAAAGGAAGATAAGATAATGTCATTACATCAAGATAACATGCAAAAAATAATGTAAAATAAGAAGAGGATGGCAAAGAAATTAATTATGTTACAGTATAACAGAAAACATTATGGCACAAAAGAAAATCGGCAGTTCTCTAATCAACATTCTTATACATTGGGCAAGTCAGTGCATGCTGTTGTTCGATTCAGCAGTAATCTCAGTTTTCTGATGCTCACTGCGTCCACAAGGTTTAGGTTAACACACCTATCTACATCACAGACAGCTCCTTGCGCTTCTCAGCATTGAATTCCCATTTCAACCAGGTGAAAAACAACATACAAGCCACAAATAGGGGCTATCAAGTGGTTGATTGATTGGACCATCATCATTGCACTTCCATGAGTAACCATGTGTCCTCCAATCTCTTTCTTACACAGAAAAATCTCAGCAGCATTGCTTGAACTCTGCAGCACCGACAAGGGTCCAAAATCTTTCTAATGAATTTTGCCCGAACAGCGACTTTCCGTACTGCTCTTCTCAATTTTTGAACTGCCAAGGGTTCTTTTACATGCTCAACATGAACATTGGACCTACCTTTTATCATCCGTTTTCCATAGGACTAGGAGCTCAATCTCACCTACATTGAGATCGGGGATCTCTGAAAAAATATCCTGATAGCTCCACGAGAGAGTGAACAATGAGCACCTAACCACTAAGCCACAGAGAACCCTGTGATGTTAGCAAGTTGTGTTAAGAATGAACGCAGAAGAAGGTGAGAGGCGTTGTTGAATAATAGATACCCCTGGATAATGTCATGACCAAATAATAAGGGATGAGATAATCAATATATGCTTTTGTGATAAGATATTTTTCACTAAACATGAACACTTTCAGATGAAGAAACTATAGTGCCACAAAAACTTGACATCTGCAATTATAAAATATCTTCTTATTCCATAGAAGTACATTTCATCATTAAAAAACGAAGCATCAATATACAGCTTCCCAAATCGCATGAGTGGCTACCAGGGCCCAAATTTGGGGTGTAAAGAATAGAACCACTGTTACCTGCCACGCATGTCGTAAGAGGCAACTAAGGAGGTTTGGCTGAAATCGGATGCACTTGTCCTAAACATGTAGAAGTCTATGCATTTAGGGGCCTACTAAACCAATGTGCAACGTATACACGTTTTTGGCAAAGATCAAACATATCACAAAGAGTGATTAAAATTGGTCGTAAAGAACAACGCAAAGAAGAAGCTTCCCAAATAGAAATTCAAAATTATTGTTTAAAAGAAAACCAGCAAAATATACATAAACAGATCAGTCATATCTTTTCACAAGTAAGTGTTCTTTGTTTGCGTCCATTCTAATCAGCCTAGTTAACCCCTCTGTGAGAACATTCAGAATATCAACTCTATCTATTGGCTGGCTCCCTGATATGGTAGCAGATTCTACATTGTTCATTCTCAAATGTCCACTTGAATATGTTCAAAGAAAGCAATCTTCTCATTTGCTGTTGTTCAATGTCTATACAATGAGTCCTGTTCTCTAGATGTATGTTGTTGTGTTTGTTAGTTCATCAAGGCTTCCAAACAGCTTTGTGTGCAAATCTGTCTCTGTTGTCCAGTGTTCTTTCCACAGTTGATCCATCAGGTAACAATCTTGCAGGATATTTTCGGCTGTCTGCCCACATGCGGGTGTTGGAACCAGTCTTAATCTGTAAAGAAAGCAATGGAATGCCACATATTGCTGAGATCTCCAAAGAGTTTCTCATGCAATGGCAACATTTATATCTAACATCTCTGTTCTTCATACACTGGACTCAATGGAAACAAATGTTCCGAAATCATTTTGTGAATGCAACATCAGACGTTTCTAGCTTCAGTTTGTTGGACAGTTGCAGATGCCCACAAGGGAAGCAAAGAATAGTAACACTTCGACCTACAAAGCATATTGTAAGAGGCAACTGAGGTAGGGCCACTATTTACTAGGGAAGTTACACTAGTAAATAAAAAACATCACAGAAATCGGATGTGCTGGCCTACTCGTAAGCGCATAACGTACAATCGCTCTTAGGCTTGGATCACATACAAATCACAAAGAGTGGTTAACAAGGGGTCGATATGGAGCGTTTGAAGAAAAAGATCAGACAATACATGAATCTATTGTAGACTGTCAGGAGTCTGAAGATGATGAGTTGCTCTTTCTTGTTAAGCTGGTAATAAGCATAATGTGTCAGGTGGTCCTGATGTTTAATATTTAACTACATTTTCTTCTCATAAACATATTGGTCTCTTTTATAATTAATGCTTGTACCAGGTTTAAGTGTCCACCCCTATCCCGCATCAAACTGGCAATTACCATGTATGATATCGATTATCTCTCTCGCCTTTTAAACTCCAGGTAGAGCATAGGCCCTCAACCAACTCATGCTAGTTCATGGTTAGCTGGATTTATTTTAGCTTAAATTTTTTATCAGATGGGGTAACCAGTCCTATGCCAAACCCAACAACAATCAGGTGATGTTATAGATTCGCCGACCACAAAACACATAACTTTTAAATCTTGTACCCTGTATTAAGTAGTCTAATTAGCTGTAACACCACAGTTTATGAAACATATTTTACAAAATATTAACAGAATAGACAAAATATGTGACAAATAATTTCATTTAACTAACAAAATAATAATGGAATGGTGTTTGCAAATAAAAATGTCAAAAATTAATCCAGGTCTGTATACTGAAACCATGGTAACGAAATAGAGCACACAATCTCTACTTCAAATGTTGCTTTTGTTGAGGTTCTCAACCGTGATAGCAAAAGGCCAAAGAATATATCAGTGGGCATGGTGTGTTCAACCTTTATAACATTAGAATCTGGTTCAGATTAGAACAGCTATTTTGTAGGTTCAAAGTTAACTATCCTATTCACCTCCGGAATGACTCACACTTCAAATGTAGCCACATAAAATGTGTAGCTATAATCTCTGTATTGTATGTCTGCCACAATTGCAAGCTTGTTACAATGAAACCTGGGCTAACAACTGCAACCTGATGTGCTGCTCTCTTCTTCGCTTGCTAGTCTAACAGCATGACCTGCACTCTGACTGCTAGGCTGTTTCCCAATCATTTTATGAGCTGAAACAAATAAATCACCATGGTCAGTGCTGAACAACTATATTGCTGCAGTTTATTTAAGAAGAAAGCTCACATAAAAAAAAACCATAGCAAACTGCACAGGATCAAAACAAGATCAAAAAAGTATATTCAGTTTCACGAAAATTATAACATTTCTATTTAATTTATGTGTTTTGACTGCTGATATTGCAATCATGGAACTCCCTGTTAACGGCAATGCTAACAACTCCGTTAACGCTCTAGTTAGATGATGTTTAACTGTTCAGTAGGCCTGTCTGCCCAGCGTGTTCGTAGCGCGTTGGACTACGGGTGACAATCTCCCTGTGAGCGCGGGTTCAATTCCGTGGGCTGGCAGAAAAGCAACAGGTTCACCAGATTCACGGTGTTCATGGCACTGAACCGAAGGGTTACGATGTCCATGGCACCGAGTCAAGAGCTGAAAGCTCAAGTGCTTTTGGACGTAAAAAAACACCAAAAACTGTTCAGTAGCTTCCATCTCTTCCCAATAATATTTTCTGCTGTTAAAATGTGTTTTAATGCCTGCCTTTACATTACATAACCAAAAATAATGATTGTCTCCTTTATATGTTTGCCAGAGAGTTCCATTTTCATGACTGACCTCTCTCAGACAATCTACATTAGTCTTTTCAGTACTCTATGGAATGTTTAATATTCTTCTAAATTACATCAGGGACCCTCGTAGGTGCTACAGAAATAGTGCACTGCTGCTGTGATCTTCCTGTGTAAGAAAGACATCAGAGCACACATGGTTACTCACTGAAGTGTAATGGTCCACTGATGATGGTCCTATCAATCAATCAATTAATATTCTTCTAGAGATGCTACAACTCTATGGCCACCACATTTTATTCTTACCTGCTTGTTTTAGCTGAAGATTTGCTAGTGTGGTGCAGGGGCCCGCAAGAGAAACAAAACAATAGTACCACTGTGACCTACAAGGCATGTCCGTAGAGGCGACTGAGGTAGGGGCCTAGGGAAGCTACCTAGTAAATAAAAAGCATAGCAGAAATTGGATGTGCTGGCCTACTTGTAGGTGCATAACTGGCACAGCGTACAATTGCTCTTAGGCTCAGATCACATACAGATGAAGAGTGGTTAACAAGTGGTCGATATGAAGCGTTCGAAGAAGCTGAAGATTAACCTCAACATGTCAGTACCAGATGTACAAGTATGTAAAAATAAAGAACGATTTTTCTAATCTCAACAGTCAAGCACTTGTTGCATAGAATGTCTATTCTATTTCTTATCTCTGGACTATTGCATATATCTTTTTTTCTTCTTCTGCATTCGATCTAAAATACCACACCTGTTAGCCACCCTCTGTGACCTATATGTAGTTTGAGCCAAAGAACATAAGTACCTTTTGCCACTGTAGAAAGTGCAGTCACTCATATGAGACAGTACAGCATATCTTGCTTGAATGTCCTGGACTACATAAAGCTAGACAAGAACTCCTCCCACCACACCCATCTGTTCATAATACCCTTTACACTAGTCTTCCACAATTACAGAACACATGCAGATTCTACAAACTGGCATTGTCTGCCCAAGAGTGAAAACTCGCAGCTCTGGTTAGAAGAAGAAGAAGTACCTTTTGCTGTTAGTTTACATTATTTGCTGAACAGCTGTGCTATTTTGCACATTCTGGTCCAACACATCCAAGTTGTGGTGGTAGGCAGATTTCAAGTTCGCTTCCCTAGCCCATTAGACTTCACACTGTCTTTTGGGCAGCACTCGTTCATACGTGCAGTGGCTTGTGTTACCTTTGTAGTAACCACTTTTCAACTACTTGTTGTACAGGCATCAACAAAGGCAAACACTATATACAACTTCTTCTTTGAATACTGCACATCGACCACTTGTTAAACCACTTTGTAATTTGTATGTGATCTAAGCCTAAGAGCGAGTGTACGTTGTGCCAGTTATGTGCTTACAAGTAAGCCAGCACATCCGATTTATGCTACGCTTTTTATTTACTAGGATAGCTTCCCTAGACCCCTACCTCAGTCACCTTTTACGACATGCTTTGTAGATCTCAGCATTAATATTCTTTGCTCCCTTGCGAGCCCGGCAACACACAGGTGCTATACCTAACTGATTTATGTTCTAAGTTTGTTTTGTTTCTTTCTCATGCTAATTATTAGTAGCAGTTTTATCATATGACTAAGAAAGCTATTGAAGAAGAGAATAAGGAGTTGGAAAAACCCAGGGGAACCACCAGAGCCAACGAATATGATCAATAAATAGAGAGTAAACAAGTATTAGGAGCTTCTGGAAAAACAAATTACCAAACACGAGATTCGAACCACAAACATTTATTTCTTACGGCACCTATTGCCTAGCCCTACAGACGAGGGCCCACAAGAACACAACCAGCTAGCTCTCCAAGAAAACTAATTGTGTGTGCGGGTCATCGCAATCAATAAAGACAATATATACACAATAATGATAGATCAAAATTAGCATTTCTTACCAATCATCATAAACATTTCATTCACTGCATGACCACTTTTAGCTGAACATTCTGCAAAAATTAACCCAGCATCCTCTGCAAATGCTCTTGCATGCTGAAGTGAGTAAAAGTGCATAATATTTAATACCATATTATTTAAGCAACAATTCAGCTTTTATACATATTATTGTATTTATGCTAATCGATAAAGGGGGAGACTGCAGTAAAACTTAGTAAACCTCTATTGTGCATCGTGTATGTATGCTCCAGCCTTTAATTTTAACCAGCAATGAGTATCATCACTTGCAGAAACAAATCAGGAACACAAAAATCTGATAACTTTCATTTAAAAAAATTATTTTGTTTCCACATTTATTATTAGTTTGAGAGATACTGTAGACCAGTGGTCAGTGCACTTCTTCTGCTGTGTTCGCCTGCTATGAATTCAGGCCTGGTATGTTGCTTCTGACTGATTGTTGCGTGAAGACCTGCTTTCTTTATTATCGGTGTCCCCCACCACTGTTTTTGACCTAAGCTGGCCTCGAACCCCTAAATGTACATGGCATGTGGTCACTAGTACCAAAAATTGTCAACATTGCTATCAGCAACCCCTGTAATTAATTAATAGAGATGTGGAAGTATTGAAACATTAATGACTTGCAGCAAATGTCATTATGAAAGTAGTTGATTGATTGATTAATATGAGCACCATCATTATGCTTCGGTGAGTAACCATGTGTGCTCTGATCTCTTTCTTACACATGAAGATCTTAGCGGCAGTGCACAAACTCCATAGCACCAGCGAGGGTCTCTGATGTAATTTTACTTACTTACTTACTTACTTAATCCTGTCATGCCTAGTGACACATGGGGCTTCAGAAAGGACTTTCCATGCTCTCCTGTCCCGTGCAACCTTCAGCGCAGAGCCCCATGTCAGAGATGCGGTGTCCAGTTCCTCTTCCATCATGCGCCTCCATGTTGTCCGTGGTCTGCCTTTCTTTCTCTTTCCCTCTGGTGTCCAAGTGAGGCTACCCTTGCAGGCATTTCTTGTCTCATTCTCATAACATGTCCGAGCCATTTCCCTGATGTAATTTAGAAGATGGTAAAATATTTTGTAGGAATTTTATTTTTTAATCTTTCTAATTTATTTTGCCAGAGCAACGGCTTTCCAGCCTGCTCTTCTCGATTTTGAACTGCCAAGGGTTCTTTTGCGTGCTCAACTTGAACATGGGACCTATGTTCTATCACCCATCTTCGATAGGACTAGGAACTCGATCTCACCTACACTGAGATCAGGGATCTCTAGAAAAATATCCTGATGGTTCCACGAGGGAATGAACCGAATATGTATGGAACGAGAGGCGAGCATCTACCTCTACACCACAGACAACCCGATTTTGGAAGCAGTGTGAAATTTGAATGACTATAGCAGTAATTGATAATGTTGATATTGTAGAAGTATTGAAACATATTAATGACTAAAGTTAATTGCATATCCTTTATAGGACTTTGCAATCAACCCCAGCTTTTAAACGCTGTTGTGATTTTTCTAGGCATTATTACGTTCAGTAGTTTGATATTTTGCTATCATGCTCATTACTATGATGAATTAAACATACAGACAAATAATTTATTGGGTGGATTTTTGGATCCCTTAACTATGAAGAAATAAATAGGTTGTTTGCATGTTATCAAAGATGATGTAAAAAGACATTAGTGAAGGTTGTGAATGTACGATGCACGACAGAATGCTACTAGTACTATATGAACAAATACAGGCTTCAGTGCACATATTCTAAAATGAGGTCAACTACAGTTGCTTCGTGCCTCTTTTGAAGTGAAGCAATGAGGATGACAATAAAACGTTGGTATCCTCATTGATAAAACATTAAGCACATACAACAGATTTCAACATACCCCACAAATTCTAGTTAGCAGTTTACACACTAAAAACACTATCCATTGATAACACAAACTATAATTTCTAGGCCAAAGCGTTCGCATTCTTTCTGATAACTACTAACCTGACCCAGATGCATCTATACAAATATTTTGAATCAATCTAATTTATTACCATAAATGGCTGACTCTGCTATTATACAAGCATCTACTTAGAATGAAAATAATGCGGCCAAACAAGTTAAGATGTCTAAGATAGTCAAATAAACATAAGGTAAAAAAAAGTACAGTAACGGAACCCTTTTTCATACCTTGAGGTATATTTGGTAATTTAGTGTTAGGCCCGTATTTTTCATTGATCGCTGGTGCACAATGGGTGATGTGGTCAACATCACACCTGTCGCCTTTCCAGTGCTTTTCCTGGTACCCAATTGAGGTTGGGCCGAAATGAGAGCCATATCGGCATCAAAAAGTATTCAACGCCCACGGTGGAATTGAAGCCAGACCACTAGCATAAGAAGTGAGTTCACTAACAACTGCGCTACTACGGCTCTCCAAAAAAACTACAAGTTAACATATAACCTATTTGTTATCAATAGAATAAACGAATATAAATCATTCTGTGGATTCACAGGCAAATAGTTCAGAGTACATGGTACAGGACCACTACACACTTTTAAAATATGATGTTACATGTAAATGAGAAGCAATGAAGACGGAACTAGCAGCAATTTAACTAATAATATAATCATCTTTACATGTGGAGATCAAAAGGACTTGGTTTGAAAACTAAATTCAGAATATATCAAAACAACGCTCTTAGAAGATACAGTACTTCTTCTTCTTCTTTTGTCAGCACACTGTTACCAGGTTGTTAACCCAGTGTCATGGTTTTATGTATTTGTCTTGTGTTTCTCTGGTGGTTTGTGTGATGGAAATAACTATACAGTACAAAGTGCTCAATCATGACAGCAGACATTATACATAAATTAGAGATCTTTCCAAATAAATGTCTCAGTAGAATCCTGTAAATATTTTGGCCAGAAATGATTCTCCTTCCATTTTATATAGATTTACCATTTAGTATGTTTCCACTTTTCTGCTTCGCATTTGGTTCTGTATGCTCGTCTAAACCATGAGATGGGTTGTCTCTCTGAAGCTGCATGTCAGTTGGAGTTTCTGAAGAGTTCCCCATAGTTTGCTCTATAAGCTTCGTTCATGAGGCCATGTCAAATTTCATTGGTACAAATTTCAAATATGATGGACATGACTGCAGGATGTGCTCTGGAGTCTGTGTTTCTGATTTCCACATTTAAAATATCAGTATTTGTTTTTATGGCAGTCTGGTTTAACTACAGAAAAAAAGTATGTATTTAATAATAAAACACACTGCGCAAAGATTATCAAAGGAAAACATAAAATATAAAGCAGAATAAAACTTCAACCAAGAATCTTGTGGGTGATAAAAATATAAAAGCACAGAACAAACAGCAAAATATAGTGATAATGACGAACTAACATATCCGTTCATTAAAGTTAAGAAATTATAGTCACAAAATCTATTATCAGATTGGAGAAAAGAAGCTAATTCTGATGAGCGATAACCTCATACCTCGGTTTGTACAGCTCGATGTTCTGAAGCTAGATCAACCTTATTTCCTGCCAGCACAATCACAATGTTGCCTGTAGCTTGCTGTCTCAGTTCTTGTACCCACAAGATGGCTCGATCAAATGTATTCTGAGAATTATGACAATTTCCTAAAATTGATGGGACAGCATGGGGAAGCTAATAGCTACAGTATACATTTTATTATCGATAAAAATGATTTTTATGGCTGTTAGGATTTTATTGTTGTATTCTGTATGTTGTGTGGTGTGAAAGAAGTGGAATTCGTCACTTCTGTTGTATCCTTTGCTTGATAAAGGCCTTTTGGTGGAAACGTTGCTGTGTATTGTTATTGTATTTTGTAAAACTACAATACTTTGTTTTTACACGTTTGCGTTGCTACATTTTATTAACACATTTTACAAAAGCAATTGAAAAAATGTATTACTTCTTAGCACACTGATACCTCAATGAAGTCTTAATAGTGAAAACCATAGTCATAATAAGACAACAGCTAACAACAATGGTAAAAATGCAAAATAAATGGATACAATGTTTTAGAAAACTTTATTTAATCCTCAACTAGTGTGGATATCAACCTACATAAACGAAAACAGCTTTGGTGCTTTGTCAGCGGTTGCGAATAGAAATGGTCTTTTCCTCCTCTTTGGTATTGTTCATTATGGCAAAACACAGAATTATGTAGGCCTTCTACAACCTAGATTCAAATCTGGTGCTGATAATGCGGTCAGATATTGGTTCCCATCCCATCAGACTTTTTGGTCTCTTCTTTGAACTGCAGCAGGGCCACAACAACTTCATTTGGATCATATTCATTTTCTTTGCTTAAGTAGAGAAGGGCTTTCCCCATCTGGATTATTGTTTCACCAAAAGCATTCCATTTTGTTTCACATAACCACAGGACTGTGAGCTTGTAGTTGAGCATCTCTTTCACCACTTGTGCACATCTCCCTGGCTCTCGCAGTGTCCTAACATTCCACATTTCTATAAGAAAAAATTTCTTCTGCAAAATCAACTTGGAAGCCTCTATTTTTGTTGTCTGCATCTGAAAATGGGTCATCAGCACATCAACTTCCTTGCGGTTTGATTACAGCATGTCATCTGTCTCCGGCATGGAGCCCTAGTTCGTCCGAGACTCGAGTTATTAGTTTTGAACAATTTGTTTTCGGTTTCTGTAACTAAGTTCTTTTTTAAATGGATGGGTAGTTAACCCATCGCACAACCCCAACCTGGAGGACCAGGAGGCCACATTTAGTCTGACCTCTCTATTTTGACTTGTCCGGCTTGGGTAATCCGGTCGGAATAGCTCTCCGGGTCATTGAGGTAGGCAAGTCCGCCTCCCCAAAAGTGAAGTTTTTCTGTTTGTAAAATCTTAAGTCCCTCGTCTACACAAATTTGTGTATTGTTGGATAATATACATATACTTTGTTAAAATTCAGATGTGTCTGGCATACATGTCATAGAGGCATTATGTGGGGGCAATATAATCATGCTCTCAACGCAAACCCCAAAGAATGGTTAACTTGATGATAAGAATGAACACAAACAGACACAACTGATTTTATAGACACTGCTTCAAAGATCTCAGTAAAATGTTCTCTTAGCTATGATCCCTCGCTGTAGCTTCAGAATAACAAGCACAGACATCTAACAGAACAACAATACTTACAGCATTATTAATATCATACACTACAATAGCAGCCTGGGCACCTCTATAATACATGGGTGCTAAACTGTGATATCTCTCCTGTCCTGCAGTATCCCAGATGTCAAATTTGATGAGCTGTCCTTGAACTTGAAGAGTCTGAGTAAGGAAAGCAGCTGTGGAATGCACATTTTACAAATAATTTCAGCTAGTTACAAATAATTTCACGCTGATGTTAGACAAGGATGCTTGCTGTCCCTCTTCCTCTTCTTGGTGCTACTTGATTGGGTTGCACACACAGTATATGCCAAGTCCGAAAAAAGCATTCAGTGGACACACATGTCAAAATTAGAGGACCTGGATTTCGATGATAATTTAGCCTTGCTCTCACACAGACTACAAGACATGCAGGAAAAAGTGAATGCCCTGGCAGAAACGGCACAACAGGTCGGTCTTAAAATCAGCCAAGAGAAGATAAAAGTACTGTGAAGCAACAACATACAGCAAAACCCGATATTGATTGAGGAAAGGGATGTAAAATGGTGACATTTCCTACCTTGGAAACAAGATCAATCAATCAAGAGGTAAAGAAGAGGATATTAATGCCAGACTAGGAAAGCCAGACGGGCCTTTGCTCTCCTGCACACAGTGGGGAAGTCTATTGTCTTCTACACTAAAACAAAGTTCAGGATATTCAGCTCAAATGTGAAATCTGTGTTGATGTATGGATTGGAAATGTGGGGAGCCACCAAGCTAAATTAAAATTTTATTTAGACTTTTGTCAACAGCTGTCTTCGCGTATTCTGAGATGGTATGACAGAGTTGCAAACACAGATCTGCGGATAATAACAGGACAGGAACCCATGATGAACCAGGTTAAGAGGAGAAAATGGAGATGGATTGTGCATACCCTATGGAAGATGCAGTCGAGTGTCACTAGACAGCACTTGAGTGGAACACGTAATGAAAACAAAACGTCTGAAACAGACCTGGAGATGGAGTCTTCTTGGGGAACTGAAGAATGCTAGACTATCCTGGGATGGGATATAGAAAACAGCAGGAGACCATGAAAAGTGGCGAACAACTGTGGAGGATCTATGCTCTATGAGGAGCGGAAAGGAATAATTAAGATGAATCTTGGGTCTACTACTTTCAACCAGAGTTTATGTAAAGAAGCAACATTCATTTTCGCAGCAAACAAAGTTAAGTACGACACAGTCAGCCAGTAAAGTAATCTATCTACATCCTCTTTGTGTCCCATTTGACACATAAGGTTTCCATTGCTCTCGTTCTACCAATTGTTTCCCATGTCAGGCCATAATCTTTCAACTCTCTTTTCCCATCCGCTGTCCATCAGAGCGAAGTTCTAGCAAAGTAATACTCATAACCAGGGCAGTGTGCTTGAGGTCTTCACCGGTCACCCATAGTTTGTTCTGAAGGGTTACTCCAGTTGGCCAGATTTCCATTCTCAGACTGGAGCAGTCTTGCATGATGTGCTCTAGGGACTGCTTTTGTGCTCCACAGGAGCAGGCAAGCAAGTCCCTGAGACCCATTCTATGGGGGAGTGCTCTGAGACCGCTGTGTCCCGTTCTAAGTCTGAAGACTATGGTCTGTGCTTTTCTGTTTAATGTATTAATGTTGTTGTGCTGTGGGTTGTATCCTGCATTTGTTTTTCTACATATAATTTTTCTGGACTGTTTCAGGAGAGTTTTTGCTTCTGTAATGCTTTGTATTTGGGGGGTTTTTTTGGCTCCCTACAGCCCTTACTTTCATTATTTTATGAAAAAAGTATTTTCTTCTTCTTCTGAAAAATATTTTAAAGCAGGTTATGATAGTGTTATGAATGTTGACATACAATGACAGCACACACCTCCAACTGTAGCCTCGCTGTATTCAGAAAACTGTCCACGAACAAACCTCAGTGCTAGACTAGATTTTCCAACACTCTGATCTCCCAAGAGAACAAGTTTTGCTTGTTGTATTCTCCCACCTGTTGATGTCCCAGATCTGGGTCCAGTGTTACGTCGACCTACACTCATTGCGAAATGTCACTGTGAGACGGTAAGTGTTTGCTGGATAATGAACAACTTGTGCCTTGTGTCAATGACACGTATTTTTGTACACTACAAAAACCTTCTGTGTAAATGAGATATTCCTACATTGCCATTTACAGGTGTGGAATCTGAAATAGATAAGAAAAGATAATTATGCTTTAATTTAAAAAAACATTCACAGAATATGATAACTTTGAGAGGTAAGAAACAGACTAAGGAAAACTGACTACAATCAACATTTCTGCTGAACTCACAGTGCACATGTGTGTGCTAAATCTTTTAAACCTTGCTAGAGTGTGAGCTTCACAGCCCTTACAAAGCAGAAACTACAATACATGTTTACTCAATTCTTATTCTTCTATGATCAATTTACATATGGTCAGAAGTCTAAACTTCTTCGTCTTCTTGACGCTCCATATCGACCACCGGTCAACCACTGTGCGATTTGTATGTTATCTAAACCTAAGAGCGATTGTATGTTGTGCCAGTTATGCACCTACAAGTAGGCCAGCACATCCGATTTCTGCGCTGCTTTTTATTTACTAGGGTAGCATCCCTAGTGCCTACATTAGTCGCCTGTTACGACATGTATTGTAGGTCGCAGTGGTACTATTCTTTGCTTCCCTTGTCGGCCCTGGCACGACACGGGCGAGAAGTCTAAACAATGAGATGCATTGCCTCCATGAATGCAGTTGTCATCATGGCCTACAAGTTTTTCTTCAAATTAGTCTGATACAGTCATGTTGGAGATCACAAGTCATTGAAGAGGGGGCATAGTTGCAATATGAGTTTGGGAGTCTGGGCTGCCATTTAGGCATGTGCATTGGTTGTTTGTTTGCGTTCGTTCTTATCAACCAAGTTAACTACTCTTTGTGATCTGTGTGATTTGAGATGAGAACGTGAATATGTTGCAGCTCGCACTGTAGCATAGTATTAGATCTGATTGGTCAAAGTGAGACAGTCAGAGCAGATTCATCCCATTGTGCATTGGTCAGTTTGAGTAGCTCTCATTTTGAAGAGATGCGTTTGTATTTGAAAGTGTTGTGTGCAGAGTCTGATGATGGTGGTTTGTCATCATTTGTATTTCCATTTGATAAGTGTTTCTGTTTCCCTCAGTGAGATTCTGTGATAGAATTGTTTGTTTTTGGTGCTTGCTTTTGTCAGTCACAACATTTTCCATGACACCAAAGAGTAATGCAATAAATTGCAGTGATACTTTGTTGTTGGTGGACAGCTGATTTCTTTTTTCAAAATATTTTACTTGTCTTTGTTTTATAAATTTGTTACATTTCCTCTTTATTCCTAACTTTTCAGGACTTCCTCATTTGCTTGATTCCAAGTCAGTGAAATGCACCTAATTCTTCTATAGACCAATTTTGTCTACTAACTGCTTGTTTAGTAACATTCATATGTATCTCTGCACATTTTGTTGTTCTCTCTCTCTTGTGCGATCACTGCCCAGAACGATGTACCAGATCTCCCCATAAATTCTATTCATGTGAAAATCTGATCCACGCAGCCGTAGCATTAGTGTGTTTTATGTCACATCTTCAACACCATTTGGAGCTCTGGTGCTTATCCTTCGGCGATGTGTCCGGTTTCAGCCAGTGTTTACTCGGTTCGCTCTCCGTTCTGTAACCATCTGGTGTTTTTTACGGTGTGGGGTGGCTAGCCCCACACCCACCTCATCAGTCACCTTTTATGACATGAGTGGCAGGTAACAGAGGTTCTATTATTTACACCCCAATTTGGGCCCCGGTAACCACTTAGGCGATTTTGTTGCTCATGTAAATTTACACATGTATTTTAGAAGTACATTTTATCACAAAATACTATTTATTTGTGTGCATTTCATGTCTACAAACATGTACCATGTGGAGCATCTGGCCGAATGGATTATAGTGCGGCTCCCATGCGGGAAACCGGGTTTAATCCATGGTGCGGCCAATGAGTTTTTCTGTTGGGGAATAAAGAAAAAACCTAACTTTAACAGTTTTTGCAACTGTACTAGCCATGAGGCCATTATATTTCATAGGCACATGCCCCCCAGCCCCGTCTTACAATGACCTAAAATGCGGTATTACAGGCAGTAACTTTAGATATTTTGAGGCTTTTTAAAACCTGTACTATGAAAATACACACTACACATACAAACATATTCTTGTAGCATATGTTTACTTGAGAGTCGCAGTAGAGTAGTTGTTAGTGAACTCGCTTCTTAGGCTAGTGGTCCGGGTTCAATTCCACAGTGGGCGAAAAATATTTTTCCAACCATAAAGGCTCTCAGGTCGGCCCAGCCTTAATTTGGTACCAGGAAAAGCACTGAGAATTAAAGGTGGCCGGCATGACGTTATCCACACCGTGTGCCTTGGTTAATGAAAAATATGGGCCTCACACTGTATTACCCAATATACCTTGAGGTATCTTCTTCTTCTTAGTGTTCGTGCTTCGCAGCCAATTTTATCATTCTTATTGTGATATATAATTGATCTTTGACAAGAACGTTGAACCCCTGTTAAAATTAGGCCCCCACTTTGTGCATGGTACCATACACGGTGTAGGTCATGGCTACCGTTTTTCTCCTACTACCTTGAGGTATAAAAAGTTTCTTTACTTCTTTTTATATGTTTACCTACAATGAAAAATATTCCCCATCCAAGCTTGAATATTTTAATTACAATCCATCAAACACAGCAATAGAAAATACATTGCTACAAACCCTTCACTATAATCTTTGACAACACTCTATTCTGCGTAATTTCTAAATGAACATCAAAGATACTAACATTTACTAGCGATAACAGTTTGTAAAGGATATCAACTCCTTATCTAAACATTTAAGTCGAGCAAAACATGTGTCTGAACCTTTCTGATAATGTAAGTAAGATTAGCTTCACTAGAACAACAATTACAGAATACTACACTGTTAAAACTTTATTGCTTCTGACAATTTTGGGATAAACAATTTCTAAAATATTGATTAAATGAGTGATGACCTGCGGTTGACCTATGTTCAGTACTGGTTTTGTACCAATCTAGCCCTTATTTAAAGGATTCTATGCTGTAGCATTGCATCAAATAAATTCATCATTCATTAGCTTGTCTGTCCGAGTGGTTACCAGGGCCCAAATATGGGATGTAAAGAATAGAACCACTGTTACCTGCCACGCATGTCGTAAGGGGCGACTAAGGAGGTTTGGCTGAAATCGGATGCACATGTCCTAAACGCGTAGAAGTCTATGCGTTAGGGGCCTACCAAACCAATGTGCAACGTATACACGTTCTTAGCAAATATCAAACATAACACAGAGTGATTAAATTTGGTCGTAACGAACGAACGCAAAGAAGAAGAAGAATAGCTTGTCATGATCAGATCTTTGCTACTCTAACAGTCCTTTGGAATTTTTCTCATAAGCATCTGCAACCATCATGCTCAAATCATCAGTTACATCATGAATCCATCTTCTTCTCATTGCCAGAATGCCTCCTTTGATAAAGGTCTTCTCCAATCCTTCGTGTCATTTTATATGTCCAAAATACCTCAATTTTCTTAATTCTTATTTGTAACATCAGCCAGTTTTCTTTGATTTCGAGTTCTTTCTGGCTAGATCTATTTGTTCTCTACTCTGGCCATGGTATATGGAGGACTATTCTGTAACACTTATATCCAAAAGCATTTATATGTTTTTCCACTTATGTATGGTTGGTACATTGTGCCTCGGTTGATAGGCTCCAACACATGTAAGATAGGGGCATCATAAGATTTCGGTATGTTTATATTCAATGATAGCCTTGTGTGCTAACTCCTTAAAATGCTACTTGTTCACTACCAGACGTATGACACATATCTCACCCGAGTGGTTACCGGGGCCCAAATTTGGGGTGTAAAGAATAGAACCACTGTTACCTGCCACGCATGTCGTAAGAGGCGACTAAGGAGGTTTGGCTGAAATCAGATGCATGTGTCCTAAACGTGTAGAAGTCTTATGCGTTTAGGGGCCTACCAAACCAATGTGCAACGTATACACGTTCTTGGCAAAGATCAAACATATCACAAAGAGTGATTAAAATTGGTCGTAAGAACGAACGCAAAAAAGAAGAAGATACATATCTGAAGAGTAAAAAAATGACACAATAGTGGATTAAGAAAATGACCCTGAAGCAAAGAATGCACCATCATCTAGATTCTTGAAAAAGCAAAAAAATTGTACCGGATATCCTCAACTCCTTTACCAACCGTTAATGACAAAATAAACAAGCTAAATTATCTAGACAACAAATAATGAAGTACCACAACAACATATGTCCTCTGTAAAATTTGAAGTCCTAATCTCAGGCTCATGATGTCCTAGTGACCAAAGTTGTCACTCAAATTGGAGCAATGAGTCATGACTAATAATCAATCATTGTTCATTTGAAGATCATCTTCATCACACATGTCCATAATTGCTCTGAGCTCCTCACAAGCATGTATTTCAGTGTGTTTAGACTAACAACTCCTGTTCTGTGTTGGTTGAACATATCTACTGGGGCTTCTCTCATGGTTTTCCCGTCTTGTTGCACCTAACGGTATGCATTAACTTGCGCAACCAAGATAGAGAATACCCTTTGTGGACTATTAAGCATATGGTGTATTACCTCATAGTCATCATTACACCTGAACAAGAGTGTACAGAGTAGTGAAATTGTAACGCAAATTTGACCACTAAACAAATACTATCTGGTAATGTCAAGGGCATCACAGGCTAGAAGAGAGAGAGGGACAGACAGAGAGAAAGATCTCATAATGCTGGGGATGATGATGTCATTGTACATACAGACAAGTCTAAGTTGCATGGAGATTCTTGACTACAGTATAGAGTAGAATTGTTGAAGAGGAGAATGGAGTTTTTAGGATAACGACCTCCAGCATGAGAAAAGAGATGAGGCAGCTACTGCAGACAGATTGGGGTTTCTATGGTAAAGTTAAATATAGCCACTATTAGGCCAGAGTCACAAGATATGCCTCCTTCTTCTATTTCTTTGCGTCCGTTCTTTATGACCAATTTTAATCACTCTTTGTGATATGTTACGCACTCTCGGCCGATCACCGCTTAGACTGGTGTGCCAGATTTCCCATAAATCTCATTCATGTGGAAATCTGATTCATGCAGCCTTAGCATTGATGTCGTCTGTCACATCTTCAGCGCCATTTGGAGCTCTGGTGCTTATCCTTCAGCAATGTGTCCGGTTTTAGCCAGCGTTTACTGGGTTCGCTCTCCGACAGCCTTGGCTGTCCCAGCCGCCTGCAAGGCAGTAAGTTGCTATTTTCTTTTAGAGTAGCTACCCTTAGACAACCTTCCCTCTCGGGCTGTTGAGCGTCATCTGCCCAGGTTATCAGTCTTTTTTGGACTACTTGGTGTGTCTGCCATCCAGTTTTGTGTACGGTTTGCTCCGCTAGGCTTTGATTGTCCCCAATCGAACTATAAGGCAGCAGTGGTGTGATAAGTTTGATCTTTGCCAAAAATGTGTATAGGTTGCACATTGGTTTGGTAGGCCCCTAAACTTATAGACTTGTACGCGTTTAGGACACATGGATCCGATTTCAGCCAAACTTCCTTACTCGCCTCTTACGACATGCGTGGCAGGTAACAGTGGTTCTATTCTTTACACCCCAAATTTGGCCCCGGGAACCACTCAGGTGAGATATACCTCCAAAACTGTAGGCTATGACAAGAGTGGATAGAACCCTCAACCCTACAGGGAATCATGTGAGTATATGTTCTGGGCATGCAAGTGATTACATTACGAAAGTGGATGAACATGGTGATTTTGTAATCTTTCTTAGTGGAGCATTTTATTTGATATTTTTTAAAAGTGTCCTTAGTGTGACATTTTATTTGGATAAGGATGACATACTTTCTTCTTCGTGATCACCACTTAGACTGGTGTCCCAGATTTCCCCATAAATCTCATTTATGTGGAAATCTGATTCTCTCGTGATCCCGGCTTAGACTGATGAACCAACTTTTATCATGAATTTTACCGTGTTTTTAAGGGACTCTGTTCCTCCGTACAGCTCTCGAAGCGCTGTGTTTTAGGCCAGGTTTCTTTTCTTATGCCTGCTATCAGTTGACAATCTTGCAGGACGTGTTCTGCCGTCATGTCCGCCTTTTTGCAGGGGCACAGGCTAGTTGTACAAATTTTAAATTTGTGAAACATGTGAGTGCGGAGCTTGTTGTGGCCGGTATGGAAGTGAAGTATGGCAACTTGTTCACTACGAGATAGACCATAGTACCCGTCGCTGTTGTTGTGTTGAGGATGGTCTTTTGTTCATTTGTCTCTGTAGTGCCAGCTGATGGTTGTTCTGGCTTCCTCATAACTGATCTCGAGATCGGTCTGAGGTAGTCGCCCGCCTTCTTTAGCTAACTTGTCGGCATATTCATTTCCGCTTATATTGCAGTGTGAGTGGAAATCTTATTCATGCAGCCTTAGTATTGGTGTGGTTTCGTCACATCTTCAGCGCCATTTGGAGATCTGGTGCTTATCCTTCTGCGATGTGTCCAGTTTCAGCCAGCGTTTACTGGGTTCATTCTCCGTCAGCCTTTGGCAGTCCCCAGCCGACCTGCAAGGTAGCAGGTTGCTATTTTTCTATTACGGTAGCTACCCTTAGACAACCTTCCCTCCCGGGTTGTTGAGCGTCATCTGCCCAGGTTGCCAGTCTTTTTTTGGACTGCTTAGTTTGCCTGCCGTCCAGTTTTGTGTACGGTTTGCTCGCTAGCCTTTGATTGTCCCCAATCAAACTACAAGGCAGTAGCAGTTCTCTGCGAGGGAAACGGGTTATTGTTCTCTGGATGGAGATCCCATCTTCGAGGCTTGCCACCGTTTTTTTCCACCCTGCAAAGTATCAATCTAAACGACAAACTATACTTGAAAGTCAATGAAAATTGAAACTAACCTCACTCTCAAAATACGACTGACTGTTTCTTACAATATAATCAATACGCTGAATGGATTGTGCATTTAAAAACATGTTAGTAGTTAAGTAAGTTTACTGTTAAATTCAAATGAGTTAACTAAGTTCCAAACTTCAAACTCGAGAACTTAATGGGATAACTTAGTTAGTTTCGTAAGTCGTAAAACTGTGAGGTTGTATCAGAACTGTTACTTGTTTAGATACACGTAGTAATTATTTATTATTGTTATAACAGTTAATGTTAATTACGTGACGTATGTCAACAAGTCAACCAGGTCTACTCTACTACTCTAATAGTAGACTACTCTAATTTAATTTTTAAAACTACGTCTTTGATTGAATTTGAGATCTCTCTAGCTAGACTAGAGCATGCTATTTCATTTAGTATTTTTACTACTTGAAAGTACTTACCATTTTAGCACAAACAGTTTGTTTGTTAATCGGTAGATGTGTATACATTTATTTCACTTCAATATTTCTCAAAGCTGTTATCCTGTGAAGAAATGGACAGCTTTCAGTTTCAGAACGTCTCTACTTTTTTCTCTTACAACTTCCTTCTAATAAAATCCTTGACCCTTGAACTTTTGTGAGTTCCGGGAGTGGTTTTTTTTTAACGGTGATTCTGATAGAATGACACCGGTGCAAATAGACTTTAAATCTTTCTGTTTTAGTTTAGTTTAGTTCAGTCGTCGGATCATCATCACTGCACGTCGAACCAATTAGGCCGATCGCACTATATCTCTCAGAGTGTGGCGACTAACGACACCGGTTCTGTGTTGGTTTACTATTCTTCTCCGGGTTCAAAACAAATTCTTTTTTAATGGGCAACACCACATTTGGTTTGTAATTCTTGCAGTCTGGTTAGTGTTGTAGATTCACCAATATTGCTTGAATCATGTACACATTCTCTTTCCCGTAGGGAATATATATCATCCTGGTCCATTGCTCGTCTGCTTTTTACTGCAGCCATACCTGAAAACCTATCGGCGCGTTCATTTCCCTATAGACCTGCATGCACTGGCACAAAAGTGGACTAAATCGGAAATAATATACTGTTATAAGAAAATATGACTGTATATTGACGACCAAGACGAAGGTGGCAGCAGGACACCAAACAAAGACTATGGAAGAGAGTAGAAAACTTGATAGAGACATAAAGTTTTTCAGGCCGGATGTGATGAAAGTGACATTTCGCAAGGGACATGCTACTACTTACTTATAAGAAAATATAATTGTTCCGTAAATATTCATAAAACTCAATACAGCGAATGAGTAAACACATTTTTTTAGTCAATATACATTGCTAAATTGTGTGGACTATATGTTATGGTAGTGGCCTACAATAACATAACAAACCGCACACCGACAACAGAAACAGGAACAAAAATACAACAAATTGAGTGTTTCATAAAACCAAATCCATTATTACAAGTTCAGTTCTTTGTTTATTTTATGACGGTGATGTTGATGTACCTCGGAGAACTCTTAAACGAATTTCTTTTTTGCAGATGATCAGACAATCATATCAACAACAGAAGAACAGCTACAACTACACATTAACAGACTCCAGTTAGCATGTAACGAATACAACATGAGAATAAACATCGACAAAACAGAAGTAATGACATTCGCCAGAGAGGAAAGCACTACCAATATCTGCATCGACAATCGCCCACTAAAACAAGTAAAAGACTTCACATACCTGGGAGCATTTTTTTCAAGCAAACGGAAGATTAACCAATGAAATTCAACACAGATGCAACAAAGCAAATCAAATGATAGGACAAATGGCGCTACATGTAATTTGTAAATGCAAACATGTCACCATGAACACAAAAGAGCAATGTTCAACACAATCTTTCTCCCACATTATGTTACCAGTGCCAAACCTGGTCACTGACAACAAATGATAGAAGAAAATTAGTCACGACAGAAATGAAGTGTCTTCACAGAATGCTGGGTGTAACAAGAAGAGACCGGTCGAGAAATTAAGACATCAGGAAAAAAGTAGGTACATTATCAGTACTATACTTCAAGAAACAACAAATTAAATGGTTCGGCCACGTAAGCAGATTACCAACATACAGTGCACCTGAAATAGCAATGCTGCTCCGATACAATGGGTACAAAGCAAAAGGCCGGCCACATAAAAGATGGACCTCAGTGATAACAGAGGCGACGAAAGACACTATCTACGAAGTGCATACAAGGGCCCGTTTTAGAAATGTCTTGTTGACCTGACGCTGTGAGGCAAACAGAATTGGAGAAAAGAAGAAGAAGAAGAAGATGTTGATGTACCTTCAGTTCTGCAAACAATAACAAACATGTAGTCAGTGGTCCTAATAATTGTTTCTAGACTTTTCGCTGGCATTATGTAATGGTCCTATTTTGCGTTATTTTGATAACTTCTTTTAGTTTTTCCTTGTTTTTTTATTCGTCGAAAAGAGTTAATTCTTATTTGTTTATGTTTGTTGTCCTATTTCTTTCGTTCTTTTTTCGTCACACTGTTACCGGATTGTTGCCCAGTTTCGTGGGTTTTTGTTGTTGTCATGTGCTGCTCTTGTGGCTTGAGTGATCGTTATTATTGCTGTTGGATTGAATTCTGATACCAGATATCCATCCTTTTCGTGGTCTTCCTCTAGCCTTCTTTCCTGATGTTCTGCTATAGAAGACTTTGTATACAGTGGAGTTTTGTTGCATTCTCATTAAGCGATCAAACCACTTCATTCTTTGTTTCTCAATGTAATTCAAGCAAGATTCTGTCCCAACTTTCTTTCTTATGCTGATTTTGGTGACTGATTTTTCTGATGTTAGTAAATTTTCGCAGGCATCGCATTTCATACGTAGTTATTTGTTTCGACTGTGACTTGCTCATTGTCCATGTTTAGCACCGGTAACACAAGTTCGGCACGAAAATTCTGTTGATAATTTGTTTAGCTATCAATGAGATGTTTGGGTTCCTTAACAATACTGGTATGTTACTGCTTTTGTTTTTTTTTGCACTCTAGCCTCTATCTTCCTGTCTAGTACTCAATCTTCTGTGAATATATGCTTCCTAAGAATATGAACAATGTGTGACTATTTTCCCCTTGCACTTGGTTGATTGTAATGTTATTGACGTGGATGTTTAGTTTATTATGTTTTCTTCTTATATTTATTATTTTGTTATTAATGGCCTACAGAAAAAGTATAATGAGTACAAGGCAAGAGGAAGACTACGCAAAATATGGAGCGACAGCATCAAGAACAGCCTTACGAAAATGAATATCAGCTTACAAAGTGCCTTAAAAAAAAGCACACAGAAGATCACTACGTTTCACCCCAACACTTCCATAAAGAAGTAAATGGTGGAAGAGAAGAAGAAGAAGTGGCCTACAGGAGAAGCGTCTGGTTGAATGGATTAGAGCACGACTCCCATGCGGGAGACCTGTGTTTAATTCACGGTAAGGCAATCATTTTTTTATGTTGTTGGCATAATGAAAAATCCTAACCTGAACAGCTTCGCGGCGACTGCACTAGCCACGTGGCCATTAAATTCCTCAGGCTCTCGTCCTAGCTGTCCTACCCCGCCCTAAAAAAAGCGGTACTACAGACAGTAACGATAGGTTTTTTGGTGGTCTAAAGTTAAAAGCATATCCTTTACAGGACTTTGAGAATCAACCGCAGCTTTGTAACGCTGTTTGTGATTTTTCTAGGCATTATTACGTTCAGTAGTTTTCCATTGCTTTCTGAACGGGTGGTGCCATCGTCCTTTGTTAAAATCCACGCGAAACAATTTGCAACCAAATTGTTCGCACCGTGATTCGAACTCAGAACGTCGAGGTTAATAGACCGAGTCACTAACCCCTAGGCCACAGACGCCACCTTTTAGTGCTATAATGTGACGACACGCTATAATATAGCTAAAAATAGACTCGCTCTTAGAATAAAAATGTGTGTCTCTGCTTAAAGAGGCGTGAATCCCCAGCATAGAAAACAAACAAACAAATCGTGTTCTCTTTCTTCTCTCTTTAAGATTATGAATTAAACATAATGGATAATCAATACATTTAATGCTACTAGCACACTTATTGTTCACTTGTGTGTTACAAGGGCACAAAAGGGGAGTAAACAATAGTATCACTGTAACCTACCACGATGCTTTTTTAATAAATAGATTTTGATCAAACAAATTATTACAAGAAACACTAAAACACAAGTATATAAAGTTCTCAGCACTCTGCTGTATGGTAGTGAGACATGGACCACATAGACAAGAACCTTCCACATGCGCTGTCTCAGTCGAATATCCAACATCCGATGGCAAGACCACATCTCCAATATAGAAGTCCTGGACAGTACTGGCATTCCAAGCATGTACACCTTGCTGAGTCAGCGACGTTGGAGATGGCTGGAGCGCGTGTGCCGTATGAGCGATGATAGAATCCCAAAGATCATTATATATGGTCAACTCGCAACTGGTGCTAGACAGCATAGGCGTCCATTATTACGCTTCATTGACAACTGCAAGCGCGATCTAACTTCATGCGGAATAGACAAAGAACACTGGGAACGGCTGGCCAAAGACATGCAAGCATGGCGAGCGGAAGTGGGGGCGGCTCAAAAAAGAGAAGAAAAAAACAACATCACATGTGGAGGCAAAAGAGAGTGCAGAGAGAACATCCTCTCTATCTCTCGCGATCATTCTTAGGCCGCTTTTATCATTCGATTGTGATATATAAGCAGCCAAACATCAAGAACGAATGTACATGTACGACCTTCAGTACCTATTGGAGCTCAGGTGCTTATTCTTCGGCGACGTGTTCGATTTCAACCAGCGTTTACTGGGTTCGCTCTCCGTTAGCCTTTGCTGTCCCCAGCCAAAACCAACAAGGCAACGGGTTGCTATTTTCTTTCAGTGCAGCGACCCGTAGACAACCTGCCCTCCCGGGCTGATGAGCGTCATCTGCCCAGAGAGAACATCCTATATATCAGCTCCAGTCTCCAGTTTTACCTGCAGCAACTGTTGCACTCCGTGGCACTCCACCACTCCAGAATAGGCCATTACAGCCACAAGAAACGTTGTGATTCAGCGCAGAACATACTACGTGACGCAAGACCTCTTGTCTCCTGAGACAAAGATGATGAATCAACAATCTTCTTCTTCTTCGAACGTTAAATATCGACCACTTGTTAAACCACTCTTTGTGATTTGGTATCTCCCTCGTATGTGATCTGTGCCTAATAGAGATTGTATGTTGTACCAGTTTGCTTTTTATTTACGAGGGTAGCTTCCTAGGCCTCTACCTCAGTCGCCTCTTTCGACATGCCTTGTATGTTACTATTCTTTGCTCTCCTTTCGAGCTCTGGCAACACGCGGGCATCAACAGACAGAAATTGCAACGATTATTTCCCATTTATCGTGAAGTATGACATTTGCAGAACGTCGCACGATTATAGGACTTGGATTCTCCAAAATGAGTTAATTCTTATTTTTCACGTTTGTTGGCCTACACGCTCTGGTATAACCAATAAAAGGTTCACCTTAGGTTGAAAGAGGCATGCCTAGGCTTAAAGAGGCTTTAATCTCCTACACAACAAACAAAGAACAAGTGTTCTGTCACCAAGTCTCTATAGCATATAAGATTAACACATTTACAAACTATGAAGGGATGTCGGGATTGAATTGGCAAAACACGTAATCACAAAGTACTGTAGTTTTACAAATGACAAAAAAACAATGACAAAATACAGCTGTATTTAGCTGTATTTTGTCATTTGTTTTGTAATTTGTAAAACTACAGTACTTTGTGATTACGTGTTTTGCCAATCAAATAGTTTTACTGCAGTCTCATCTATTTTGTCAATATTTCGGGATTAAATTGGGATTCTCCGTTAGAAGCGAATTCTTCTTTATTTATGTTTCTTAGCCTACATTCCCTGATATAACAAAAATGGACTCGTTCTTTAGATTGAAATTTGCTCATCTGCTTAAATATGCTATAATCCTTCACCCCCACCCCTTCCTTAAAAAAGCACACAAACAAGGATGTCAGGATGATACAATTATTATTTTGGGATTAGCCGTAACGAGTTAAGTTCTACTTTGTGTTGCTTGTTGACCTACGCACCATGATATAAACAAAAATACTCGATTTTTCTGTTGAAATGGCCATGCCTCGGCTTACAGAGACTTTAATTCCGTAGAAAACAAAAACAGGATGTCGGGAATACACATTAACTCATAATTCTAAAAAAAATGAAATAAATATCGTGGCATGTCCTTTACATGATGTCGCAATCAGCCACAGTAAACGAATCGTTGATTTTCTAGGCATCCCTTATAAGTTCAGTAGTTTACCATTGCTTTCTGAACGGTATACGTAAAACTAAAGTCACATTTTATGCGCTGTTTCGTAGGAATACAATTTGTTGTCCTAACAAATTTTATTATAACTTTCTTATCTGCTACATTTTTTCTCTGCTACATACTTTTCGAGAGCTGAGCTAAAAATATCTACTCTTTGTTTCTAGGTCACAAAAGTGAATGTACGCCTATAGTAGTGACATTAGCAATGTATAACGTGTTAACACGTCTTTATCCCACAAAGGAGAGATAATAACAGACGTGTTAATGCGTCTTTAGAAGTGAATGGGTAAAACGTATATATACGTCTTTAGCAGCTAAAGGGTTAAGCACCAGAGAGCACTATTGATAAACCAGAATGTGTAAAAATTAAAGCTTTCTCTTTCTCTCTCTCTCTCTCTCTTTTCTCTCTCTCTCTCTCTTTCTCTCTCTCTCTCTCTCTCTCTCTCTCTCTCTCTCTCTCTTATCTTTTAACCTGATTGAGGTATATACCCTCAACCAACTTATACCAAGTCTTCCTATCTCTAGCTATCTCCTGCAGCTCCCTCCAGCACATCTGTATATTGTTGGTCTCTGCCTCAAAATCCCTTCTCCGTGTATTTCTAGGCATTCCTCTCTTCCGCTGCCATGGGTGTTCCAGGAAAGGGCCCTTCTTGTTATATTCACTCGGATTTTCTCAAAGTATGCCCTATTCAGCGTCACCGTCATTTTTTTTAACCTCTTGGTTCACTGGAATCTGTCTTGTCCTCTCCCTGAGTTCCTCATTTGTGACCCTATCATACCCTCTATTCTGCGCTGACACCAGTTGATGAATGTTTGCAATTTATGCGTTATTATTTTAGCCGTTCTCACTGTTACTGACAAATACAGCAGAACTGTTTTAACATTGGAGTTAAACTGCATTGTATAAATTCACATGCGGTAATCTACAAGGAATTCTACACAAGTAGCGTGCCCGCCTGCACAGCGTGTTCGTAGCGCGTTGGGCGACGAGTGACAAGCTCCCTGTGAGTATGGGTTCAATTCAGCGGGCTGGCAGAAAAACCAAAGGTTCTCCAGATTTACGGTGTTCGTGACACCGAAACGAAGGGTTACGAAGTCCATGGCACCGAGCCGAAAAACTGAAAGCTAGTGCTTCTGGATCAGTAAAAAACAAAAAAACCCAAAAATACACAAGTAGCGTTGAATAGATCTTGTAAATAAAGTTTTAAAAGTCAACATTTTGACACGTGATGTTTTTCGTCGGAGTATTGATACTGCACTAAAGGTTTGTCATGTGACTGATTTTGTAGGAGCTAATGAACAAAAACAATAAACTATCTCCGATATGCAGAGAACACGATAGTGATGGTAGACAGACAGACAGACAGACGGACAGTCAGACAGACAGACAGACGGACAGACAGACAGACAGACAGACAGACAGACAGACAGACAGACGGACAGTCAGACAGACGGACAGTCAGACAGACAGACAGTCAGACAGACAGACAGACGGACAGACAGAGAGACGGACAGTCAGACAGACAGACGGACAGTCAGACAGATAGACAGACGGACAGACAGTCAGACAGACAGACAGACAGATAGACAGACAGACAGACAAACAGACAGACAGACGGACAGACGGACAGATATCTTGTGTTGTGTTTAAGATGAATTCATCTTTATCTAACAATACTGTGAGACGGGAATAATTAGTTTGAACCCTTTAGCTGCTAAAGACGTATATATACGTTTCCCCATTCACTTCTAAAGACGCATTAACACGTCTGTTATTATCTATCATCTGTGGGCTAAAGACGTGTTAACACGGTATACATTGCTACTGCCACTGCTATAGGCGTACATTCATGTTTATGATCTAGAAACAAAGAGTAGGTTTTTTTTTAGCTCAGCCTTCGGAAAGTATGTAGCAGTGAAAGGGTTAAGAAACAACCAAAAGAGAAGTACCAGAGCTAATGAATATGTTAAATAAATAGACAGTAACCAAGTATTAAATGTCTCCGAAAAAAAAACAATTTACCAAACACCAGATTCTAACAACAAATCTTTATTTTTGTACGGCACTCATTGCCTAGCACTGCAGACGAGCTTATTTCAGAGCACAGCTATCTTGCTGCTGTTCATCACATATATCGATCATATCTGTAAAATAGCTAACACCAGCAAAGAAAACAATCTAGGAGAACTCTTAAACGAGTTTCTTTTGCAGGGATCAGGCAATCATATCAACAACAGAAGAACATCTCCATCAACATATTAACAGACTCCAGTTAATATGCAATTCTTCTTTGCGTTCGTTCTTTACGACCAATTTTAATCACTGTTTGTGATATGTTTAATCTTTGCCAAGAACATGTATACATTGCACATTGGTTTGGTAGGCCCCTAAAAGCATAGACTTCTACACGTTTAGGACACATGCATCCGATTTCAGCCAAACCTCCTTAGTCGCCTCTTACGACATGCGTGGCAGATAACAGTGGTTCTATTCTTTACACCCCAAAGTTGGGCCCCGGTAACCACTCGGGCGAATATGCAATGAATATTACTTACTAACTTACTTACTTATTCCTTTTCACTCCTCGTGGAGCATAGGGCCTCAACAGTTGTTCGCCACTTTTCCCGGTCTCTGGCTGTTTTCTTAATGGTCTCCCAGGACAGCTCATCACTCTTCAGTTCCTCAAGAAGACTTCGTCTCCAGGATTGTTTAGGGCGTCCTATTTTTTGTTTCCCTTGTGGGTTCCACTCAAGTGCTTGTCTAGTGACACTCGACTGTGTCTTCCTTAGGGTATGCCCGACCCATCGCCATTTTCTCCTCTTGACCTGGGTCATCATGGGTTCCTGTCCGATTCTTATCCACAGGTCTGTGTTGGTAACTTTATTATACTATCTCAATTTGAGAATCCGCCGAAGACATCCGTTGTCAAAAGTCTGAATCTTATTTGTATTTAACTTGGTGACTCGCCACTTTTCTGAACCATACAGCAACACAGATTTTACATTTAATCTGACTATCTTGAGCTTTGTTTTCGTGGAGATGGCAGTGAACTTCCACACTGTGTGCAGGATACAAAGGCAATGAATATAATATGAGAATAAACATCGACAAAACCGAAGTAATGGCATTCGCTAGAGAAAAAAACACTACCAATATCTCCATCCATAATCACCAATTAAACAAGTCAAAGACTTTACATACCTAGGAAGTATTTTTTTTGAGGAAAAGGCTTGTTTTAGGTTATATTCAGTATTTACTATTATTTGTCTATTCCGCAAAGCTATTCCCCTTTGTGGCGTCTGTGGCCTAGGGGTTAGTGACTCGGTCTATTAACCCCGACGTTCTGAGTTCGAATCACGCTGCGGACAGTTTGCTTGCAAATTGTTTCCGTTGATTTTAACAAAGGACGATGGCGCCACCCGTTCAGAAAGCAATGGCAAACTACTGAACGTATAAGTGGTGCCTAGAAAATCAACGACTTGTTTACTGTGGTTGATGGCTACGTCCTTTGGGATATGCCACGATTTTCATTTTCATTCCCTTTACTAGAATGATCTTTATAAAGTAGGTCACAACTCATCAACCTGTCTAAACGTACGTTGTTGTACACAGATGCTTATTGATTGATGTAAACGATTTTATGATGGTTATTATTTAAATTATTTGTATATATCATTAGGTAGTTACCCACGGGACTAGTTTTTGCGCAATAGCACCATTTAACTGTGCAATTGCTTGATCTCATAAGAATTTCCCCACTGAAAGAATGAAAATCAGCTATTTATCTGTGTTAAACCAGTCTAGATAAGGTCTGAGGTCGTTAGGTTAACAGACGGTCTAAATAGAGCACATTTCTGCTGGGCCTAAAAAAATAGTGAGCGGGAAATGTGTGAAGTATACTAATTAGTGAGGAAAGACGCTTAATTTCAGACTGTATAGACGAGTTTTTAATTTATAAAATTAAAATAATTTATAAAAAATAAATACACGGGACAATTTATTTTTGGTGAGGCCCAGCCCCACTCTCCTTTAAGGACGAGACGCCACTAATTGGACTTGAGTTATAAACAAATAATGCAGTGTATTTAGTATGATTCTTACAATCTATATCGTTTCCTCGTGCATGTTCAAACCCTTTAATTTGAACTTTTCTCTAATATGTTCATTTTACAAGATCTTCTTCTCTTCTCTCGTTCATTCTTCACGGCCAATTTATCAATCTTTTTTGGTGATATATAAGTGATCTTTGACAAGAACGCCTTTTTACGTTGTGCGTCACCCGATTTCAGTCAGCTGTATTTATTAGGGTAACTTACCATAGAACGATCTGTTGTGCCGTACATTTTGGCTTGGATCCACGCCTTTACGATCATCTTTTTGCCGTATATTTGGGCTTTGTGATCTACGCCAAACAGTGAATCTACACTGAGCGCCCTTTCTGATTGTGAGGTAGTTCTGGATTAGGAACATTTCTCAGTCTTTTGAAGCAGATAATCTTGTCCTGGGACGGCGTCTTACTCGTGTAACACACCGTGTAAAGTGTTGGCCTTCGCCAATGTTTGGATTTGGACAGCCTGTCAAATTTTTACTTTTGGGCCTTACTTTTCTGACCACCTGCATTTTCCTGGCCCCGGGAAACACTGGACTGGGGCTACGCACAAATAATGTAGATAGTCGTTTCATTAGGCGCTAACAGCACAACTGAAATTTTGCGCTCGTCAACATCACCCACCTCAGTTCTTCCGGGGATGTTAGTTGTAAATGCAACAGTACCTTGCCCGGTTGTCCCATGGAGGACAGTCTCGTTTGGCATCATCCATCCCAGTTCTTCCGGGGATGTTAGTTGTTAATGCAACAGTACCGTGCCCGGTTGTCCCAGAGAGAGCAGTTTCGTTAGGCACAAAAACGCAACTTTAGGATTTGCGCTTGGCCAACCTTACCCAGTAAATGTATTTGAGTTAAGCCTTTGATATGTAGTTTACCGCAATCTTCTCGTGTGTCGACACGATACGTTACAGCGTTTTCAGAGACACTTACGGAGACCTTTGATTTGTACTGGATTCAGGCCTCTGCTAGGCTTTCCGGTTTTCCCTTCTCATCTGAGTGGACCGCTCACCCTTACGTTTGCCACGCCTTACCGTCGCTCCGACACCAGCACCTTGCGTGTCTGCCCCGCCTTAGGGCTCACCTGTATATCATCCGTATGCGTGTTCGCTCCATTTTGGTACCTTCCCCACCGTGTTTATCGGGTTTCTCACCGTACTCACATTTACCGTGCCTCGAGACTGTCATGTCGCGCAGCTCGACTCGGACTCAGGGATCCGAATTTCGCCAGATAGGGGCCCACGTCTCTACTCTGGATGCACTTCTCATCCCTTCATGTTCATTTGTACGGCCCTTCCCATTGGCCGGGAAGCTGATAATTTGTACGACCTTTGACTTGTTACACTTCGTGCGTATGGCATGGACTCTTGCCCAGTAGGTGGCAATTTTGGTGCAGTCATTTATTCCGGGGAAGTTAGCATTCGTTCGCTGAAGACGCGAACACTGCTGTTTTCTTACGCTTCTGGAATAATTTGGGCAGTTTTTCATCGGACATCGGCCAGGAGATGCGTGCATTTTGTTCAAGGATTTTGGACCTGCATTGCTTTTCCGTGCTTGCACTGCTACCACTACCTGTAGCTCTTCCTCGATCCCTACCCTCTTAGCCAGACCGGAACCAATGTCTATTACCAGGGTCACGACAAGGAGGTGGGGTAGGATCTTGATTAGTGCCAGCTCACTAATTCTGGCCTGGCGTTGTCCACATGCGCCTTTGACCCCAACGAGATCTTAAACCTAGGAACTGTTATGTATAAAGGAATCACAACTGAAAAATGGTAATTCCCACTCTGGTCATTTATAGTCCACGAGATTTCATTTCGACTCTATCTATCTATTCACATATCTATCTATCCATCTATCTATCCATCTATCCATCTATCCATCTATCCATCTATCCATCTATCTATCTATCCATCTATCTATCTATCCATCTATCTATCTATCCATCTATCTATCTATCCATCTATCTATCCATCCATCTATCTATCCATCCATCTATCTATCCATCCATCTATCCATCCATCTATCCATCCATCTATCTATCCATCCATCTATCTATCTATCTATCCATCTATCTATCTATCCATCTATCCATCTATCCATCTATCCATCTATCCATCCGCCCGCCTGCCGGCCTGTCTGTCTGTCAATCTATCGATCGATCTGTTTGTCTGTCTGTCCATCTGTCTGTCTGCTTGTTTGTCCGTCTGTCTGTCTGCCTGCCTGTGTTAAATGCCACACCCAATTTCACAACTTGTTCTGCGACTCGAAACCGACATTCAGTTTGATGATGTAATCAGTTTAAAAATAAATTTATCCCGAGTCTAATTTTAGAATTAAGCTATTGCAGACAGCAATTTCGGGAATTCCCTTTCATGTTTCGTCGTCCGACGTTTGCGTTAACATCCGAGATTTGGTGACAAAACTAAGACAACCAAACGAGAGCTTGTCGCTTATGCTGTAGTAGATACAAGGGTCCACCCATTAGTCTGTCGTCTACCTAGTACCTGTGCTCTTCAACAAGTAGTTCACTGTTGTTGCTGTTAGCTATCTTCAGAACGGTGAGTCAGACGTAATTATTAGACACAATTCATGCTAGATTGTACTTGTTTGTGGTTGATTAGTCATTTCTACCAATGTTCAACCATAGATTATAGATGATGTGTCGGTGTAATTATCGAGTAATTTGTACCTGTGATGATTATTGATAAATGTATAACTTGAGCATAACAAAATATATACCTTTATTATTTATGACTATTAATATTATTGTTATTATTTTTATTACTGTTTTAATGGGTCAACAACAAGGTTTTGCTACAATGAAAGAAGCGTTACTATAGATGTATTGTTTATATATATATATACAGTGGTCAGTTTTCTTGGTGGGGCCAGTTACAGATTTTCGGAAAAATCATGGTGTTTGGAGTATTTACTATTATTTGTCTATTCCGGAAGTTACTCTCCTTTCGATTACTGGTGGGACCAGGCCCCACTGGCCCTCATTGGCGAGCCACCCTGTATATATATATATATATATATATATATATATAATGTCCATTTTTGTCTGTCTTTACATGGTCAATTGGCCTGTTTTTGGTCACAGTGTGTTTTTGTCTCTGTTTCATTTCAGCTCATCATTAAGTCTCTTTTCAAAATATTATGCACCTTTGCGTAATGATGTTTTCCACATAACTCGGTCATCGGCTAGTTTTTCCCATTTGTTGGGACCGTGGCCCGCGGCAACATAAGGCCGACTAGCTCAAACGGGAAAACCAAAACTCCTGTTTAATGGGAGCTGGTTTTTGTATATATTTGATAGAACACTGTAAGATTTTTTTTAAATTTACTCAATTCTATGAGTCCATGGTTATTTATTGATCTTCCCTTTTGAAAGTTCACATAACAACACTTGTTGGTGTATGAAGCTATTCTCTACTCTTCTCAAAGTTCACATAACAACACTTGTTGGTGTATGAAGCTATTGTCTATTCTTCTCACATGCCCTAGTCATTTTAGTATTCTACTGCTGAGACAGACATACCCTATGTTTACATTAGTTTTAAAGACGGAATCGGTCTACAAGGTGTAATTTTGTTTAACCTGTCTCTGGATATAGCAGAGATGGGGTAGGCTAGTCTCTCTTAGGAAGAACGAACAGTGAAAAAAGTAGCCTGCTTATTACCCGTACAATACACAAGCCAACCGCAACCTCCCAGTTGTGTAGACAAACACGTAAAAACAAAGTACTATAGTTTTACAAAATACAGAAACAGTGACGATAAACAGCAACGTTTCGACCAAAAGGCCTTTATCAAGCAAACAATACAACAAGAATGACGAATTTCGAGGGACACCACAAATGGACGATTACATGTGGAAACATTCAAACCTATCTAATGAAAATCCCATGTGTAGACCGGAACACTTTGACCGCGGTATCAAAGGCTAATGGGGGCCGGACTCGTCTAGGGAAATGGGCTCTTCTATGTCAGGTTTTGTCACCATGATGAAGTGGACTGGCCGAGTGGATTAGTGTGCTGCTTCCATGCAGGAGACCCGGGTTCAATCCTTGTTAAGACCAAGTAGCTGTTTTATGTCAGGAGACATCAAGAAAAATCCTAACCTGAACTGTTTCGTGGCGACTACATTGCCCATGCAGGCACTAAATTCCATAGGCGTATACCCCCTCTCCTCTGCCCTACACCGCCCAAAAGTGGTATTACAAGCAGTAATGACAGGTTTTTTTTGGGGGAGGAGGGTGTGTTGGTGTTTCGTCATGACTCAGAGAAAGCGAACCCGAATAAAACACACACAGAAGTAAGATGTGATGTTATGTGTGTGAAGAAGAAGGAGAAGAAGATGGAGTCGTCCTATGTATGCTTCGTTCCAGTCATCAGGTTAGAGGTATATAGTTTCCGTTGCTCAAAGTTCAAGAATCAAGACTAACCAAGCAGATCTGTTTCAGATAAATAATAGATTTCTCTTCTTCTTTTCGATCGTTCTTTTCGGCCATTTTGATCATTCTTAATGGGATATATAAACAGGCTACACCAAGAACGGGTGTGATTCGTCACATCTTCTGGGATAAAAACAGGCTACACCAAGAACGGGTGTGATTCGTCACATCTTCAGCGCCATTTGGAGCTCTAGTGCTTATCCTTCAGCGATGTGTCCGATTTCAGTCAGCGTTTACTGGGTTCGCTCTCCGTCAGCCTTTGGCTGTCCCCAGCCGATCTGCAAGGCAGCAGGTTAAGAATGGATTTGAGTTGATTGATATGACCATCATCGTGGCACTTCGGTGAGTAACCATGTGTGCTCAGATATCTTTCTTACACAGCGAGATCTCAACTGCAGTGCACGAACTCCATAGCACAGGCGAGGATCCTCGATGTAATTTTGAAGGTGGGGAAGATATTTTTGTAGATATGTTATTTTTATCTTTTTCTAATGAATTTTGCCTGGGCAGTGGCTTTCCAAAGAGCTCTCCTCGATTTTGAACTGCCAAGTGATCTTTTCCGTGCTCAAATTTAACACGCGACCTACGTTTTATCGCCCGTCTCCGATAAGACTAGGAACTCGATCTCACCTACCCTGAAAATAGGGATCTCTGGAAAAATATCCAGATGGCTCCACGAGGGAACGAACCTGGTACCCTTGGCACGAGAGACGAGCACGTAACATCTACGACACAGAGACCCCCATTTTCTTATTGAAAAATGAAAATCGTGGCATATCCTAAAAGACGTAGCCATCAACCACAGTTAACGTTGATTTTCTAGACACCACTTATACGTTCAGTAGTTTGCCATTGCTTTCTGAACGGTGAGGTCTATTTTTACCTTTTGTAAAAATCCCACGGAAACGAATTTGCTTCCAGACTTGCCCACCCTGGGGTGGGAACCAGGTACGCTTGGGTTCGTGATCGAGCTCACTACCGCTTGAGCTACAGACGCTTACAATATAAACCACCATTTAAAAAAATATCGGTTCTTCCAACATTTGAACAGAAAGACATAAATATTATAAACAATAACCTACATTGGTGCTCACGTGATCGATAAGAGAGAAATATATACAATTTTGAGAACCAACATAAAAATAACAAATTAAAATGACATAGAAATCAAGGTGGCTGTCGTTACTGTCTGTAATACTACTTTTTAGGACGGTGTAGGACAGGAAGGACTGTGTCTGTTGAATTTTGATGACCACATGGCTAGTGTAGGACAGGAAAGACTGTGTCTGTTGAATTTTGATGACCACATGGCTAGTGTAGGACAGGAAAGACTGTGTCTGTTGAATTTTGATGACCACGTGGCTAGTGTAGGACAGGAATGACTGTGTCTGTTGAATTTTGATGACCACATGGCTAGTGTAGGACAGGAATGACTGTGTCTGTTGAATTTTGATGACCGCATGGCTAGTGTAGTCGTCACGAAACTGTTTGAGTTACGATTTGTCTTTATGCCCCCGACATAAAAAAAACTCCGTTACCGTACCATCGATTGAACCTGGGTGTCCCGCATGGGAGCCGCGCTCTAATCCATTCGGCCAGACGCAAGGTGGCACATTGCAAAAAGACAAAGTGAAAGGAAAGGGCCACCACCACCTCTCACACAGGTAAAAATAAAAAATAAAAAGAGAGAAAAGAGAGAAAACGGGTGATAGCGAGGAATGAGTAATATCAATGTGGACAAAATCTGTGAGTCATGTACTGGGCCGGGGTTCAGATATTTGGCCCCCTACCTCTTCCAGTATGTACCGCCTGGTTGTCACCACAGGTGTGCACCAACCCTCCCGTACCCCATTCTATGACAATAGGAGATGATATTTCTAACCTGACGGTTCTTCCAGGTCACAGAGGTCATGAACTTTCCTTGAAGGTACCCATCCTCGTTTACCTCCCCTTTGTCTTCTACTATTTTTCTGTAGAATCCGTTTGATTGACTCATGTCAATATTATCCCCCCTTTCCATCTTTCTTTCTCTCTCTCTCTCTTTCTCTCTCTCTCACACACATACAGAACTCACATCGGACATGGCCTTCAACATTTAGTCTTCTTTGAACTCTCCGTATCGACCACTTGTTAACCACTCTGTGGTTTGTATGTGATCAAAGTCTAAGAGCGATTGTAAAAAAAAAAGTAAAGGAACCCTTTCATACCTCGTGGTATATAGGGCAATACGCCAGTGGTTACCGGGGCCCAAATTTGGGGTGTAAAGAATAGAACCACTGTTACCTGCCACGCATGTCGTAAGAGGCGACTAAGGAGGTTTGGCTGAAATCGGATGCATGTGTCCTAAGTGTGTAGAAGTCTATGCGTTTAGGAGCCTATCAAACCAATATGCAACGTATACACGTTCTTGGCAAAGATCAAACATATCACAAAGAGTGATTAAAATTGGTCATAAAGAACGAACGCAAAGAAGAAGAAGATAGGGCAATACAGTGTTAGGCCTGTATTTTCATTGACCGTCGGCACGCGATGGGTGATGTGGTCAGCATCACGCCGACCGCCTTTACTTCCCAGAGCATGTCTGGTACCCAGTTGAGGCTGGGTCGACCTGAGAGCCGTCGCGGTCCGGGAAAAATAAGAGCGATTGTACGTTGTGCCAATTATGCGCCTACAGGTAGGCCAGCACATTCGATTTCTACGACGCTTTTTATTTACTAGGGTAGCTTCACTAGGCCCCTACCTCAGTCATCTCTTGCAGCATACCTTGTAAGTCGTAGTGTTACGATTTGTTGCTCCCATTGAGAGCCCCGGCAACGCACGGGCGTTCTGGGAAATAAACTGAAGAGAATCATATACACAAAGTATAATCACAAACATAATTTGATTGAAAATGTTATGTACATGTACAACTAAAACATGAGCACCTATATTTTCCCGAAACGGATGGGGTTCGGTGGACTAGAAGCGGCTACATTGGGATTGAAGGGTGGAGGGAAGAAACCGCGTGATTGCTGCGGTGTTTATTCAGCGCTATTTGCATATGTTGTGTCACCTCTGATTCGTCAGGTAACTTCCGTCTCCTTGCTTATGTCAGCAGTGAGAATAATTATGGGTGAAACAGTGTTAATAACTGGTCCCAGGTTCTTACTTTAAGATTTTCTACATTATCCTAATCCCCCCCTCCCACCTCAACATATATCCTTTGTTCCCTCTTAAACCTCAGTTTCTGGACACTGTCAGATTGTTGTTTCTGGCATTTTGACCGAAACGTCGCAGTTTTACTGCAGTCTTCCCTTATATAAGATTTTCGCCTTCATCTGGTCATATTATACAGAATTTGTTAAAATACATAACATTGCAGCCAACTTTTGATGTGCAGACGGCAAAGCTGGTGACATACGAGTCTAGCATTCACTCGGGGATTTCATTACATCATGGGTCGTCCCGGAATGGACACGTGCTTCAGCAGCAAGGAAATTTTGTGAGCAGTGGCAGAAGTCGATAATTGATAACTGAACACAAATGATATACCGATTTTGGTTCCGTGCAGTGCTGTTGATTGATTGATTGATTGATTGATAGGACCATCATAATTGCACTTCGGTTAATAATCATACGTGCTTCGATCTCTTTCTTACACAAAAATATTGTAGTGGTAGTGCAAGAACTCCGTGGCACCGGCGACAGTCTATGATTACATTCTGAGAATTAGACCTGACCTATACCGTGTATGGTACCATACACAAAATGGGGGCCTAATTTTAACAGGGGTTCAACGTCAGTCATTCTTGTCACAGATCAACTATATATCACAATAAGAATGATCAAATTGCAACGTCAGTCATTCTTGTCACAGATCAACTATATATCACAATAAGAATGATAAAATTGCAACGTCAGTCATTCTTGTCACAGATCAACTATATATCACAATAAGAATGATAAAATTGCAACGTCAGTCATTCTTGTCACAGATCAACTATATATCACAATAAGAATGATAAAATTGCAACGTCAGTCGTTCTTGTCACAGATCAACTATATATCACAATAAGAATGATAAAATTGCAACGTCAGTCAATCTTGTCACAGATCAACTATATATCACAATAAGAATGATAAAATTGCAACGTCAGTCATTCTTGTCACAGATCAACTATATATCACAATAAGAATGATAAAATTGCAACGTCAGTCATTCTTGTCACAGATCAACTATATATCACAATAAGAATGATAAAATTGCAACGTCAGTCATTCTTGTCACAGATCAACTATATATCACAATAAGAATGATAAAATTGCAACGTCAGTCATTCTTGTCACAGATCAACTATATATCACAATAAGAATGATAAAATTGCAACGTCAGTCATTCTTGTCACAGATCAACTATATATCACAATAAGAATGATAAAATTGCAACTTCAGTCGTTCTTGTCACAGATCAACTATATATCACAATAAGAATGATAAAATTGCAACGTCAGTCGTTCTTGTCACAGATCAACTATATATCACAATAAGAATGATAAAATTGCAACGTCAGTCGTTCTTGTCACAGATCAACTATATATCACAATAAGAATGATAAAATTGCAACGTCAGTCGTTCTTGTCACAGATCAATTATATATCACAATAAGAATGATAAAATTGCAACGTCAGTCGTTCTTGTCACAGATCAACTATATATCACAATAAGAATGATAAAATTGCAACGTCAGTCATTCTTGTCACAGATCAATTATATATCACAATAAGAATGATAAAATTGCTACGTCAGTCGTTCTTGTCACAGATCAATTATATATCACAATAAGAATGATAAAATTGCAACGTCAGTCATTCTTGTCACAGATCAATTATATAGCACAATAAGAATGATAAAATTGCAACGTCAGTCGTTCTTGTCACAGATCAACTATATATCACAATAAGAATGATAAAATTGCAACGTCAGTCATTCTTGTCACAGATCAACTATATATCACAATAAGAATGATAAAATTGACCGCGAAGAACGAACACTAAGAAGAAGAAGAAGAAGAGAAGAAATTCTGAGAATGCTAAAAAATTGTTTCGGAATTTTATTTGAAGTTTTTTTAAATTGAATTTTGCTGGGTAGTGTGTTTGCAACATATTCTTATGCATTTTCAACTGCCAAAGATTCATTTACTTTCTTAACTTGAACGTGAGTCCTACGTTTTACCGTCCGTCTCCGATAGGACTAGGAACTCGATCTCACCATTATTGAGATCAGGGATTGCTGGAAAAATTATTCAGATCGCTCTAGGAGGGTAAAGAACCTTTTACTTTTGGGGCGATAGGCGAGCACGTTACCTCCACAGTGACCCTCTATAGAGTAGTGCTGTGATAGCCAGTTCAATGAGGAGCCAGTACTGCGCAGTAGTATTAATTAAATAATCAAACAAGTATCGTATTTACTTTCCATACTACTTGAAAACTCCAAACCGTTGCGTTTCTTATCCGTTAATGACAACATCAATATCCGGCTCAACAGTACAGTATCGCTGGAATGATGTTGAGACATGAATTAAATACAACTTGTCTCACACAGGACTAAATAATCCAACTTAATCAAGCCACGGGCCATCGTCATAAAGATTGACAGACCGGTGTTCTGGACGCTCGATCGGTCACGTGCTAATTTACTTCTTTTACTATTACTACTACCCCTACTGCTACTACTACTACCCCTACTGCTACTACTACTACCCCTACTGCTACTACTACTCCCTACTGCTACTACTACTACCCTACTGCTACTCTACTCCCTCTCACTCTCTCTGCCCCTGCTCTACTCTCTGCCTACTGCTACTGCTACTGCTCTGCTACTGCTGCTGCTGCTGCTACTGCTCTGCTACTGCTGCTGCTGCTACTGCTGCTGACTCTGCTGCTGACTCTGCTACTGCTGCTACTGCTACCACTCACTCTCTGCTACTCCCACTGCTCTCTACTACCTACTACTGACTACTACTCTCTCTACTACTGCTACTCTACTCCCGACTGCTACTATGACATCCCTACTGACTACTACTACTCCCTCTGCTGCTACACTACCCTACTGCTACTACTACTGACTCCTACTGCTACTGCTACACCCTACTGCTGACTCTACTGCACTCACTACTGCTCTCTACTAGCCCCTACTGCTGCTACTACTACTACCCCTACTGCTGCTACTACTACTACTACTACTACTGCTACTACTACCCCCTACTGCTACTACTACTACCTCGACTCTATAGACCCTACTGCTCTCTACTCCTCTACTGCCTACTACTCCCTCTGCTACTACTCACTACTCCTCTACTACTAGCTAACTCCCTCTGCTACTACTACTCCCTGCTCTCTACTGCTCTACTGCTACTGCTACTCTACTACGCCCTACCCTCTACTCCCCTACTGCACTCTACTACTCTGCCTACTACTACTCCCTGCTAGCTACTACTACGCCTCTACTACTACTACTCTACTACTGACTGACTACTATTAAATACTACTACTGTACTACTACTACACTACTAGCTAATTAGTAATACTACTACTGCTACTACTACTATAACTATTATTACTTCGCCCGAGTGGTTACCGGGGCCCAAATTTGAGGTGTAAAGAATAGAACCACTGTTACCTGCCATGCATGTCGTAAGAGGCGACTAAGGAGGTTAGGCTGAAATCGGATGCATGTGTCCTAAGCTTGTAGAAGTCTATGCGTTTAGGGGCCTACCAAACCAATGTGCAACGTATACACGTTCTTGGCAAAGATCAAACAAATTACAAAGAGTGATTAAAATTGGTCGTAAAGAACGAATGCAAAGAAGAAGACTATTATTACTACTACTGCTGCTGCCACTACTACTACATCTACTGCTTCTACTACTTACTACTACTACCACTATTACTAATACACACTACTATTTACTACTACCTATTAATATTAATAGAGTATGACCCATAAGAAGAATTTCATTGAAACCAAACCACTTCAAGTACTAGATTGCTAGAGCTGAGATTAAAATAAAAGTGGCCAGAAAAGAAAAGCGCAACAGGTATATGGGTAGGCTTATCAATCAAAATCGAACCGTCTCCGATAGGTCTAGGAACTCGATCTCACCTACACTGCAAGCATTTTAAACGAGAAGTGAGCACATAACCTCTAAGTCACAGAGACCTCCAGACATCATTACTATTACTAACTAAAGGCATCTTATGTATTGACTTCATTCAGAGTCAACAATAAACTTATAGACCTTCGGACTCAGGTAAGAATTATGGGAAATCAGACCACAATTACACCACGTGACCTCGCATTCCAGTATTGTTGTATATAGACGAATTCATTTAAATTCAACACAAAATGTTAAATCGAAGTTATATTATGCAACAAGTTAAGTTTATCAATATTATGAATATTTGTCACCAATAAATAACCATAGACTCATAGAATTGAGTAAAATTGCAAAAAGCTTGCAGTGTTCTATCAAACATCTAAAAATTTCCAACTACTTCTCTGATCTAGGTCAGGGATTCCCTGGTCAGTTGTCTGGCCTAGTTACCTAGAGTTGGCTGTGCTTCATTGCACCGGGTTTTACTCCATATGGTTCTGTCCCTCTTCGCAGAAATGGCACGACACCTGCACAAAGCACGAACTCTGTAACGTCGGCAACAATCCTAGGGATCTCTGGAAAAAAAAGTCACTTGTGAACTGAACAGCGCTGTCAAAATTCGAATCCACGATCGCGTCCATGTGGTACCGAAGCCAGCAAGGGAAACAAAGAATAGTACCACTGTTACCACTGCAACCTACAAGAAAGAGGCGAATGATGTAGGAACTAGGTAAGCTATATAAATAAAAAGCATCGCAGAAATCGGATGTGCTGACCTACTTATTGGCGCATAACTGGCACAACGTACACTCACTCTTAGGCTCAGATCACATACAAATCACGAAGAGTGGTTAACAACTGCTCGATTTGCAGCGTTCGAAGAAGAACAAGAAGAAGAACCCACGACCTTCACAGCGTAAGGTAAGGCGTAACCACTTAACCACGGAAACGCCCTATTACTAACTTGACTACTAAAGCCACAATCAAGTTATGTTTGTAAATATAATGAACGTAAACTATTCATAAGGACATCTCGTATGGTTCAGCACGTTTGATAACGTAAGACTTCTAAATAAGGTGACTCATATATTCAGTCAGTTTTGGGAAAATATTTTCTTATTATCTCTTTTCATCGTTTATCTTTCTTTTTTTTTTTTTTCTTTTTTTTTTCTGAGGATCTGGAAAGGTCAGGCAGGCAAGGGAAACAAATTAGGGATGGGTGAAACCATTTCTTTTTCAGTGGTGACAGGTCCTGCCCCAGTTTGTGACTGCTGACGCATAGCGTCTCACCGTCGTTGGCGGGAATAGAAGATGGCGATTTGTTTCTGATCGGTGGTCACCAAAAAAACCCTCATCAACAGTGGTTCTCAAGATATAGCTTGTGACCCCGTCTTCGAAATTTTGTCCAGCGATAGATGTCATATGCTTAGACTCAGACTAAACTATGAGATGAGTTGCCTCTATCAAGCTGCACATCAGTTGCAGTTCTTCGAGGGTTCTCTACAGCTTGCCATGTAAGCTTCGTTTGTGCGGGCGTGTTTCATTTCGTTGGAGTAGGTATGTATTTAGGGTTTGGTTAGAGTTAAGGTTAGGAAAAGATTTGGGGTTAGAACATGATTTAGGGTTACGGTTAGAATAAGGATTAGGGTATATATGGTTGTATTTCCTTACATAATATAGATGTATTTCCTTACATAATATAGATGTATTTCCTTACATAATATAGATGTATTTCCTTACATAATATAGTTGTATTTCCTTACATAATATAGATGTATTTCCTTACATAATATAGATGTATTTCCTCACATAATATAGTTGTATTTCCTTACATAATATAGATGTATTTCCTTACATAATATAGATGTATTTCCTTACATAATATAGATGTATTTCCTTACATAATATAGATGTATTTCCTCACATAATATAGTTGTATTTCCTTACATAATATAGATGTATTTCCTTACATAATATAGATGTATTTCCTCACATAATATAGATGTATTTCCTTACATAATATAGTTGTATTTCCTTACATAATATAGATGTATTTTCTCACACAATATAAATGTATTTCCTCACATAATATAGATGTATTTCCTTACATAATATAGATGTATTTCCTTACATAATATAGATGTATTTCCTCACAGAAAGTAAATATTGCTTTGGTAGCATATCCATCTAAAATGATAAAAATAACAGAGCAGTTCACCTATTTAGGTAGCAATTTTGATTGCACAGGAAATGTTAAAAAGAAATTATGATACGAAATGGCAAAGCAACATCAGCTTTTAAAAGTCTAAATAAAATATGGAACTGCAAGTTATATAGTATTAAAACTAAATTACGAATTTTCAATTCAAATGTTGTATCAATCCTAACATATGCCAGCGAGAGTTGGAAAATGATTAAGGATATAGAAAGCAAGTTGAATGCATTTGAAAATAGATGTCTGCGAAAAATAATGAATATAAAATGGAACGAATTCAGGAGAAGTGATGAAATCAGAGACATGTCTAATCAACCACTAGTGACAACAGTTATAAGAAAGAGAAGATGGAGATATGTTGGATACACCTTGAGGAGAAATGATCAACGAATATCAAAGCAGGCATTGAAGTGGGATGCAAAGGGTTCAAGAAAGAGAGGTCGACCTAAGGAGACCCTGAAACGAACTTTACTGAGAGAGGCAGGAAATATCGGTCTCAGTTCCATGGAGGAAATTGAGCGACTTGCCCAGCATAGAGCGGTATGGAGAAATTGCTTGCAGGCCTTATGTAACGTATAACGGTACGAGAGGAATTATTATTATTATTATATCCAGAATAACGTAAACATTGGTGACAAACCTCCGCTGCTTTGATGGGATCAATCATTTACAGAATATGTTGCGGGATAAAGTACGGACAACTCTGCATTTGTTAATGTTTGTGTTTGCGTTCGTTCTTATTAAACAAGTTAACCAATCTTTGTGATATGTATGGTTTGCGCGGAGAATGTGAGTACGTTGCGCTCCCACCAGCACCACTACGGCATATATGACTTAACGTGCCCTCACTGAACAGTACAGTAAAGGAACACTTTTACATACATTGATGTAGATTGAATAATACGATGTTAGGCACACATTTTTCATTGACCGTCTGCACACTATGGTTGATGGGGTCAACATAACGCCGCCGCCTTTTACTTCCTAGTGCTTTTACTTCCTAGTGCTTTTACTTCCTAGTGCTTTTACTTCCTAGTGCTTTTACTTCCTAGTGCTTTTACTTCCTAGTGCTTTTACTTCCTAGTGGTTTTACTTCCTAGTGCTTTTACTTCCTAGTGCTTTTACTTCCTAGTGGTTTTACTTCCTAGTGCTTTTACTTCCTAGTGCTTTTACTTCCTAGTGGTTTTACTTCCTAGTGCTTTTACTTCCTAGTGCTTTTACTTCCTAGTGCTTTTCCTGGTACTCATGTTAGACTGTGTCGACCTGTGAACTGTTACGGTCGGGAAAATATCAAAGGCCTATTGTGGAATTCAACCAGAACCACTAGACTAAGAAGTGAGTTCCCCAAGACAAACGCAACTGCGGCTCTCCTTCATTGAATAGATGATCACTGAACAACTACAGTACATCCACCGTATCTTCTTCTTCTTCTTTGCTTTCGTTCTTTACGACTAATTTTAATCACTCTTTGTGATATGTTTGATCTTTGCCAAGAACGTGTATACGTTGCACATTGGTTTGGTAGGCCTCTAAACGCATAGACTTCTACACGTTTAGGACACATGCATCCGATTTCAGCCAAACCTCCTTAGTCGCCTCTTTCGACATGTGTGGCAGGTAACAGTGGTTCTATTCTTTACACCCCAAATTTGAACCCCGGTAACCACTGGGGCGATCCACCGTATCTATTCCAATGCTTGAACTGTATATGCTTCTGATGCAAACTTATATAATCTCTCAGTTTCGTGAACACCCAAATATTCAGGACAGTAGATCCATGTAATGTATTAGCTTTCGCCTATCGACTCGAACACAAGAGGATTGTGGGTTCAGTTTCACACTTGAGGAAAGGAATTGGTCCTCCTACTTCCTGCATACTAGGTTCTAGAAATGGGAAGTGACAGGCACTTCCTACCCTAAAGTTTGAAAAGGCTACGGGACATAAAAAAAAATATATTCATGTAAGTTCTTGAAGATTGATTGATTAACAGAAGCATCATGAATGCACATATGATAAATAAATAAAAACCTTGCAGAAACCGAATGTTCGAGCCTACCAACTAAGTAAGTTAATTCACGATGTAAGGGGCAAATCACAAACAGATCACAAAGAGTGGCTTAATAAGTGATTGATATAGAATGAACGAAGACGCAGAACGTCTAGTCAGAAACGGCACGCCTATATGGCGGGAAACACTGATAATGAGGAAAGCATGCCTTCGCGCAAAAATCTGTCAGAAGGGCAATACGGGACGCCATTTATCATAGCGAGCGAACTCAAGAAGAAGCAGAAGGGGAATAACCATGTGTACTCCGAGCACTTTTAATGCACAGAAAGATCTCAACAGTGCAGGAACTCCTTAGCACCGTCATTGGTACCCGGTGTGGTTGTCGAGTGGTGAAAATGTGTGTATGAATGTTTTTATATGATTTCTAATGAATGCATAGTATAGTACAATATATAGTAGTGAATAAATATGAATATCAATATAGATATATTCAGATAATGACACGTATAAAAAAGCATATCAGACATATTAAATACTGGTGCACAGTTAGCCTGAATTTATTTGTAAGCAATCTACATAAATGTCACATAGTTATGTCGCTTTAAGTAAAATGTTCAGCATATAGTGTGGATGTTTTTTTGTTGCCAATCCTAACATATGCCAGTGAGAGCTGGGAAATAACTAAGTTTACAGGAAGCAAGTTGAATGTAATTTGAAAATCGATGTTTGCGAAAAACATAATGAACGTCAAATAGATGCATTAAGGAGAAGTACATTTACTCCAGGGGTCTATGTAGTGTAGAGCTTAGATGCTCGTCTCTCGTGACAAAGGTAACCGGTTCAAACCCTCGTTGAGCCATTATGGATATTTTACCAGAGATTCCTGTTCTCAGTGTAGGTGAGATCGAATTCCAAGTCCTATCGGAGACGGACGATAAAACGTAGTTACCGTGTTAAATTTGAGGACGTATAAGAATCCTTGAGAGTTCAAAAATCGAGAAGAGCAGGCTGGAAAGCCGCTACCTGGGTAAAATTCATTAGAAAAAGATTAAAAATAAAATTCCTGCAAAAAATAGTTTTACCATCTTCTAAATAACAGCAGGGATCCTCGCTGCTGCTACGGAGTTCGTGCACTGCAGTTGAGATCTTCATGTGTACGAAAGAAACCAGAGCGCACATGGTTACTCACCGAAGCGCAATGATGATGGGCCTGTCAATCAATCAATCAACATTTACTCCTGATGTTATTCATTGAATGTAACAACAATCTCGAAGATTGGAAGGTTCTGTGGTTGAAGATCGGAAGGTTCTGTGGTTGAAGATTGGAAGGTTCTGCGGTTGAAGATTGGAAGGTTCTGCGGTTGACGATTGGATGGTTCTGTGGTTGAGGATTGGAAGGTTCTGCGGTTGAAGATTGGAAGGTTATGTGGTTGAAGATTGGAAAGTTCTGTGGTTGAAGATTGGAAGGTTCTGCGGTTGAAGATTGGAAGGTTCTGCGGTTGAAGATTGGAAGGTTCTGCGGTTGAAGATTGGAAGGTTCTGCGGTTGAAGATTGGAAGGTTCTGTGGCCGAAGATTGTAAGGTTCTGTGGTCGAAGATTGGAAAGTTCTGTGGTTGAAGATTGGAAGGTTCTGCGGTTGAAGATTGAAAGGTTCTGCGGTTGAAGATTGGAAGGTTCTGCGGTTGAAGATTGGAAAGTTCTGTGGTTGAAGATTGGAAGGTTCTGCGGTTGAAGATTGGAAGGTTCTGTGGCCGAAGATTGTAAGGTTCTGTGGTCGAAGATTGGAAGGTTCTGTGGTTGAAGATTGGAAAGTTCTGTGGTTGAAGATTGGAAGGTTTTGAAGGGGTCTAATGTCGAAGTGGTTAAGTCGTTTGCTTATCGTACTGAAGGTTGTGAGTTCAAATCCGGACGGAGATACATGTGCAATTTTGTCATGAGACTTACCGCTGTCAATTAGTAGCACAATGTACTTATGCTTGTTGATTCCAATCACATACAAATCACAAAGTGTGGGGAAGGAGTGATTATTTTAAAGCTAACGCGGAAGACAAGAAAAAGGTACTATTCTCAACATCAGCATGTGCCGTGCTGGTTGATGTTAACGATTCAAGTTTTTTTCCGATCCAGAAGCATTTGAACTTTCAGCTCTTCGGCTCGGTGCCATGGACATCGTAATCTTTCGGTTCGGTGCCACGAATACCGTACAATCTGAAAAACCTGTGTCTTTTCTGACAGCCCGCTGAATTGAACTGCGCTCACAGGGAGCTTGTCACCCGTCGTCCAACGAAGACGCTGGGCAGGCTGGAAGCGATTCTAGTTAAGAATCTTCATTTTCATTTATCGCTAATATCATTATATGCTTACAATTTCCATAGCAATGAAGTTAAGTTATCTATGAAACTCTATCTCGGTCGTCCTATCGTTTATCTCAGAACACACATGAACAGCCACATTTTGCCAAATTTATTTCAATGTTCATTAAAATAAAGGCCCCTTAAACGATATTACTCCGAGAATCCCTGCTCGTCTTCAGTCCAGACTACCTGTTAACGATGTTCGTTAGAACTAGGTCAAGGAGCAATACTTTTGTCCCTTTTTTTTGTTTGTTTCCTCCTTACACTAACATCCTTAACTTCTTAGCCTCCTACAGTCGACCAAACACCCCTCTCCCTTCCTTGTAGTGATGACCTCATGCACTAACTCCCCCAACCCATACGCCTCGTTTCGGCTGATCTCTGACAAGACTAGATACCAAGCGATCTATGGTCACGTATAACAGCGCACTTTAGCCGTCATCATGATACACAGAAGTAGTAAAGTATGACTCGTTAAAGTGGCACACCAAACTCATGTTGGAAACCGAGCGTGTAACACCGTCAATGAGATAACCAGTTGAAGTCAAGCTTGTATAATTGTTGCAGATTACAGAACAACAACAATTTTACATCAGTGTAAAATCCAGGTCATAGTCAACGCACAAGGTAATGTAAATATGTTACATGTTTATTTCATAGTCAATGTTTTACAGTTCCTGATCGATAGTTCGATTTTATTGATTCTTTGATGTCTTACAATAGTACCTTACATATATATATATATATATATATATTCCGTGTGTTGCCGGGGCTGTCAAGTGGAGAGAAGAATAGTAACACTGCGACCTACGAGGTATGTCGGATGATGTCGTAAGAGGCGATTGAGAAGCAACCCCAGTAAATAAAAAGCGTCGCAGAAATAGGATGTGCTGGCCTACTTGTAGGCGCATAACTGGCACAACTTACAATCGCTCTTAGGCTCGAATTACATACAAATCACGAAGAGTGGTTAACAAATGGTCAATATGGAGCATAGAAGAAGAAGATTATGGTATTTTTTTGTCTTTACAGACGTAAGTTAGCAAGTGTTTTACAGTGACAACTTCTGAGTTTTTGCTTGACTCTTGTCTTTCAGCTCATCCCTAAGTATTATAAAATATATATAATCGTTATCAAGTAGGATATCCCTTGTAGAACGTCGCTTTCATTATAGCCCGCCTAAAAAAACTCTTCTCTTTATCAAGTTATCCCCATCTCTTATCTCTTTCAACGTCATGCTCAAGTTTTCTTTGATGTTCTGCTGCCACCTTCGTCTTGGTCTTCCCTTGCCTCTACTCACAGGAACCATACCTTCCATTACTGTTCTCTCTAAACCACAGTGTCATTGAACGTGACCACCGAAATACTTCATTTTGAGGGACATTATATTATTTATGAGCCAATGGTCCTTGTATATATATTATATACATGAAAAAAGTTAATTGCATATCATTTACAGGACTTTGCAAATCAACCCCAGCTTTTTAATGCTGTTTGTGATTTTTCTAGGCATTATTACGTTCAATGCTTTTTATTCGGGTGGTACCATCGTCCTTTATGTAAAAATCCACGCGAAACAATTTGCAACCAAACTTCCCGCAGCTTGATTCGAACTCAGAACGTTGGGGTTAATAGACCGAGTTACTATCCCCTAAACCATAGACACAACCATATATTATGAAAATGAAACGTACAAATCGACATGAATACACTCCGTGCCATATAATAAGGTTGGCGTTTGCAAGAGTTTTTTTTTAACGCCATTTGTATCTAGTATTATGTGCTTTATAAAGACTTTTTAATTAAAACACCGATTACATTTTACGTTATTAGTTTACTAGTATTCTTTGTTTGTTTACAAAAAAACCCAACTAAAATTACATTGGCGCTTTGATCTGTCGTGTTTGCTAATTTACAATATGTATATTTATCAATATAATTCATAAGCAGTATTACGAGTACTAAGTTCCCAGTGGATACAATGCAAATGATCGTTCAAGGGAGAGGTAAACCCACAGCCAACTCTTATATTGGTATGGTTATCGGAGCAGGGTGGCGTCTGTGGCTATGGCAAACCAGAGCCAACTATAAACTACTATATCCTGGCTGTGGGCAAACCAACCAAGAGGCGACAGAGGTAGGGGCATATGGAAGCTACTCTAGTAAATGAAAAGCGTCGCAGAAATTGGATGTGCTGGTCTACTTGTAGGCGCATAACTGGCACAAAGTGCAAACACTCTTATGCTCAGATCACATACAAATCACAAAGAGTGGCTTAACAAGTGGTTGATATGGAGCGTTCGAAGAAAAAGAATATAACTAAAAAAGACACATGTCTTAGGTTGAAAGGAGCGTGCCTCGGCCATATAGAGGCGTAATCCCCTACTTAACAAACAAACAAGAAGAATGTTTGATGCGGAGACCACAACTCTTGTCATAGTTATAAGAAATCTTATCCTCTTCACTGATCACCCCATAGAGTTAGCCGGTGTCCAAACCACTGTTAGCCTAAACTATGCAATTGATAGCTTGTATCGACATCTATCAATGGCTTGAGCCCGCCTGCCCCGCGTGTTCGTAGCGCGTTGGACGACGGGTGACAAGCTCCTGTGAGTGCGGGTTCAATTCCGCGGGATGGCAGAAAAGCCACAGGTTCTCCAGATGTACGGTGTTCGTGACACCGAACTGAAAGATTACGATGTCCATGGCACCGAGCCGAAGTGCTGAAAGCTCAAGTGCTTCTGGATCAGGAAAAAAAAAATCAAGGGCTTGAAAGAAATGACCGGAAATGAGGAATGCTGACGATGACGCAGCAAGATGGACACGTTTCAATTAGTCTGTTGTCTGCGATTCTATCTCAGTGAACATTCAATTTTCTCTGTCATCTCATGGGATTTGTGTACGCGTACGAGTATTTATGGGAGAATTCAGTCAGTTATAGCAGTTCACATTTGACCAGTATTCATGGGCGTCCATACGTTAAGGAAAGGGGTGGGGGAGAGCAAGTGCCACCCCTGAAAAATTGATTTTTGATAAAACTGTTTTATGCAAATCTGGTCTTCTCCATTTCCGCGTAGTAAACTAACTCAATTATTTTTTTTCATTGTGTCCCTCCCTGGAAAAACTTCAGTCGACACCAATGCCAGTACGTTGTCAAAGTTATTGATCTAGTTTTCAGAAAACGCAGTCTCTGAATTTAAGTTTGACGTAGGGTTCAAATACATTCTGTTTTACAATAACTTTACGTGTCAGGAACAAATAAAGAAGTCCAGGGCAGTTTTGAAAGGAAACAAAGAATTATTGAAAGAAATTACAGGGTGTTCAAGATAATTGCAGCCCCATTGACAATTGGAAAGTTGCCAGGTACAAATTGAGTTGTGTTTATTTACTATTTAAACCGGTTCTGACTAGCTTGTCCTACGTCACTTTTGTTCATCGCCCCTTCCCGCACTACAATTACAGACCATCACACAACCTTGACCTATATACGTCATAACTGAACCTTCCCATTTCCATACATATATGCCAGATTAGCTCAATTCACGGGCTGCTTTTAAGTTGAACACCCTGTACAATTAAACAAACCACTTAATTGACACAAACAAAGTAGTGTGATAATGTAGAATACTATTTTGTCTTACACCGTTCACATCATATGAAGTGTTGAGAGCAACTTTTGTGGAGCCACAAACAGAAATAGCATAAAGGGACAACGCCCACCTGGGTCAGTCAGCTGGCTCTGATCAAGACCCTACCCCACCCCTCGTGGTGGCCCTGGAAACACAGGATCCTTTTTTGCTAAATGGGTGGGGATCAAGGGAGAGTTACTGGTATAGGTAGTAGTGCAAACACAGTCACGTTATACAGGTTCAAAATCCTGAATGAATTTACATATCTCCCAACCGATGTTTAATGGAAAAGTTTCATAAATGTAAAGCATAAATAAGAAATAACAAGTTCCAAACTGCCGGCCGTGGAGTTTGAACTAGGTACACTTGGGTTGGTATCGAGCTCACTTCCGCTTAAGCTACAGACGCCCACATTCTAGTAGAAAATGTATTTAATAGACGAATCTAGATGATTATGTATAATGGTTCTTTACGTTACTCGAAAAGCAACGTGTGGAGGTGACCTTGCATCTTTTTTTTAATGAGCAGTTGAATTTGGTCTCTTGACTATTACAGTAGTGGAGAGTTATAATGTAAGAGGATATATTTTTGTCCTGCAGATCCCCTTTGTGTACTGCTGTCATTGGTATACAATAATCCTTAAATCAACGCATTTTTGTATTCCACATTGTTAGTCTTTCCTGTGAACACTAGTATGAATAAGATGCCTTTGCAACTAACGCTGGAGCAAGCAAGCCACATTAGTCTGACAAAGAGAAAAGTACGAATCTCGTAAATTGTTTCCAGTTACTTTGGATACGAATCTCGTAAATTGCTTCCAGTTACTTTGGATGACCGACACAGAACTATGCTAATAGCCATTGCCAAACAGTGTTTAGCTGGAATCTGCAGGTGCTTGAACTAAAAAAAAGGACAATTACTTGCCATATATTTTTGCACATACGAATGGCAATATACAGTGGATACAAAGCAAAAGGCCGGCCAAGGAAAAGGTTTACCTCAGAGATAACGACGAAAGACACTGTTTATGAAGTGCACAGAAAAGCCCATTCTAGAAATCTCTACTTACCCTGAAGCTGTGAGGCAACTCAGGACTGGAGAAGAGAAAGAAAGACAAGACACACAGAGAGGCTCGCTCCGGGTGTCTTCTTTTTTGACTTGACGCTGAAAGAAAAAACAGGATTAGAGAAAAAAATAGATAGATAGAATGAGAACAAGGAGTTTGTTTGCAAGAACCTCAGAGGAAGCAACGGAAGTAACGAATATGATCAACAAATAAACAGTGTACAGGTATTAAGAGTTTCCGAAAAAACAAATAGACAAACACAGGATTCGAACCACTTACCTTCATTTCTTATGACACCCATCGCCTAGCCTAGCAATACGAGATGGCAATAGATAGAGCTGATATTCTGAACGATCTCCGAGAGTCTGCCCGGAAAGATACTTTCATCTTAATAAATCCAGGTCAACTGCTAGATTGAAAGAGCTTGGATTAAAGAGACCACAAAAGAGCATCCCAACAGACGCATGAGTAGGCATAGCAGTCAACATCGATCTATTGAGTTTATTCGTTTGGAGATCTTATCTTATCCACATTTGTCGTGAAGCGTCGTGGGGAGACTTAACTCTTTCCACGCACAGTTATTTCCTCAATTTTAAGCAGTTAATTCAAGGGAAGTATAAAAGAAAACACACAAAAAAACAAACCATCCCAACTACTTGTCAATAAATAAACATATATATATATATTATATACTAAATTGAAGAAAACTGGACAACCCAATAGAATAACAAGGTTAAAAAAAGAATTGAAATAAAATAGTAGAAGTAAAACTAGTAAGACTTCTTATAAGGAAGCAACTCTATGGCGCAGTGTGTGGCTTAATGCGTACAACGGACTTCCGCCGTGGCACAGTGTGCAGCTTAAAGCGTGGAAAGAGTTAGTTTTCTATCTTGTGCCAGGTGTGTTACGCTTGACGTTGTCAGTCCATGCTTTCGCAGGGACTGAGATGTTATCGATCCATCGTGTTCTTGGCCTGTCTCGTGCTCAGCGCCCTGAGTGTCGATTATTGTAGGCACGTGATGGTAGTAAATGTGGTTCCATTCTCATTAGATGGCCGAACCACTTGATTCTTTACTTCTCGATGTACTGTATGCCTGGTATAGTACCAACGATGTTTCTGATATACGTTGGTGATATTGCGAAAAAGATCGGAACACATATGGACATGTCTAAGTATGTTGAAGATATTCAAAATTGAAACATATGAATATTACTGAACTTTTCAACATATTGTATACATATAAATACTCAGAAACATGTGTTGACATACTTACAGAAAGAATAATATAAGATTCAGAAGTTCATGCATATCAAGGGTACAGAAACCCTGATACCTATAACTGTTCACCGCACTGATTTCAATCCTACTTTTTTGTTTGCTTTCTACGGGATTAATCCAGCTTTGTGTGTTATTTAGGGGATTAATATCTCTCAAAGCCAAGACACGCACTGTCAACCAAAGAACGAATCTTTTATTGATTATATCAAACATATAAAAAGTAAAATTCATTTTTTGCGGAAAAGTTCAAAAGACGTTTTTAGTTTTGATTACTCCTCTTTCAGCGGAGGCAAGTCTATTCATCTTTGAAACGGAATTCGTTTTTTTGTTCAAACAGAGCGTGTCGGACTTTCATTTTAGTGTGATGATATGGTATGGGGGCTACTCCTAAAATGATTGTTTTGCTTTTTTATCAGAGCGTGTCGGACTTTTATTTTAATGTGACCATATGGTCTGGGACCAGTCCTGAAAAGAACTGCTTTCTTGTTGCGAGATATTGTGTTGGGATAGGGTTGTCAGCGTCGCCCGTGCCACGTCACTATAAAGAGGTCGTAGCCCTCGGTAGAATAACGCTACTGGTGGCTCACTACGAGTGAGCTAACTCTTGCCTGGCGTGGTCCGATGTTGGTCCGGTCATTGGACTTCAATAGTGTCATGACAATTGAAAAACCAGGAAGGTTTCAGTTCGACATGAAAGGATCTGTTTATCTAGTTATATTCTTCTGCTCGAATTTAGGGAGGGAAAAACGGCGGGGTGGGATGGGGTATAGAGGGGATGGGGGTGGGGAGATAGACGGGAGAGTCTCTTGTTACACATAGCATTTCTCTTGCATTGTGTCGTTGCCAGAGAGGACAACGCATTTCTATTTTTCTGTTGGTTTTCAAACTCAGACCTCCATTTCTTTCTTTCACTCACTCCTCCCCACTCTCACACACTCACACGAACACTTAATTTTGTCTTAGTGTGTACTACGAATAATCTTTTGTTTGCTCATGTGTTTTATGAATAACTGCAGTACATTGTCTTATTGGTTAACGAACCGACGGCAAAATATTACAAAAATATCCATTTATTCTTACTTCTTCATTAAATGTTCTCATATTCACAAAATAGATGAGACTGCAGTAAAACTATTGGTAAAACACTCGAAATTATTGACTTAAATGTCATCGAAAGGCTTGCACGCTGATGTATCTGTTTGCAGCAATGAACCTCAAAGGCTCGGAGATTTGATAAAGGGAATATATATATATATATATATATATATATATATATATATAGGACTCAAGCCCACACTCGATGTTCCACGTGTGAGGAAAGGAATTGGCCCTCTTACCTCCTGCTCACTAGATCTAGAAATGTGAAGTGGCAGGCAACGATACACTAAAGTCTGAAAAGGCTACGGGATGTTTTACTAAAATATGTTTGCAGCAATGAACCTCAAAGGCTCGGAGATTTGATAAAGGAATATATATTAATATATATATATATATATATATATATATATATATATAGGACTCAAGCCCACACTCGACGTTCCACGTGCGCAGAAAGGAATTGGTCCTTCTACCTCCTGCACACTAAATCTAGAAATGTGAAGTAGCAGGCAACGATACACTAAAGTCTGACAAGGCTACGGGATGTTTTACTAATATATGTTTGCAACAATGAAACTAAAAGGTTAAACAATCTGAAGATTATTTATACATATATACTATCGTTGGTTTTGTAGCTCAAACAATGTATCATCATCAGGTGCCGTGCCGGCTGGCGTAGGCGATCATGGATCTCCACAAATCTCTGTCGTTGGTGTTTGCTATCAACTCAGATGTTGACGCTCTACCGTGCCATGAAGTCAGGCTATCCAAAATTTTCTTTCTCTGTCTTCCCCTATCTCGTCTACCCTCGATTTTATCGGTTGTCACCGTGTGTTCTAAACCTCCCTCCTCATCACATGCCCGAAAAATGATGACTGCCTCTTTCTTATATTGATGATAAGCTTTCTCTGTGTCTTGATCTCATTCAGCACCTCAACATTAGTCATTTTAGCAATGTATATAAACAATGTAAATAATATATAAATAAATCTTCATTTACAGAGAAGTCTTACCAAGGAAGCAAGTGACGTGTCACATACATACCCTAACAAAGCATCAGCTACAGATGACATCACTCTAAACTGTTTATACCCTTCTTTAAAACTGTTGACATTGTGAAGTCATATTCTGTGCGTCCTTTGATAGATTCTCATCTCTAAGTTTGATCAAATACCAAATTTGTGATAATGGATATATAGTAGCCATTACGATCTTGTTCTGAGACCGTGTCACTACAGCACGATAACAAGACACAATAATCAAGACAATATGGATTAGCGAGTTTGTCAAGAGAAGAAAAAGTATTATTTTAATCATCATTCTAATTTGAAGGTAAGCAAGTTATCTGTTCTGTCAACAAATCTGTTTGTGATTCTCTTGTTGGTGGTTCTAGTGTTGTTATTATCGTTTTGTACGTGTTTGTATATGAGTACATAAGGACTGCAATACCGCAGTGGTTAGTATACTTGCTTCGTAGTCCTATAGTCCCAGGATCAAATTTCCCATATAGAGTGGATTTTTTTGACTGGAACAGCTCTCAGGTCGATCCAGCCTCATTTTGCGCCCAAAGTAAAAACGACCAGCGTGATGTTGATCAACATCTCTTATCATCGTGTTGGTGATTGCTGTGGTGAAATGGTTAAACAGTTTGCTTTGCGTTCTGAAAGGTCGTGAGTTTGTTTTTGTACCTTTTCGTTCGGTTCAAGATTGCATTTTCTCCCTGAGATTTATAGAATTGTTGCATGAGCTACTGGATTCGTTCAGTACTCTTACCAGGTGGCATCCTTTTATCTCGGAGAGTTACCGAGCCATATGCGGAGAACTGGTGCAAGTAAGCCAGTTCTTGGCCCTTAACACATTCACTACTGAATTAAACAGCACGATGAGTCCTAATCAATTTTTGTTCACATTTTTAAGCTTGGAAATTATATAAATTTGATCCATCTAACATATTTTTCCAAACTCCTGATGGGGCCACGATGTAAATATAGATAGCTTTGCTGCAGATAAAAACCGGAAATTGGATCGGAATGCGTTGATGTAATCTTAGAACTAATTTTACATGCAACAAATCTTGTGCGGCAGATGGATTATTTTAATAGATACGTTTGGCGCACCCTGCGACAGTTAGTACGCTATGAGTTTAAACGTCTTTAAATTTGATATTTATACCACGATTCCGTTATCAAATTAACCAGTGAACTAAAGCAACGAGTACTGAAGGTGATTAAGAAGTATTATCATACGTAGTCATATATTTACATGAAATGGTATAGGAGTAATAACATGTCAATACCAATATAATAAAACGAATCTAAAAACGAGGGCTGACTTTATTGCACTGGTGTCTTCATATGTGGGCGGGGGCGCTACCTGGCCAAGAGTGTTGCACGAACTCCGTAGCTCCAGCGACAATTATAACCACACACGCCCGTGTGGTGCCGTGTCCCGCATGGAAAGCAAAGAATAGTACCACTGCCGCCCGAGTGGTTACCGGGGCCCAAATTTGGGGTGTAAAGAATAGAACCACTGTTACCTGCCACGCATGTCGTAAGAGGCGACTAATGAGGTTTGGCTGAAATCGGATGCATGTGTCCTAAACGTGTAGAAGTCTTATGCATTTAGGGGCCTACCAAACCAATGTGCAACGTATACATGTTCTTGGTAAAGATCAAACATATCACAAAGAGTGATTAAAATTGGTCGTAAAGAATGAACGCAAAGAAGAAGAAGAGTACCACTGCAGCCTACAATGCATGTCGTAAGAGGCGACTAATGTAGGCCCTAGGGATGCTACCCTAGTAAATAAAAGCAGCGCAGAAATCGGATGTGCTGGCTTACTTGGAGGCGCATAACTGGCACAGCGTAAAATCGCTTCTAGACTCAGATCACATACAAGTCACACAGAGCGGTTGATAAGTGGTCGATATGGAGTGTTCGAAGAAAAATAGCCACACAAATTCTTAAAAAAAATTGAAAATGTGACTCGGTACGGATTTGAACCTAGTCAAATATAACCTACAACGCCAGGCAAAAGTCTTTTACCACTTCACCATAGAAACCACAATATGTCAAGATAATATTGAAGGAAATATTGCTGCTTTTAGTTAATTGAGGCAAACATATATGGACATACTTTGACAACTCTATGCACATTTTGTTCCAGGATTTCTTACAAATTCCAACCATCTCTCTCAAACTGATCAATGCTGAAAATATAGATTTATAAGGACAAGTTGTAGTAAATTGGAACTTGATTGAAAACGCTTTCAATCAAGGAATTGTGCATGCATCTGGTTGATATTATTTGATTGATTTATCAACATTTTGATTGGAAAATTCTTGCTTTAGCAAAGATTTGCACTGCAGATCGATAAGGTCATTGAACGAGCCTAATAGATTTTCTATAATGTTAGAAATATTGCACTGAATCTAATCTGGTTCATCTCAAGCTATCACCTCTAGATAAAACATCATTGTTCAGTTGATGACAATTAGCATATTTGTCTTTTGTCATTTATTTTATCAAAAATAACTATTTAAAAAAAAAGATAGGAATGTATCAATCTTGTTGTTTGCATCAAGAACAGTTCAACATCTGAACCTTGACATGAAATTATACATCTCAAAATAGACAACGCCCAAGTGGCTACCGGGCCCAAATCAGGGTGTAAAGAACAGACCGACTGTTACCTACCACGCTTGTCGTAAGAGGCGATTAAGGAGGTAGGGTGTGGGGCTAGCTACCCCACCCTGTAAAACAACCAACTATATCGCTACAGAAACCACAACCAGGACTCATGAAGCGACCCGATGAAGAAAATGGAGAGTGGAGAGATCTGGAAAAAGATGACATTGGATAGAAGGGCTTGGTAAACCTTCGGTACGGACCTATGTCTCCCTAGGGTTGAAGGTTGAACAAGTAAAATGCTAAATTTGTAAAAATAATCCGAGTTTCACAATTTATTTCAATTTATCGAAGATGCAAGATAGTTTCCATCCTAAGCTAATTCATCTTCAGCTTTTCAAGTCTTTATGTTTTCAAGTTTTCAAATCTCTATGAACGAGCTAATAAATCCGCTTGTATGGCTACGATATTAGAGTTGCAACGGACCGAAATGTCATTTTAATGCATTGAGAGAGTCTTTCCGAACAGTGGAGTTTCAGGGTTGGGAATCCCAGTCGCTGACTAGATTGAGAGAGATGGGTGTCGATATTGGTACAATCCGAAAAGAACGACGTACCAAATCTGCAAAAAAATATTGATTAATCAACATCGAACTGGCATGAGGGGCAGATGGACGCTGTTGGATTTGTTGAGGCGGAGATCGGAACATATATGGACATGTCCGGAGTGCTACGATGATAGTCCTCATATAACTGAAGTCTTTACGGTTCATTGTTGCATATATCACCAGCTTCTATTTATCTATTCTTAAATTTGTCTTTCCAATTGTTGGATCCTAGTATTTTTAGGTCTATGTTATCTGTCCATCGTTTTCTTGGTCTGTCCTTGTGGTATTTTTCCAAACACCTTTTTTGTATATGCAATTTTAGGCTCTCTGTTCTCTGCCATTCGTTCAATATGCCATATCTATTGTATCCTATTAACCTTAATGATAATAATAATTCCTCTCGTACCGTTATACGTTACATAGGGCCTGCAAGTAATTTCTCCATACCGCTCTATCCTGGGCAACTCGCTCAATCTCCTCCATGGAGCTGAGATCGATATTTCCTGCCTCTGTCAGTAAAGTTCATTTCAGGGTCTCCTTAGGTCGACATCTCTTTCTTGAACCCTTTGCATCCCACTTCAATGCCTGCTTTGATATTCGTTGATCATTTCTCCTCAAGGTGTGTCCAACATATCTCCATCTTCTCTTTCTTATAACAGTTGTCACTAGTGGTTGACCAGACATGTCTCTGATTTCATCACTTCTCCTGAATTCGTTCCATTTTATATTCATTATTTTACGCAGACATCTATTTTCAAATGTATTCAACTTGCTTTCTATATCTTTAGTCATTTTCCAACTCTTGCTGGCATATGTTAGGATTGATACAACATTTGAATTGAAAATTCGTAATTTAGTTTTAATACTATATAACTTGCAGTTCCATATTTTATTTATACTTTTAAAAGCTGATGTTGCTTTACCAATTCGTATCATAATTTCTTTTTAACATTTCCTGTGCAATCAAAATTGCTACCTAAATAGGTGAACTGCTCTGTTATTTTTATCATTTTAGATTCCAGTGTGATATCTGCATTACTTGCCATAGGTGTCTTCATTATATTTGTTTTTCATAGCTTATCTGCAGTCCAACTTTTGATGCTATAGATGACAAGTTGTCTGTTTTTCTTTGCATATCTTGGTTGTTTCTACTTAACAAGGCAATATCATCTGCAAAATCCAAATCTTCTAGTTGACTATATAACCTTAATGATGGTGGTAATTAATTGTGATTTAAACAAATAATTCACTAATTTTAAACTACTTAAGAAGTGCAAGTGAGAAACACTAGATGATGACCAAGTTATATAGAAACCAACATTTTGCAACGGGGCAGAATCTTTTGAAAAAAGACTTCAAGATGAGATGAAAGGCAAGAGATACAACAAGCACAAACTCGGAAGTTGTCACAAAAAAACCGCTTGCTAATTCACCGTCTGTAAAGACGAAATTGAAAAAGGCCATATGTATATATATATATATATATATATATATATATATATATATATATATATATATTTATATATATATATATATATATATATATATATATATATATATATACATGTATATATTTTTTTAAATATTTTTTTGAGTGTCATCTCTGCTTTTTTGCCGTTAGGCATAGCAGGTTTAACTGATGATCGGTTACCGAGATATTGCACGCTCTCTCACTTGATATGCTTTGGTATTGTGAAGTTTTAAGATGTCTGTAACTCCATCAACCCATCTTTTTCTTAGTCTGCTCCTTCCTCTTGATGGTTCTATTTTCAGGTTGTACGCTCTTGCAACTAGTGTATTTGGGTTCATTCTGACCAAGTGGCCAAACCATTTGAGTCTTTGTTTTTCAATGAATCTAATAGACGGTGTCGTTCCGACTGTTCTAATTTCCTTATATCTTATATGGTCTCTTCTTGTTTTATTTACTGCTTTCCTGAAGCATCTCATTTTACAGGTAGTAATTTTCCTTTCTTGTTAAAAAAGCCATGTTACTCCGATACAGTGGATACAAATCAAAAGACCATCCACGCACAAGGTGGACCTCAGTGATAACAGGTGATGAAAAAACACTGTTTATGAAGCTGTTTGCATAAAATCCCGTTCTAGAAATCTCTTATCCTGACGCTGTGAATCAAAACCCGATTAGCGAGAAGAAAGAAGTAGACTTTGCTGTATGCTATTTTTTTCCCCGATCCAGAAGCACTGGAGCTGAAAGCTCTTCGGCTCGGTGTCATGGACATCGTAACCCTTCGGCTCGGTGCTGTGCCACGAACACCGTAAATCTGGGGAACCTGTAGCTTTTCTGCCAGTCCGCGGAGTTGAACCCGCACTTACAGAGGACTAGTCACCGTAGTCCAACGCGCTACGAACACGCTAGGCACACGGGTAGCTATATACTATAAAGAATTCTACACATGTAACATTAAATAATGGATCTGGCATATTATTTTTCCTTTAAATAAATCATTTTGGTTCGTTAGTTTACTTGTTGTGTTGTTGAAGTTAATAACTAATCTCAGACAATAAGAAAATACATTAAAATATTCCCTATCAGTACTTTGACATAACTAAAGTCAATAAACTAGTCACAAGTTTCATTTCCTGCATCAAAGGATCTCAGATATCTATCAGATGACATTTCCAGAATAAAGGGGCAACCTCTAGAAATGAAGTATCAGATGAGATCTTAGTCAATTTCATACTGAATAAATAAACAGTCACAGACCGAACGACAATAGGTTCCCAGTGGGATGGATAGAAGCAACAGATGTCACTATTACTTCTAATGAATTATACCATATGTCACATAAAAAGGACATGAATCAGGACTGACGGTCTCCTATATGACCATTCAGATCTAGCACAATACTACTGTGTAATTCAGTAGATGGGGTTCTATCAAATTGAATTTCTCATTGTAATCCATTTGTACAAATTGATGTCGTATTGGATACCAGATGTAGTTAGAAAGAAACCAGAATAATAATATCTCTATCTTTAGTCGGTGACGCCTCTGACGGTCAGTGCAGCACCAAATGCCCAACATTCTTCTCTATTCTTGGCCATCCTCTGTATTGTGTTCCAGTTATGATTCATTTCTTCCAATTCTTGTTATACTGTTCTCCTCCAGTAGAATAATACTGAATAGAATATAAAAGACCAATTTACTTCTCCTTACTTAGTGGTGTCTATTTCAAACAGCGTCGACTGCAGAACACAGATAACTTAGGAGAGCTAGTTGGTTGTGCTCTGAGAAAAAACGAGCGTTTGCAGGGCTAGGCAATGGGTGCTGTAAGAAATAAAGGTTTGAGGCTCGCATCTTGTATTTGGTAAATTGTTTTTGCTGGAGATCCTTAATACTTATTTACTGTCTATTCTAATAATAACGAGGTAGCCTATGAAATAGATTATGCTTTGGTTTAATTGTTGTAATGTTAACAATTTAATGTATGAATATGACCATCGACGAAGTGGGTGAACTAGCTAGAGACAGAGTGAATTTCATATGCACTGCAAAGAGAGCAACGTCATATAAAGGATACGCACCTTGATGATGAATGTTAACAGAGTAGGGTATTTATGCATACTAATCCCTTTCTACAGGGTGTTCAAGATAAAAGTAGCCCGCCTGACAAATACAAACTTGCCAATTGGGTTACTTTTATCTTGAACACTTTGTATAAACATAATCTTGCTTTAACTGTAATTAACATCAGTTCTCACCGCGCATAGGAACGCAAAAGCAGAAGACACAAAAAATTGCACTCAATTCGATCTTGTGTCTTTCTTGTATCACTATAGAAACTAGATCTTCGTGAACAATTAGAATGTTTTCTGTCTCTATTTCTGTAGCTGTTAGCTCAGTTGCAGTGTAGTTCGCAGACCTATGAATGAAATTTCTTAATCTTCTTTAAAGACATGTCAGATAAGACAAGTGGTTGTATGCTCCGAAATCTAAGAAATCACACGTAGAAATCTAAAAAAAAAGAAAAATAGTAAAGAACCGATTTTCATAACATGAGACGTGTTGGGAAATATGGTTTTATGCCATATCTTTCATAAACCATTGGCGTACCATGGATCAACATTACGCGGCCGTCTTTACTTCCCGGGGTTTTCATGTACCAAATTCAGGCTGGGTCAATCTGAGTTGTGAATCATAGACCGTGACATTTTTCATGTGCAATATGATTGTGCATCATAGACCATGACATTTTTCATGTGCAATATGATTGTGCATCATAGACCATGACATTTTTCATGTGCAATATGATTGTGCATCATAGACCATGACATTTTTCATGTGCAATATGATTGTGCATCATAGACCATGACATTTTTCATGTGCAATATGGTTGTGAATCATAGACGGTGACATTTCCCCCATACAATATGGTTGTGAATCATAGACCGTGACATTTTCCCCATACAATATGGTTGTGAATCATAGACGGTGACATTTCCCCCATACAATATGGTTGTGAATCATAGACCATGACATTTTCCCCATACAATATGATTGTGAATCATAGACCGTGACATTTTCCCCATACAATATGGTTGTGAATCATAGACGGTGACATTTCCCCCATACAATATGATTATGAATAATAGACAGTGACATTTTTCCTGTGCAAAATGATTGGCAATCACAGACTGTGACCCAAACAGTTCTTTAAAGGAAAAGTAAATCTTCTCAAAGTGCTATAGAAAAGTTATTAGAACGCCATGGACAAAGATGGGGAAAAAGACATCATAAAAAGCGTGAACATCAAATAACATTTGCTCATAAACAATATATCTCAACAACTGAAGTATTTTCTTCACATTATTCGTCATAGTTGTTTAGAAAGAGTAGTAATAACAGGCATAATATCGGGAAGACGAGGCAGGACACGGTCAAGACGACGGTTGCAAATCGGGAAAGAAACTGAACATAACGATACCGAAAGGCGGGAAAACTAGCTAGAGATCTAGTCTTTCAGACGAGCTGTAGTAAGAGCCATGTTCAGCAAAGGATATGCTACATGAAGGGATACATCAGATTGTAAACGCAATTACTATGAGAATCAATTAATACGGAATAGTATATGAAACAATAAATGCAAAATAATTTACATTCATTACATTTCTGTAATATTAATGAAAAAACTAATGTAGTAGTAATGTAATATTAATGAAAAAACTAATGTAGTAGTAATGTAATATTAATGAAAAAACTAATGTAGTAGTAATGTAATAATGTTACTATCATCTCCCCATTTCTCCCGCGCCATATTTTCATCGATTGATTTCTTAATCAACTTAACTTCAATATAATCTCCGTTTTCATTGTATCTTCACTCTTCTTTCTAATTCACTTTTTTGGTCTGTCTATCCCAGATAGAAAATTGATTTGATCTCCTCACCTATTTTAAAATGTACATTTATATATTTCCGTTCCACTCATGTTCGTATTCTGTAGGGTTGGCTCTCCCAGAGTTCTCGGCCCCGTCTGGTCTGGTCCCAGTCTCTTAACTTCGATCAGACAATGTCTTTATTATGTTTATGCCCCGTTCAGGAAGCCATTGATTAACCTCTCGCGGGGTACGTCGCTGAGGATTTTTTTCTTCACTGTTTCTACATCTCTGTTCTTATGCTAAGCTCGCATTCTACATCTCCATATGTTTTTTTTCACACAGTTTCTCTACGATCTCAGTTTTCACTCCATCTCAATTTTCGCTATATGTGGGTGTTTGTTTTTGTCTTTCATCCTTCTCAATCTCTGTTTTTATTTCTGGATCGTATATCTTCTTCTCAGTGTGGAAACGTTTTTTGATTCTATCTGTTTCTTTTTTCTCTCTCTCTCTTTGCTCCTTCTCTCTCTCTGCTCCTTCTCTCTCTCTGCTCCTTCTCTCGCTCTGCTCCTTCTCTTTCTCACTTCCTTATTCCATTTGTATTTCTCTTTCTTCTTGCTTTATATATATTTGTTTCTCACTTTCATATATCTCCCTCGCTTGATATTTCTCTCTCTCACTCCTCTCTGTCAGCTACATTTCTCTCTACTCTCTCTCTCACTCCTTTCTGTCAGCTACATTTCTCTCTCTCTCTCTCTCTCTCACTCCTTAGCCACATAGACCCCCGATTGCAGTCTCTATATAACTTATATCGGTACCACAGAAATACATTAACGATATAATGTTTTTGCTCTTTTTTACGGTTCTCTCTTTTTTTACTCCTATTAATTTCTACTTATTGAATTTCCCTTCTCTGTCTCCTTGTCACATTTCTAGATGTTTATTTCTCTTATATCTTTCTATCCGATCTATTTCTGTTTCGACTCTGTTTTCATTACATTTTTCTAATTTTTTTTTCTATGTTTCTTTCTCCCTATCAATTTCTAGCCCATTTTCGACTTCTTCTCACTATTATATATCTTTGTATTGCTACATTTTCTTTCTCCCTCTCCAATCTCTATCAAAGTTTTTGCTTCTCTCCTATCTCTGTTTCTTGCTTTATAAAAAAAATTTCTTTCTTCTATCTTTTTCCGTTTATTTCTGTTTCTTCTATCTCTTTTACTAAAAAGAATATTCTTCTGTTTGTCAATATTTATTTATCTTTCATTTATCTATTTTTTCTCCACCTCTGGTAAAGTTTTCTGTCTTATCTTTTAACTTTGTTTTCGCCCTCTCTCTCTCTCTCTTTCTTTCTCTCACCCTCTCTCTCTTCTCGCCGTATCTCAGTTCTAGTGCTAATATTTTTTATCTTCATTGAAATTCAAAGACAAAAAAATAATTACCATTATTAATACTCCGTTGTTTTTGTTTTGTTGTTACTTCTTGGGTTTGATTCTTCATCCATATTGCAATATTTATTGCACGTGCAGATCAGATTAAATGTCACCTTCCTGTTCAGTTAAGATGACATGTCACATCTGCGTTCAGAAAATATCAAATGCCACCTCCATGGATATGTGTCATTATGTGCCCGCTTTCTAACGACTGTCACACATCGTAAATACTGAATGAGGACGTGAAGATTTTCTTGCCTTAGTAGTCAATGTAGAGCGAGCGAAGAAGAAGAAGAACGATAAAGACATTTCGGTAGAAACCTCCATTCTGTAGAAATTTCTATATTCTGCTTTGTGCTTTTCAAATCAACTGTAGTTTATTTTCTTGTATAGAGACCGTACACTTCTCCAACTTCCAGAAAGGTCATGTTCGTATTTTACGACTATGCACATTCAGTCAAACACTTCATTAAATCCTATTTACAGTATCTTCTCCTTCTTCTTCTACAATCTCCTTTACTGTATCCTTTCCTTCTTCTATTTCGTCTTCTACGATCTCCTTTACTCTATCTTCTTCTTCTATTTCGTCTTCTACAATCTCCTTTACTGTATCTTTTTCTTCTTCTATTTCGTCTTCTACAATCTGCTTTACTGTATCTTCTTCTATTTCGTCTTCTGCAATCTCCTTTACTGTATCTTTTCCTTCTTCTATTTCGTCTTCTGCAATCTCCTTTACAGTATCTTCTCCTTCTTCTTCTACAATCTCCTTTATCTTTTCCTTCTTCTATTTCGTCTTCTGCAATCTCCTTTACTGTATCTTCTTCTATTTCGTCTTCTACGATCTCCTTTACTGTATCTTTTCCTTCTTCTATTTCGTCTTCTGCAATCTCCTTTACTGTATCTTCTTCTATTTCGTCTTCTACGATCTCCTTTACTGTATCTTCTTCTTCTATTTCGTCTTCTACAATCTCCTTTACTGTATCTTTTCCTTCTTCTATTTCGTCTTCTGCAATCTCCTTTACTGTATCTTCTTCTTCTATTTCGTCTTCTACGATCTCCTTTACTGTATCTTCTTCTTCTATTTCGTCTTCTATAATCTCCTTTACTGTATCTTTTCCTTCTTCTATTTCGTCTTCTACGATCTCCTTTACTCTATCTTCTTCTTCTATTTCGTCTTCTACAATATCCTTTACTGTATCTTCTTCTATTTCGTCTTCTACGATCTCCTTTACTCTATCTTCTTCTTCTATTTCGTCTTCTACAATATCCTTTACTGTATCTTTTCCTTCTTCTATTTCGTCTTCTACGATCTTCTTTACTCTATCTTCTTCTTCTATTTCGTCTTCTACAATCTCCTTTACTGTATCTTTTCCTTCTTCTATTTCGTCTTCTGCAATCTCCTTTACTGTATCTTCTTCTTCTATTTCGTCTTCTACGATCTCCTTTACTGTATCTTCTTCTTCTATTTCGTCTTCTACAATCTCCTTTACTGTATCTTTTCCTTCTTCTATTTCGTCTTCTACGATCTCCTTTACTCTATCTTCTTCTATTTCGTCTTCTACAATCTCCTTTACTCTATCTTCTTCTTCTATTTCGTCTTCTACAATATCCTTTACTGTATCTTTTCCTTCTTCTATTTCGTCTTCTACGATCTCCTTTACTCTATCTTCTTCTATTTCGTCTTCTACAATCTCCTTTACTGTATCTTTTTCTTCTTCTTTTTCGTCTTCTACGATCTCCTTTACTCTATCTTCTTCTTCTATTTCGTCTTCTGCAATCTCCTTTACTGTATCTTCTTCTTCTATTTCGTCTTCTACAATCTCCTTTACTGTATCTTCTTCTATTTCGTCTTCTACGATCTCCTTTACTTTATCTTCTTCTTCTATTTCGTCTTCTACAATCTCCTTTACTGTATCTTTTCCTTCTTCTATTTCGTCTTCTACAATCTCCTTTACTGTATCTTTTCCTTCTTCTATTTCGTCTTCTACAATCTCCTTTACTGTATCTTTTCCTTCTTCTATTTCGTCTTCTGCAATCTCCTTTACTGTATCTTCTTCTTCTATTTCGTCTTCTACAATCTCCTTTACTGTATCTTTTCCTTCTTCTATTTCGTCTTCTACAATCTCCTTTACTGTATCTTCTTCTATTTCGTCTTCTACAATATCCTTTACTTTTCTTTTCCTTCTATTTCGTCTTCTACGATCTCCTTTACTGTATCTTCTTCTTTTATTTCGTCTTCTACAATCTCCTTTACTGTATCTTCTTCTTCTATTTCGTCTTCTACGATCTCCTTTACTGTATCTTCTTCTTCTATTTCGTCTTCTACAATCTCATATGCTGTATCTATATGTGCATATTATGACATATTTTTGGAGTTATTTTCTTTATTTGTGACTACACTTTTCTTCCATTCTATTTCATGTAACCGTTTAACCATTATGATAATATGGTTCATTCAGCATTCACTTACTCCATCATTCATTTCCCCCTGTATTCGATGAATAATTCAGCCACGCAATCATGTACATAAGCAAAACATTTAAGTGGGAGACAAGAACAGAGTTCAAGAACAGAAGACGCTCTAGGAAAACATTGAAACTATTTTTTCTGTGAGGCAAGAATATTGGGCTCAATTTCATAAAAGAGACTGAGCGACTTACCCAGGGCAGAGCTGTATGGATAAATTACTTGCAAGCCCTACAACTGCAACAATTTGTGTTTCAATGAAGTAACTTGTGGATAATAAAACTTTCCAATTATAATACCGTTCTGTACTGATTCTCGTTACTCCTGTCATTCTCTCTTTTTTATTCTTTCAAATGTTCATGTTCTAGCTAGAATTTAGGACATCATCCAATAGCTTGTCCTGAGCAGAACTTTGCTACACTAACAGCCCTTCAAAATATTTCTCTTTCATAGACCAGATGTTCCGCCTGTGAAGACGTCATGCTCAAATCATCAGTCCTGTCCTAAATCTATCTTCTCCTTAGTCTTTCTCTTTTCTTCTTTGCCGGAATATCTTCTTCCATAATTGTCTTGTCAGACCCTTCGTTTCTCTTTAGATGTCCAAAATATCTCAACTTCCTCATTCTTATTTGTAGTATTATGTAGTTTTATTTGATTTTGACATCTTTCTGGATAAATCTGTTTGTTCTCTGTCCGTGGTATACAGATGTCTCATCCGTAACACTTATATCAGAATGCATATCTGTGTCCGTGGTATACATATGTCTCATCCGTAACACTTATATCAGAATGCATATCTGTGTCCGTGGTATACAGATGTCTCATCCGTAACACTTATATCAGAATGCATATCTATGTCCGTGGTATACAGATGTCTCATCCGTAACACTTATATCAGAATGCATATCTCTGTCCGTGGTATACAGATGTCTCATCCGTAACACTTATATCAGAATGCACATCTATGATTTTCCACTGCCTTACTCTTAACACTTCTATCACTTTATAAAACATATTTTTAACCTGTAATGGCAGGCAGTGGGAACGGATTAGCGTAATACATAATCAGTCACATAGTGACACTGACACAAGAGTGTTGTGGGTTTAATCTCACACTCGACGTTCCACACGCGAAGAAAGGAATTAGCCCTCCTACCTTCTGCACACTAGGGACTATAAATGTTAAATGAAGTCACTTCATACCCTAAGGTGTGAAAAGAATTCGCCTTCCTACCTCCTGCACACTAGGGATTATAAATGTGAAGTGAAGTCACTTCATACCCTAAGGTGTGAAGAGATTACGGACAATTTTATAATTTATTGAATGGCAGGTAGAGACAATGACACCGTAAATAAAATATACTTCATAAACCTGAGATGTTAGAAGGTTCATTTACAATCACAACAACATACAAATGTGTTAATCTATGAAAACATATATATGTTAATTTATCTAGAGAACAGTGGGAGGAAACATACAACGGCCATTTATTGTCTATCTGACCTAGTTCTGCTCTTTAGGATACCGTCATTAAATATCAATATGTTTCCCAACTTTATGGACTGAATATCTGCTACATATGCTGTGTAGATGTTAAACAACACACCTGATGGGAAAGCCAGTTCAGTCCCGGACATATATGATTACATGAGTTGAAGACTATATTTCTAAGCGTATTTCAAGGGTCATCTTCATCACATAAACATTACTCATGTTCGTTATCATTCACGTAGTGACTCCATAGTTATATCTTTAACCAAACCTACGTTTTATCGTCCGTCTCCGATAGGACTAGGAACTCAATCTCACCTACACTGAGATCAGGGATAGAGCAGGCTGGAAAGCCGCTGCCCGGGCAAAATTCATTAGAAAAGTTTAAAAATACAATTCCTACAAAATATCTTCACCATCTTCTAAATTGCATCAGGGACCCTCGCTGGTGCTACGGAGTTCGTGCACCGCCGCTGAGATTTTTCTGTGTAAGAAAGAGAGCGGAGAACATATAGTAACTTACCGAAGTGTAATGATGATGGTCCTATCAATCAACCAATCAGCTAATGCCAGTTCTTAAAGCCTGTTCCTTTTCTGTAGCTGGGATAAGCTACCTACTATTTACGGCGTTTTGGATAGATGGGCAGGCTGGAAGGAGGAGGTATCGTCTAGCTTGTTTGAGTCCTGAATATTCCAAGACCAGCTGCTCTGTTTCGCGTGGGTAATTGCAGTTTCTTGTAATGTATTTTATGAGTTTGGTGGTCTTATATGTTTTAGTGAAAGCACGGCCCAACAAGTTATGTTCTTAAATGGACGATGGTGCTGTGCAGCTGGTTGACGTTGTCGCCAGGTTTTGTTTTTAATTCATTCAAGTATACATCTATAACATTTAAGTATACATCAAGCGTTCCAACAGCCCATCAATTCCGCCATTCAATTCAGCCCTTCAGTCTTTGCAATTAAAAAAAAAATGTATCTAACTTTTTGATAGCTAAACAGATTAATTATTTTGTAGACCGGATGATCTTTCCTTTGCCATGTGGTATGCTCTTTAATTCCCTGGAATACCTATGTGACCTGAAGTTCAATTAGAATTACATCAATCTAAATAGTAGGCTGGATGATCCTCCCTTTGCCATGTGGTATGCTCTTTAATATCCGACAAAACATATGGGACCTGAAATTCTATTCGAATTACATCAATCTAAACTGGAGGAGAGAAAGTTGTGAATAGCATATACGATGAGCTGTACATCATCATCATCATCATCATCATCCAATAACTCTTCATGAGCAGAACTTAGCCATACAAACATTCCTTCGGAATTTCTCTCTCTCATAGGCCAGATGTTCCGCCTCTGCTGCAGTCATGCTGGAATCATCAGTTGCAAACTTAATTAATTTTCTCCGTGGTCTCTCTCTCTTTTCCTCCTTGCCGGAATGCCTCCTTCCATAATGGTCCAACCCTTCTTTTCTTTTTATCTGTCTAAAATACATTAATTCTCTCTTTCTCATTTGTAGCAGCAGTCATTTTCTTTGATTTTGATCTCCTCTTGGATAGATCGAATTGTTCCTTATTCTGCCCGTGATATAGACTCTTTTGTAACACTTATATTCCAAAGCACATATCCGATTTTTTTCACTACCTTATTAAATGTAAAATAAACAACGTCTGATAATTATACAGAAAAGTGCACGTACATGACACATGTGTTATCAAGAATAAGGACAAAATCAAAGTCATACGCTGTGTAGCAATAAAAACAATAAATAACAAATACAATTGATACACATAATACATTCAGTAATCGATATTGTCAAATAAAACTGGTTCGTGAATCTAAAGCAAATTGAACGAGTGTGTGATTGCGGCAACACATTACACGTTATTTACATTCTTTATTTCATCATTAATCCTCTCCGCTCCTCATGGAGCATAGGGCCTCAACAGTTGTTCGCCACTCTTCTCGGTCTCTGGCTGTTATTTTTATGGTCTCCCAGGTCAATTGAGCACTCTTCAGTTCCTCAGTAAGACCTCGTCTCCAAGTCTGCTTAGGGCGTCCTCTTTTTCGTTTTCCTGCGGGTTCCACTCGAGCACCTGTCTAGTGACACTCGACTGTGTCTTCCGCAAGGTATGGCCTATCCATCGCCATCTTCTCCTCTTGACCTGTGTCATCATAGGTTCCTGCCCTGTTCCTATCCACAGATCCGTGTTTGTAACTCTATCATACCATTTCAATCTCAGAATCCGCCGCAAACATCCGTTGACAAAGGTATGGATCTTATTTGTATTTGCCCTAGTGACTCGCCAAGTTTCCGAGCCATACAGCAACACCGACTTCACATTACATTCTTTATTTAATAGCACTTTATTCTCGTATTATAGTCTCGGCCGTTGCCTTGCGTTCTGAAGGTAGTGGGTTCAAATCCAGACCGTACTGTTCTATTCACGGGTGAATTTTCCCCCAGATATCCCTAGGGTTGTTTCCTGAGCTACAGAGTTCGTGCTTTGTGCAATACTCTCGGCAGGTGGTGTGCCATTAATTTTTGCTTTTAGAGACCGAACCATATGGGGTCAAACTTGGTGCAATAAAGTCAAATAAAGACCCTTTATATTTCATGTAAATTAGTTCGTGTAGGACGGATGTGAGCAACGTATAGAACGTTCACTGTTTGAATCCAACAAAAAAGGGGTTTTGAACACAAGAAGAAGAAGAAGAAGAAGAAGAGAAGAAGAAGAAGAAGAAGAAGAAGAGGAAGAAGAAGAAGAAGAAGAAGAAGAAGAGAAGAAGAAGAAGAAGAGGAAGAAGAAGAAGAAGAAGAAGAGGAAGAAGAAGAAGAGGAAGAAGAAGAAGAAGAGAAGAAGAAGAAGAAGAAGAAGAAGAAGAAGAAGAAGAAGAGGAAGAAGAAGAAGAAGAAGAAGAGGAAGAAGAAGAAGAGGAAGAAGAAGAAGAAGAGGAAGAAGAAGAAGAAGAAGAGGAAGAAGAAGAAGAGGAAGAAGAGGAAGAAGAGAAGAAGAAGAAGAAGAAGAGGAAGAAGAAGAAGAAGAAGAGGAAGAAGAAGAAGAGAAGAAGAAGAAGAAGAAGAAGAGAAGAAGAAGAAGAAGAAAGGAAGAGAGAAGAAGAGAGGGAAAAAGAAGAAGAAAGAAGAAGAAGAGGAAGAAGAAGAAGGAAGAAGAGGAAGAAGAAAGGAAGAAGAAGAAGAAGAAGAAGAGAGAAGAAGAAGAGGAAGGAGAAGAAGAGGAAGAAGAGGAAGAAGAAGAAACACGCAACCTAAGTTTATCGTTCATCAACGAAAGGTCTAGAAACTCGATTTCGTCTACATTGAAATCAAGGCGCCCGTCTGTTGCCGGGGCTCGCAAGGGGAGCAAAGAATAGTAACACTACGACCTACAAGGCATGTCGTAAGAGACGACTGAGGTAGAGGCGTAGGAAAACTACCCTAGTAAATAAAAAGCATTGCAGAAATCGGATGCGCTGGCCTACTAGTAGGCGCATAACTGACACAATGTACAATAGCTCTTAGGCTCGGATCACCTACAATTGACAAAGAGTTGTCGTTATGGAGCATTCGAAGAAAAAAAAGATTACTGAAAAACCGCTCTTTACAATGGGCGTGAACCGATTACTTTTGGAGCGTGAGGAGACCACCGTATCTCCACGCCACAAAGACCCACTCCTACAAACGCCTATATAATTGTAATGCAGCACTGCTCTGGGTAGACCCATTGGTAATCCGTCTCTGTCAGGTTTATTACGTGTATCCTTGTATTTCACATATCTCTCATCTCTCTTTATACACAACGTCTCATCTGCCAATACAAGAACCCCACATTCATTTTTTGGGGTACTTAAAATAATTAACCGAATTCCATTTCCTGCTCAGTTCGCTCGATATATTGAATATATTCAATGTCGTCTCTTGTATAAATTGCAGTGTCTTTTCTAGCTAGCTCACACACACACACAGGTCCGTATTGTTATATTTCCAGATTCTGCCTCATTATATCATATAGAGGACAGTTTTCAAGTATGCTCTGTACAGTCTGGGGTGCATATGCACATGTATACATGAATGAATTACAAATCTTTAACTTTGTATACATGATAATTGAGGAGCGTCTGACCGAATGGATTAGAGCGCGCGGCTCCCATGCCGGAAACCCGTGTTGAATTCACGGTAAGGCCAAGGATTTTTTTCTGTTGGGGGCATAAATGAAAAATCCTAACCTGAACAGCTTCGCAGCGACTACACTAGCCATGCGGTCATTAAATTCCTCAGACTCACGTCCAACATTTCCTACACCGCCGTTAAAAAGTGGCATTACAGGCACAAACGACAGGTTTTTTTTTAAAGACACAAGGGGACTGTTACATCAGTTGTTAGGTAGTCACTATTACATCCATTTTTTTAAATCATAGCTTTTCATGATTGAAATCAAATCTCGCCCGAGTGGTCACCGGGGCCCAAATTTGGGATGTAAAGAATAGAACCACTGTTACCTGCCACGCATGTCGTAAGAGGCGACTAAGGAGGTTTGGCTGAAATCGGATGCACGTGTCCTAAACATGTAGAAGTCTATGCGTTTAGGGCCTACCAAACCAATGTGCAACGTATACACATTCTTGTAAAGATCAAACATATCACAAAGAGTGATTAAAATTGGTTGTAAAGAATGAACGCAAAGAAGAAGAAGAAATCAAATCATAGATGCTTTACTTTCTAGATAGTGAGAAGAGAACGATTTCTTTCCACAAATCCAATGAGTGAAAAGGCGAAGAATTGACTTAATTACACCAGGTTTCCGCATATGACTCCGTCCCTATCGGCAGAGATGGCATGCCATCTGAAGATAGCATGCCATCTGAAGATAGCATTACACAAAGCAGAACTCCTTAGATGGGGCCACAATCCTAGGGATCTTATGAAAAAAAAATTGTACATATGTCTCGGTTCGGATTTGAACCCACATCTTTCAGTACGACAGACAAACGGCCTAACCACTTCGCATTATGTGGTGCCGGGGCCCGCAAGGGAAGAAAACAATAGTACCACTGCCACCTACAAGACATGTCGTAAGAGGCGACTAATATAGGACCTAGGAAGCTACCTAGTAAATAAAGCATCTCAGAAATCGGATGTGCTGGCCTACTTGTAGGCGCATAACTGGAACAACGTACAATCGTTCTTAGGTTCAGATCACATACAAATCCTACAAAGTGGTGTAACAAGTGGTCGATATGGAGCGTTCAAAGTAGAAGAACCGTTGAGACCCGGGCTCTCATCACATTGATATATCTCCACAAATATCGAACCTATATACTGTAGCTGTGTCAGACTTAGCATGATACGTAAATTTGGTCGCAGTTTCAACTCTGAAAATTATTACAAGTCTACTTTAATCCCATGAGAAAGCAAACAAAAACATATTAAATCTGGTACGTGTACAAAAGACATTCAATCAATGGACTCTTACCAAAACGTATTCACGTAAGAGAAGTTGAACGTATGTTGACAGCATTTGTATATTATGTTGTTAGCTTGTTATTGATTTTAATGACAATTTATCAAAATAAAAAACTATTGACAACTAACGCAAAGACGCCGCGACTAGCACAAAGAGGCTTCAGTTGCTAAATAAAATATCTGTCGGCCATGCAACCAAAGAAAAAATCAATACTAGTCACAGGAATTAAAGTAATGGCTGCCAAATTACCCGTCTTGCGTGTAGAAAAGGTAAACCTAGCAGATATTTGAAATAGACACAAAGAGCTTAATATGGAAAAATTGATGTGGATTTTTTTCACGTCAGCAAACAGCTCAAAATAGATATCACTTATTAAGAAGTACACTTTAAGGTAATTGATCATCATCATCATCCAGTGCCTTGTCGCCTGAGGTAGGCTATTACGTAGTTCGACAACTTTATGCCCTTGATGCTTGTTTTTTTTTGTAACATTAGTAATTTCTGGCCGAATGGATTAGAGCGTGCGTCTCCCATGCGGGAGATCTGTATTCAATTCACAGTAAGGCCAAGGATTTTTTTCTGTTGTAGGCATAAATAAGAAATTATAACCTGAACAGCATTGTGACGACTGCACTAGCCATGCGGCCATTAAATTCCTCAGGATCACGTCCCACCTGTTCTACACCGCCATAAAAATATGTACTACAGACAGTAACGACAGTTTTAATTCTGTTGTTAATTTATCTTGATATATTAAATGTCATGTCGTTTATAATCTTTCCTCTTGGTGTTCTTACGTCTTTTTATTTTCTTTCATTCTTCTTCTTCTTTTTCACCCTTCGCCCCTAGGGAAGCATAGGTCCACAACCAAGGCCCTCCAAGCACGCCTATCCAAGGCCATCTTTTCCAGATCTCGCCAATCTCTCCCGTTTTTTGCGTTCCATCTCTAACTCCCGTCTCCAGGTGTTTCTGGGTCCGTGCGGACATTCCAGGTGCCAATCCTGGAGATCTTCCGGGTTGAAAGAAGGTGAGTCGGCAGCCCGATTTACTTTCGAATTTCACCGGGTCGCTTCATGAGTCCATCTATTTGGGGTCCTCTTCTTCCTCGGGTGGCGAGCTTTGAATTTTCTTGGCTGTGGTTTCTGTAGCTATCTGGTGTTTTTACGGTGTAGGGTAGCCAGCCCCACAACCAATCTCCTTAGTCGCCTCTTACGACATGCATGGCAGGTAACAGTCGTTATATTCTTTACATCCCCAATTTGGGCCCCGTAACCGCTCGGGCGGTTTTCTTCCATTAGTTACTACTTATTATGAGAGAACCTAAGTATAAGAGTCACATATGATTGTATTTATACTACATAAATGCAGTATATAATCATCCATTTATCGTCCGTCTCCGATAGGACTAGGAACTCGATCTCACCTACACTGAGATCAGGGATCTGGTACTAACTGGCACCGAAACACATGACCATATCAATTCATGAACCGCTAAACTGAAACAATAAACATTGACAGAATAAAATATTAAACAATAAAAATAAACAAAACAGCCACCAGAGAGACTACACAATTATCGAGACGCATGGAGCATCATATACGCAGTAACGTTACCAATTTTCCCCAGGCTCACGTCCATACTGTCTTACACTGCCCTAAAAAAGCGGTATTACAGACAGTAACTATAGTTACCTATTTTGTTTCCTCATTTCCCCATCGCCATTTTGAGTAAACATTTCCATTTTTAGTTTGGGGTTATTTATCTGTCCCTCGAAAACAAATTTATTTACTGGAATGTCCCGAAGAGAAATTTCCTCCAAAATTCCCTAATTGTATTCGAAACTAATAATCAGAAAATCTTCCCTGCTGCAAAATCAATATAATTTCTAAAAATATCAGTCGGGAAAATTGAGGTAATGACAATTGATTATTGTACTTATGTAAATTAGTTGAGAGTAAAATGCATATCTATTGTATTTGTTAAGTGGTCTCCATTCTTCTATTATATACCCTTGTCTCCTCCTCCATTTTACCACTGTCAACACTGATCTTATATGTTGTGGCTCGAGTGAAACTGTTTGCATATGTTGCTATTATTTACAACTGAAATATGATTGTTGCCAACATGAAGATATGTTTTGTATATGTTTGTATATGTTGCTATTGTGTTATGTTTTGTATATGTTATTTTGCTATTTTGTTATGCTTTCTAAATGTTATGTTGCTATTTTGTTATGCTTTCTATATGTTATGTTATTATATTTCATGCTCTCTATATGTTATGTTGCTATTATGTCATAATTTCTATGTTATGTTATGCTTTCTATGTGTTATGTTGTTATTTTGTTATGCTTTCTATGCTATTCTACTATTTTGTTATGTTCTGTATATGCTACTATTATGTTATGTTCTGTGTATGCCTGTATATGTTGCTAAAAATAGTAGCAACAGTAGTCTAAAGTGTCTAAAAAACGAAGGATTGTCTTCATTGCACTAGGCTTCTTCATATGGCTCCGTCCCTATCTTCCCGGGTTTGTCTAGAGTCTAGAGGCTCCCTATCATAGATGATTTCAGTCTTCTGCTGTTGGGCTTACCAACTCGCACTTTTAAGCAGTGTGTGCTCCTTGGACACTCTAGTTAAATTTCCGTATATTTGGGGAAAGTGTTATAGAAGCAGAAGACAACAAAAGATGTCACCTTCAAAGGAAAGAGATGACTGCTAATTGTCCCGTAGCTGGTGAGTGGGGTGGTTGCAGCCAGACCATTTACTCCTCGCTGGTGAGTTCTGGGCAGTCATCTTATGGAACCTCATCCGGCTCCCCGTCCTTTGGTCTTGGCTTACACCTCCATTCCGTTCTGCTTAGTTAGACCTGCCAGTAGTTAGACTATCGCCGACATAGCCTGAAGAATAATCAAGACACACAAACCCTCCAACCACGATAAGGTAATCTAATGTGGAGGGCGAACATATGGAAATGTATACGTATATATATACATACATATATACATAAATACATACATACCCGCACGCACACAGACAGACATGTCTGACAGACCAGACAGATCGACCAGACAGACAGACATATGCACTCACGCACACCACAAAATAATTGATTATGTAAGCTTGTGTAATGTGTTCAATATATTGAGCATAAGTTACATCGTAAAAAGGCATGAGAAATGTATTACATAACACTCAATCAATAAAACAACATATGAAAAAATTGCAGAGATGTAATTGACAAGTGGGAAGTGCTAAACTAATGTCTAGATTACACATACAAAGAAATATTAGTAATAAATATATTTGTAATGACAAAAGTAATACAAATAAAGATTGTATCTGATAGACAATATAGCAAAGAATATCGCATATATAGAAGAAAAATAAAAAGTGTTGAACATAAAATAATAACACAATGTAACGTTATAAAAACAAGACATGTTATTATAGTCTAACTAGTCCCTTCCTCCCTTCCTTTCTTTAACAAGGAATATTGAAAATAAGTAGGAAAATAATACAAGTTCGATAGAAGAACAGCGACACTGTTTCACCCCTAGCCCTTAAGCTGCTAAGGACGTATATTTACGTTTTCCCCATTCACTTCTAAAAACGCATTAACACGTCTGTTATTAACTATCCTCTTTGGGCTAAAGACGTGTTAACACGTTATACATTACTACTGTCACTGCTATAGGCGTACATTCACGTGTGTGACCTAGAAACAAAGAGTAGCTATTTTTAACTCAGCCTTCAGAAAGTTTGTAGTAGCGAAAGGGCTAGAGAGGCATGGGTCCGCAACCAAGAACTTACAAGAAAAAGAAATAAAAGGAAGGGAAAAAGTAAAGAAAAAGAAATAAGAAGAAAGAAAAAAAATCATAACTCAGACTTCCCTTGGAAAGGGGGGTGTGATAACAACGACAATATGTCTAGCTCTTTCCACGCCCATTTATTTCCTCAATTTTTAAGCAGTTACTTCAAGGAAGTAAAAAAAAATTTTTTAAAATTACGATCCAAACTACTCATCAATAAATAAACATATATATTATTATATACTAAATTGAAGAAAACTGGACAACCCAATAGAATAACAAGGTTAAAAAGTAGTAGAAGTAAAATAGTAGAAGTAAAACTAGAAAGACTTCTTATAAGGAAGCAACTCTATGGCGCAGTGTGCGGCTTAAAGCGTGCAACGGACTTCCGCCGTGGCGCAGTGTGCGGCTCAAAGCGTGGAAAGAGCTAGATAACGTATATAGCTCTGTATAGTTCATATGTTCATATGCACGGTTTCAACTTCACTGCTTCTGTAGCTACGAAATAAGTAACACATTACACAGAAACGTGAGTACTATTTACAGAATTAGAAAAAAAAGAAATAATGTTGTGCAAATAGTCTTTGTTATTGGGAAGCGAAGGCTAAGAACAAAGATGAATAGAGGTTGATGATTTCTGCAGCAATTAACATCAAAGGCTAGGAAAACTGAAAAAAAAAAATATATTTGTTAATGAAGATAATCAAGGAGGTAGTGCAGGTGCACCAAATCCGCCCTGCCACATCAAAGCAAGACATTAGTGATCAATATACAAGATGATAGCTAGTTATACAGTGAAGTGTCAAGACTTCCATGAATAGTTAAGACGACTGACTAGGTAATGTTGTGTATTATTAATCTTACTACATAGGGAGAGAACCGCAGTAGTGTAGTTGTTAGTGAACTCGCTTTTTAGGTTGTGGTTCTGGTTCAATTCCACAGTGGGTGTGGGATATTTTTCCGTCCGTAACGGCTCTCGGGTCAACCCAGCCTCACGCCCGAGTGGCTACCGGGGCCCAAATTTGGGGTGTAAAGAATAGAACCACTGTTACCTACCACGCATGTCGTAAGAGGCAACTAAGGAGTTTTGGCTGAAATCGGATGCATGTGTCCTAAGCGTGTAGAAGTCTATGCGTTTAGGGGCCTACCAAACCAATGTGCAACGTATATACGTTCTTGGCAAAGATCAAACAAATCACAAAGAGTGATTAAAATTGGTCATAAAGAACGAACGCAAAGAAGAAGAAGAAGAAGAAGACTCAGCCTCAATTGAATACCAGGAAAAGCACTGTGAAGTAAAGGTGGCCGGTGTGATGGTGACCATATCACCATCGGGTGACGACAGTCAACGAAAAAAAACGGACCTAACACTATATTGAAATGTTCTTAGAACATCCTGGACAGAGAAGACGAAAAACAAAGACAAGACCTTCATATCGAGGAGCATTGGCTCATAAATCATGTCCCAGAACATGAAATATTTTGGCCAATTTAAACGTCACAGTGGTTTGGAGAGAACGGTAATGGAAGGCATGGTTCCTGGAGTTCGACACAGGGGACGACCGAGACGAAGGTGGCAGCAGGACATCGAAGAAACATTGAATATGACGTTGGAAAAGGCGGGAGAACTTACTAGAGACAGAGAGTTTTTCAGGTGTACTGTGATGAAAGCAACATTCCACAAGGTACATGCTACTGCTTCAACACAGTATTATCCAATATACAGGGGCAAGGAGGATTTTCAAAGTCTCGACATAATAACCAGTGGAAGAAACGCTGGCGATGGATAGGACACACATTGAAAAGACCTACCGAAAGCATTGCAAGACAGGCATTGTTATGGAACCTGGCAGGGAAAGAGGGGTAGAGGAAGACCTAGAAATACCTAGAGAAGAGAGCTGGAGACTGTTATTAAAAGGATAGGTAAAACATGGAAAGAATTGGAAGGGATGACAGGAGTGATGAAGGGATGCAGGAGAAAGAAAGAGCTGGAAGAAGTTTGTTGAAGACCAGTGCTCCATTTTGTGTTGAAAGGTGAAGAAGAAGAATCCACGAGCATATTTATTTAGTACACGACATGACAAGCATCGAGTTTTTTTCAAAGACTTCACAAACTGTCGATGATGAGCGAGAGCACTGTTGCTCTGATGAACGTCAGTGTGGTCCCGGGGCCCGCAATGTAAACAAAGAATAGTACCACTGCGAATCTGCAAGGCAGGTCATAAGGTTCGACTGAGGTAGGGGCATAGTGAAGCTACCGTAGTAAATTAAAAGCGTAGCAGAAATCGGATGTGCTGGCCTACTTGTAGGCGCATAACTTGCGCAACGTACAATCACTCTTAGTGTCAGATCACATACATATCACGCAGAGTGGTTTTACAAGTGGTCGATATGGAGCGTTAGAAGAAGAAGAAGCTTTGATGATAATTTACAATTTAAAAGACTGTTCATCAATTCATTGAACGAGTCCCTTCTGTACAATGTTCAACAAGACTTTCTTAGTGTAACATGTAGTGAATGGACAGCAGTAAAAAAAAACCACAATGACATCAAGATCTTTCATTTATTTTGTTTTAGAAGGTTAAAAAAAACCAGGAATTCTTAGCGACCTCTGAAGTCGTAGAAGGCACGCACGTATGGTCGTGGATACTGATAAAAAATAAAGCACACCTTCACGCAAAAATCAGCGGGACGCCCCACACAAGGCGCGCACTGTCTACGCCTGAACTCCTAGCAGACGACCGCAAGAAGAAGAAGGAGGAGTTCCTACCAATTATTGTCTGTTGACAGAATAGATAATTTGGTTACATTCAGATTAAACCTTTGCCCAACTTTCAACTTTTAACCTTTCAACTACAACCTAATTAATTATTCATCAATGTTCAAGTTAGTTGAAGTAAAGCGGTACCAGAATACGAGATCAGAAGTGGCACTAACATCAATCAATCGACTCATACAATACAACAAGCAAATAGATACTCGTTCTCAACTCTTCAAGCAACTGGCTTTCAATATTTGCTGACAAGTCGTAGATACTTTCAATAATCGATTTCACGTGAAGTAATAAAATTGTGAATATCATGGATGCCTATTGGAAAATACCGTTATATTGTGTCACTTTATGCGTAATGAAAACTACTCTTACTTCAAGCTCTAATCGTAATATGTCCCAAGAGTTAATTTTGCACATTAGATCTTATGTTAAAGTAATGTACAGACATTATTAATCCACTATAAGACTAAATATTGAGAATATATTTTAACAAAAATCAGTGGTTCCACATTGATTTTAAATCAGTAATAGTTAAAATATGTTTTTTTTCTGTTGGTTTTATATAGAGATTAGTTTCATATAATCTATGGGATGAGCTGGGTAGCCTCTATATGGCTGGCAGTCAGTTGGAGTTCCTTGTGGGTTCCCCGTAGCTTTCTTTGTAAGTTTCGTTCGTGAGGCCATGTTTCGTTTCGTTGGCGTAGGTATGAGCAGAGCCAACTATAAACTTAAGGGCCTTCGGACTCAGGTAAGAATTATGGGAAATCAGACCCCAACTACACCAGACCTCGCATTCCAGTATTGGTGTATATAGACGAATTCATTTTAAAATCAACACAAAATGCTAACTCGAAGTTATATTACGCAACAAGTTAAGTTTAACAATAAGGAATATCAATATTATGAATATTTTTCACCAATAAATAACCATAGACTCGCAGAATTGAGTAAAATTGCAAAAAAGCTTGCATTGTTCTATCAAACCTATATTTTCCAGGCCCCTTTTCTGATCTAGGTCAGGGAACCCCGAGTCAGTTGTCTGGCCTAGTTCTCTAGAGTTGGCTGTGGTATGAGCGACAGAAGGCTGTTCTCTGGAGTCTGTGTTTCAGTCTCACATGCATACTGTGTAGTCTGAGCAGGCTTCATGTTGTGCGTGTGGTGGTTGAGTCTGCAGTGTTCTGTTCTGAGATGAAAGATTGGTGTGTGCTGCTGTTTTCTATTGAGTATGTCGATGGCATTTTGTGGGTGTTTGCTGTTGGTGTGTTGCCTCCACGACTGTTTTTGTTTTTCTTTGATATGTGCCTTGACCTCTGATAGTGACACTGAGTGTTTGACTTGTAACAATTGTGTTCCCATATAGTTAGTTTGTATGCTTTCTCATTTCCTGATATGCTGCAGTGATCCGATATCCCCTGAAGAATAATTTCGTCGATTTCTGAGAGCTTGCTTAATTTGTATTCGGGGTCAGACGCTCAATTCCCTATCGGGTAACTACACACAAGCTGCACGGGCTTGTAAAAGTCTGCGACTCATAGCTGACTGCTAGCGTCAGGGTCAGCGTAAGAACAAAGCTGACCAAAACTCCATTCTGCTTTCCCGTGGCGGTCCCTGAAACAGACCACTACCAAGAAGTCTTGCCTAAATTTGTAGAGATCCCAGAGATAGAAGCTAACCCGGTACCCAAAAAAAGCTATGCTGAAATAGGATGTGTCGGACCGAAAGGTGCAGATACCACAGTTCATACTAAAAACTGAGCTGGTCGCATTCCGTTCTCCGGACTGCATCCTGCTATAACCAGCAGGAGTATGAGAACGAACGAGGAAGAAGAATATGTATTCTAAACTTGCGGGTCAATGTACAAGTTGAAGTTTGTGAACACATTTAGCAACAGGTTTCCAGAGCTGATCACATGTCCACTCAGGTATAGATGGTGTGTTGTTTTTAACGAATGAAAAACTGACTGTATATTGTCCAAAGAGTCTAAAGCCGAAGGATAGACTTCACTGTACTACTGCCTTGTAGTTAGATTTGGGACAATCAAAGGCTAGCGAAGCAAACCGTACACAAAACTAGACGGCAGGCAAACCACGTAGCCCCAAAAAAGACTGGTAACCTGGGCTTACGACGCTCAATAACCCGGGAGGAAGGTTGTCTAAGGGTAGCTACCCTAAAAGAAAATAGCAACCTGCTGCCTTACAGGTAGGCTGGGGACAGCCAAAGGCTGGCGGAGAGCGAACCCAGTAAACGCTGGCTGAAACCGGACACGTCGCCGAAGGATAAGCAATAGAGCTCCAAATGGCGCTGAATGATGTGACGTAAAAATACGTTCTTGGCAAAGGCTGTTTATATATCACAATAAGAATGATAAAATGGCCAAAAAGAACAATCGCGAGAGAGAGAGAGAGAGACTTCATTGCATCGGGATTTACCCCAATATAGCTTTGTCTCTCTCCTCAGAAATGGTATACCATCTGTCGAGAGTATTGCACAAAGCACGAATTCTGTAGCTCCGGCAACAATCCTAGGGTTCTCTGGGAACAGAACGGCACGGCCCGGATTCGAACCCACGACCTTCTGAACGCAAGGCAAGGGCGTAACCATTTAGCCACAGAGACCCCCCCTATATACTGTATATTGTGACCCTTATGATATCTAGCATGAGAGCTCTAGTTAGATTTTTAGATAGAGAGATTGATAGAGTGCGTGTGAGGTGGACTTTTGGGACGGGAAAATTCGGTCTAAGTAGTAAAATATGGGTTGTCAGAAAGCAAATAAAAGTGTTAGTGTGCGTGATGTTTAGCTGTACCGTATGTCTCATTGCTTTGTTGAATGTGCCAGTATCTATCTATCTATCTGTCTATCTGTCTGTCTGTCTGTCTGTCTGTCCGTCCGTCCGTCCGTCCGTCCGCCGTCCGTCCGTCCGTCCGTCCATCTAGATGTCTGTCTAGATGTCTGTCTAACTGTCTGTCTAGATGTCTGTCTAGATGTCTGTCTAGCTGTCTATCTAGATGTCTGTCTAGCTGTCTGTCTGTCTAGCTGTCTGACTGTTTGCCTGCCTGCCCGCCAGCCTGTCTGCCTGCCTGTCTTCCATACATTCCTGCCTGCAGGTCTTCCTCTTTCTCTCTATCCATCTGTCTGTCTGTCTATATATATATATATATATATATATATATATATATATATATATATATATATGTACACATACACACACACATAGATAACATAATGTGCTAGAGGGTATGAAACATACAAAAAGTTTGTTGCTAACAATCGTTCTAAATAGAATCTGTGCCTAGAGACTGATAAATTAGTTATATATCTACAGTCAAGTCTTCTCACTAGTTGCTGGTTTGGGCAGATATTGGGAACGATAGATGAGACAGTGCTAGTGCTAGAGAAAGAAAGAGAGAGAGAGAGAGAGATAGCGAGAGAGAGCTAGAGAGAGCGAGAGAGAGAAATGACATGTATTTGCTTCCGTGTGCCCGTATTATCGATTTCTCTGTGAAAGTAGCTTCAGCTGCAAACATAACCTCTCGCTCTCTCACTCTTTCTCTCTCTCTCTCTCTCTCTCTCTCTCACACACACATGCTATCACACGATATTTCTTTAGCGAGCACATTCTACTACTCTCTATCTCTAACACATACATATACACACACATAGAGACGCACACACATACACTCTCTCACTCACATACACTTCCCTCCTCTCGTTCACTCTCACTTTCATATTTCTATGGCTATATTCCAGTCCACTATGTAACCGTTTGTGTCCATTACTTGAACAGCAGAGATAATCATTGCCTTGATCGTTCTTCCCAGGCTATGATTGATAACTAGCGAAGAACATCAGAGTTCTCATTAACTCAATGTTCTCATGATGATTAGTTTTTGCTTTTTCATTATACCTCTTCTTCTTCTTCCCCTCTTCTTCTTCTTCTTCTTCTCCATATTCGTGTTCTTCTGCCTTCTCTTCTTCTTCCTCTTCTTCTTCCTCTTCGTGTTCTTCTGCCTTCTCTTCTTCTTCCTCTTCTTCTTCCTCTTCTTCTTCCTCTTCTTCTTCCTCTTCTTCTTCCTCTTCTTCTTCCTCTTCGTGTTCTTCTGTCTTCTCTTCTTCTTCCTCTTCTTCTTCCTCTTCTTCTTCCTCTTCGTGTTCTTCTGTCTTCTCTTCTTCTTCTTCTTCTTCCTCTTCTTCTTCCTCTTCGTGTTCTTCTGCCTTCTCTTCTTCTTCCTCTTCTTTTTCCTCTTCGTGTTCTTCTGCCTTCTCTTCTTCTTCCTCTTCTTCCTCTTCTTCTTCCTCTTCGTGTTCTTCTGCCTTCTTCTTCCTCTTCTTCTTCCTCTTCGTGTTCTTCTGCCTTCTCTTCTTCTTCCTCTTCGTGTTCTTCTGTCTTCTCTTCTTCTTCTTCTTCTTCTTCCTCTTCTTCTTCCTCTTCGTGTTCTTCTGCCTTCTCTTCTTCTTCCTCTTCTTCCTCTTCTTCTTCATCTTCTTCTTCCTCTTCATGTTCTTCTGCCTTCTCTTCTTCTTCCTCTTCGTGTTCTTCTGTCTTCTTCTTCTTCTTCTTCTTCTTCCTCTTCTTCTTCCTCTTCGTGTTCTTCTGCCTTCTCTTCTTCTTCCTCTTCTTCCTCTTCTTCTTCATCTTCTTCTTCCTCTTCATGTTCTTCTGCCTTATCTTCTTCTTCCTCTTCGTGTTCTTCTGCCTTCTCTTCTTCCTCCTCTTCTTCTTCCTCTTCTTTATCCTCTTCTTCATCTTTCTCTTCGTGTTCTTCTGCCTTCACTTCTTCTTCTCTTTCCCCCCTGTCCCTTTCTTCTTCCTTATCTTTTTCATTCACTTCTTTCTTCTTCTTCATCATCTTCTTTCTCCGTTACTTCTTCCTCCTCTTCTTTTTCCTTTTTCCTACTTTGTCTTCTTCGCTCACTCATACGAGAAATCTGAAGACGCAATGAATTAGATGGCAAAAGTCATCTCAGTGTCAGCGAATCAAAGCTGGCAGAAAACCCAACTCCTGATCTCTAAGTGGTGGTTTTGGAAACAGGCTGCATAAGCGCAGTTTGTTACGTGAGTTAGGATCCAAGAGAATTGAGGTGAGATCGAGTTCCTAGTCCTATCAGAGATGGACGATAAAACGTAGGTCCCGTGTTCAATTTGAGTACGTAGAAGAACCCTTGGCAGTTCAAAATGGGAAAGAGAAGGAAGGAATACCACTGCCAGGGCAAAATTCATTAGAAAAGATTACATCGGGGACCCTCGCCGGTGCTATGTAGTTCGTGCACTGCAGATGAGATCTTCCTGTGTAAGAAAGAAATCGGAGCACACATGCCTATCCACCGAAGTGCAATGATGATAGTCCTATCAATCAATCAATCTCTTAATGGGAACAACATATCTCAATTTCAAATTTGTATTACCAGCAAAATAGAAACGAAAGACAAAGTAAAGATTTTTTTCCGATCCAGAAGCACTTGAGCTTTTCAGCTCTTCGGCTCGGTGCCATGGACATCGTAACCCTACGGTTCCGCCCGAGTGGTTACCGGGGCCCAAATTTGGGGTGTAAAGAATAGAACCACTGTTACCTGCCACGCATGTCGTAAGAGGCGAGTAAGGAGGATTGGTTGAAATCGGATGCATGTGTCCTAAACGTGTAGAAGTCTTATCCGTTTAGGGGCCTACCAAACCAATGTGCAACGTACACACGTTCTTGGCAAAGATCAAACATATCACAAAGAGTGATTAAAATTGGTCGTAAAGAACGAACGCAAAGAAGAAGAAGAAGAACCCTTCGGTTCGATGCAACGAACACCGTAAATCTGGAGAATAAGTGACTTTTTCTGCCATCCCGCGGAATTGAACCCGCACGCACAGAGGGGTAGTCACCCGTAGTCCAACGCTCTACGAACACGCTGGGCAGATGGGCTAAAGATGTTTAAACTACGCACATTTTACAACAGACTGAGATGCCATCTGTTCGACAATCTAGTAACAAGAATTTCTGATGAGCGGGACTGTGACAGCAGACAAAACGACTACAGAACATCTGTTCCGAACGTAACCAAGATATCGACAACAGTGGAAAACATATGTGATAATTACTAGTACCATTATAGGACAATTTCCTTTTAACACCACTGACAATACAACCTTTCATATCACCAATCGCGGGTTGTGTTCTTAAAAACGTTCATATTGCTAGGCTAGGCAATGGGTGTCGGTCGTATCGTAAGAAATACGATCGTAAGCACATATAACAATATAATAACAATACCCATCCAAGAATATATCAACAGGAAATATCGAATAGCCCGTTATAATGAATGAAAATCGTGGCATATCCCAAAGGACGTAGCCATCAACCAGCAAGTCGTTGATTTTCTAGGCACCACTTATACGTTCAGTAGTTTGCCATTGCTTTCTGAACGGTGGCGCCATCGTCCTTTGTTAAAATCAACGGAAACAATTTGCAAGCAAACTGTCCGCAGCGTGATTCGAACTCAGAACGTCGGTTTAGACATTAAAAAATCAATGGAGAGTGTTGCTATTTGACTACACACTGCCTTCATAAAGACAGAAGAAAAAAGAGTAATGTTCTCTTTTGTTCATCATTCATAAATAATGATAATAGCCGTCCATAGCAAGCGATGATGGCAACAGTCTCAGACGTGGGCTGCTGCACCTCTCTGGTGTGTGCGGAGGTGACTATAGAGTCCAATCCCAGAACACGATCCCCTACTACAGGTCCTAGCCTATCCTAGAACGCGATCATGGTTAGACATGTGCGTGTTGCGCGTTCTGTCTTTTCGCGTTTTCTCTGTGCCTCAACAGCACGATGATTCTCAGCTATCATCATCATGAATAGCCTGCTCGTTAAATTTGACTTTCCTCCACTATCGCCCGACTTTCGTTTGTTTTATTGAAACCTGAGACCTACCTCATCACCTCACGAATTTACCAATATTCTCCTCCTCCTGATTTACACACTGATAATATACACGACAAGCAAACAGAAGACGTCTCCCTTTCAGTCCTCTATTCACACGTTCATCCACATGCGTTCGCACGCGCACGCACTCAATACCTCCCACGCCAAGTCACGTGTGTGTTAAAACAAACGACAGCTGACATTTGTTGTAGGACGCAACAATGGCGACCTAGGACGGGACAAAGAAAGAAAAATAACACTCCAAGAGTTGCTCCGAGGTTCGGTTAGGGGAGATGAGACAGATAAAAAAGGACTGGAGAGGTCATGAATAATCTGTATAACTCATGTATGATTGTTGTCTCTATCACATTTATAATTCTGTTATTGTTATTCCTCCGTTCCATCGCTCTAATTCCATTATCTATCACATTACGTATGTCTCTCTCTCTTCTCTTCGCTTCACTATCCATATAATCTTTTAATCACTATCGTTATTTCATATTTTCATGTTTACAAAATCGTTATTGTTTCACTTCAATATTTCTTCTTTCTATCTATTAAAGCTTACTTTATTCTCTCTATCACTTCAGTATGTTGTTCTGTGTGACTTCTTTATATCCTAATTCCACGTGATTTATTTCTATCCATAATTCCCCATGCATTCCTTCTATCCATAATTCCACGTTATTTATATATTTATGTCTATCCATAATTCCCCATGCATTCCTTCTATCCATAGTTCCACGTTATTTATATATTTATGTCTATCCATAATTCCCCATGCATTCCTTCTATCCATAGTTCCACGTTATTTATATATTTATTTCTATCCATAATTCCCCATGCATTCCTTCTATCCATAGTTCTACATGCATTCTTTCTATCCGTAATCTCACATTTCTTTCTACTCCTAATTCCCCATGCTTTCCTTCTATCCATAGTCTCATATTTTGTCTTTCTATCAGTAGTCTCACATTTCTTTCTACCGCTAATTCCCCATGCTTTCCTTCTATCCCTAGTCTCATATTTTGTCTTTCTATCCGTAGTCTCACATTTCTTTCTACCCCTAATTCCCCATGCTTTCCTTCTATCCCTAGTCTCATATTTTGTCTTTCTATCAGTAGTCTCACATTTCTTTCTACCCCTAATTCCCCATGCTTTCCTTCTATCCCTAGTCTCATATTTTGTCTTTCTATCCGTAATCTCACATTTCTTTCTACTCCTAATTCCCCATGCTTTCCTTCTATCCCTAGTCTCATATTTTGTCTTTCTATCAGTAATTCATCATGACCTCTTTCCATCCATACCCCCACATGATTTCTTTCCATCCCTACCCCCACATGATTTCTTTCCATCCCTACCCCACATGATTTCTTTCCATCCCTACCCCACATGATTTCTTTCTATCCCTACCCCACATGATTTCTTTCCATCCCTACCCCACATGATTTCTTTCATCCCTACCCCACATGATTTCTTTCCATCCCTACCCCACATGATTTCTTTCATCCCTACCCCACATGATTTCTTTCCATCCCTACCCCCACATGATTTCTTTCTATCCCTACCCCCACACGATTTCTTTCCATCCCTACCCCCACATGATTTCTTTCCATCCCTACCCCCACATGATTTCTTTCCATCCCTACCCCCACATGATTTCTTTCCATCCCTACCCCCACATGATTTCGTTCCATCCCTACCCCCACATGATTTCTTTCCATCCCTACCCCCACATGATTTCTTTCTATCCCTAATCTCCTATAATTTTGTTCTATTCCTAATCTCCTACAACTTTTGTTCTATCCATAATCGCCTACAACTTTTGTTCTATTCTTAATCTCCTGCAACTTTTGTTATATCCCTAATCTCCTCAACTTTTGTTCTATCCTAATCTCCTGCAACTTTTGTTCTATTCCTAATCTCCTACAACTTTTGTTCTATTCCTAATCTCCTACAACTTGTGTTCTATTCTTAATCTCCTGCAACTTTTTATATCCTAATCTCCTGCAACTTTGTTATATCCTAATCTCCTGCAACTTTTGTTCTATCCCTAATCTCCTACAACTTTTGTTCTATCCCTAATCTACTACAACTTTTGTTCTATTCCTAATCTCCTACAACTTTTGTTCTATTCCTAATCTCCTGCAACTTTTGTTCTATCCCTAATCTCCTACAACTTTTGTTCTATTCATAATCTCCTACAACTTTTGTTATATCCCTAATCTCCTGCAACTTTTGTTCTATTCCTAATCTCCTACAACTTTTGTTCTATCCCTAATTCTACATGGTTTCTGTCTGTCCCTAATCCCACGTGATTTTTTATATCTCTAATTTCAAATAATTTCTTTCTATCTCTAATTTCAAATAATTTCTTTCCATCCTTATAATTGTTTTGGGTTAATTATCATCTCATTTTTTTTATTGCCATCATATTTCCTCATTACATCATCATCAATATCATCATTCTATTCCAATCATGTTCTAGCACTTTCTATTTATCTTCATGTTCTATCACTTTCTATCTATCTTCATGTTCTACCACTTTCTATTTATCTTCATGTTCTACCACTTTCTATCTATCTTCATGTTCTACCACTTTCTATTTATCTTCATGTTCTACCACTTTCTATCTTCATGTTCTACTACTTTCTATCTTCATGTTCTACCACTTTCTATCTATCTTCATGTTCTACCACTTTCTATCTTCATGTTCTATCACTTTCTATCTATCTTCATGTTCTACCACTTTCTATTTATCTTCATGTTCTACCACTTTCTATCTATCTTCATGTTCTAGCACTTTCTATCTATCTTCATGTTCTATCACTTTCTATCTATCATTTCTACACTTTCTATCTATCTATTCATGTTCTACACTTTCTATCTTCATTTCTAACTTTCACTCTTCATTTCTATTTCTTCTCATGTTCTACACTTTCTATCTATCTTCATGTTCTACACTTTCTATTATTCATGTTCTATTTCTCTATCTCATTCTACACTTTCATCTTCATGTTCTACACTTTCATTCATCTTCATTTCATGTCACACTTTCATCTATCTTCATGTTCTACCTTCTATCTATCTTCATGTTCTACCACTTTTATCTATCTTCATGTTCTACCTTTCTATCTATCTTCATGTTCTACCACTTTATCTATCTTCATGTTCTCACTTTCTATCATTTTCATTTCTACCACTTCTATCTTCATGTTCTACCACTTTCTATCTTCATGTTCTACACTTTCTATCTTCATGTTCTCACTCATCTATCTTCATGTTCTACTTTCTCTATCTTCATGTTCTACCACTTTCTATCTTCATGTTCTATCACTTTCTATCTATCTTCATGTTCTACACTTTCATATTTCATGTTTCATTTCTATATCTTCATGTTCTCACTTTCTATTATCTTCATGTTCTACCACTTTCTATCTATCTTCATTTCTACACTTTCTTTTCTATCTTCATGTTCTACCACTTTCTATCTTCATGTTCTATCACTTTCTATCTTCATGTTCTACCACTTTCTATCTTCATGTTCTATCACTTTCTATCTATCTCATGTTCTACACTTTCTATTATCTTCATGTTCTACACTTCTTCTATCTTATTTCTACCTTTCTATCTATCTTCATGTTCTACCACTTTCTATCTTCATGTTCTATCACTTTCTATCTATCTTCATGTTCTACCACTTTCTATCTTCATGTTCTACCACTTTCTATCTTCATGTTCTACCACTTTCTATCTATCTTCATGTTCTACACTTTCTTCTTCATGTTCTACCACTTTCTATCTTCATGTTCTAACACTTTCTATCTTCATGTTCTACCACTTTCTATCTATCTTCATGTTCTACCACTTTCTATCTTCATGTTCTACCACTTTCTATCTTCATGTTCTACCATTTCTATCTACTTCTTCATGTTCTACCACTTTCTATCTTCATGTTCTACACTTTCTATTATCTTCATGTTCTACCACTTTCTATTTTCTCATCTTCTACCATTTCTATCTTCATGTTCTACACTTTCTATCTTCATGTTCTACACTTTCTATTTATCTTCATGTTCTACCACTTTCTATTTATCTTCATGTTCTACCACTTTCTATCTTCATGTTCTACCACTTTCTATTTATCTTCATGTTCTACACTTTCTTATCTTCATGTTCTACCACTATCTATCTTCATGTTCTACCACTTTCTATCTTCATGTTCTACACTTTCATTATCTTCATGTTCTACCACTTTCTATCTTCATGTTCTACCACTTTCTTTATCTTCATGTTCTACCACTTTCTATTCTCATGTTCTACCACTTTCTATCTTCATGTTCTACCACTTTCTATTATCTTCTTTCTACCACTTTCTATCTATCTTCATGTTCTACCACTTTCTATCTTCATGTTCTACCACTTTCTATTTATCTTCATGTTCTACCACTTTCTATTTATCTTCATGTTCTACCACTTTCTATCTTCATGTTCTACCACTTTCTATCTTCATGTTCTACTACTTTCTATTTATCTTCATGTTCTACTACTTTCTATCTTCATGTTCTACCACTTTCTATCTTCATGTTCTACCACTTTCTATCTTCATTTTCTACCACTTTCTATCTATCTTCATGTTCTACCACTTTCTATCTTCATGTTCTACCACTTTCTATCTTCATGTTCTAGCACTTTCTATTTATCTTCATGTTCTACTACTTTCTATCTTCATGTTCTACCACTTTCTATCTATCTTCATGTTCTACCACTTTCTATCTATCTTCATGTTCTACCACTTTCTATCTTCATGTTCTATCACTTTCTATCTATCTTCATGTTCTACCACTTTCTATCTTCATGTTCTAACACTTTCTATCTTCATGTTCTACCACTTTCTATTTATCTTCATGTTCTAACACTTTCTATCTATCTTCATGTTCTACCACTTTCTATCTATCTTCATGTTCTATCACTTTCTATCTATCTTCATGTTCTATCACTTTCTATCTTCATGTTCTATCACTTTCTATCTATCTTCATGTTCTACTACTTTCTATTTATCTTCATGTTCTACCACTTTCTATCTATCTCATTTCTACCACTTTCTATCTATCTTCATGTTCTACCACTTTCTATCTTCATGTTCTATCACTTTCTATCTATCTTCATGTTCTACCACTTTCTATTTATCTTCATGTTCTACCACTTTCTCTCTATCTTCATGTTCTACCACTTTCTATCTATCTTCATGTTCTATCACTTTCTATCTATCTTCATGTTCTACCACTTTCTATCTTCATGTTCTACCCTTTTATCTTCATGTTCTACTCACTTTCATCTATCTTCATGTTCTACCACTTTCTATTTATCTTCATGTTCATTTCTCATCTTCATGTTCTACCACTTTCTATCTATCTTCATGTTCTACCACTTTCTATCTTCATGTTCTACCACTTTCTATTTATCTTCATATTCTGACACTTTCTATTATCTTCATTTCTACCATTTCTATCTTCATGTTCTACCACTTTCTATCTTCATTTTCTACACTTTCTATTTATCTTCATGTTCTACCACTTTCTATTTATCTTCATGTTCTACCACTTTCTATCTTCATGTTCTACCACTTTCTATTTATCTTCATTTTCTACCACTTTCTATTTATCTTCATGTTCTACCACTTTCTATCTTCATGTTCTACCACTTTCTATCTTCATGTTCTACTACTTTCTATTTATCTTCATGTTCTACTACTTTCTATCTTCATGTTCTATCACTTTCTATCTATCTTCATGTTCTACCACTTTCTATCTTCATGTTCTACCACTTTCTATCTTCATGTTCTACTACTTTCTATTTATCTTCTTTTTCTACCACTTTCTATCTATCTTCATGTTCTACCACTTTCTATCTTCATGTTCTACCACTTTCTATTTATCTTCATGTTCTACCACTTTCTATTTATCTTCATGTTCTACCACTTTCTATCTTCATGTTCTACCTCTTTCTATCTTCATGTTCTACTACTTTCTATTTATCTTCATGTTCTACTACTTTCTATCTTCATGTTCTACCACTTTCTATCTATCTTCATGTTTTACCACTTTCTATCTTCATGTTCTACCACTTTCTATCTATCTTCATGTTCTACCACTTTCTATCTTCATGTTCTACCACTTTCTATTTATCTTCATGTTCTACCACTTTCTATTTATCTTCATGTTCTACCACTTTCTATCTTCATGTTCTATCACTTTCTATCTTCATGTTCTACCACTTTCTATCTTCATGTTCTATCACTTTCTATCTTCATGTTCTACTACTTTCTATTTATCTTCATGTTCTACTACTTTCTATCTTCATGTTCTACCACTTTCTATCTATCTTCATGTTCTACCACTTTCTATCATCATGTTCTATCACTTTCTATCTATCTTCATGTTCTACCACTTTCTATCTTCATGTTCTATCACTTTCTATCTATCTTCATGTTCTAGCACTTATCTTCATGTTCTACCACTTTCTATCTATCTTCATGTTCTACCACTTTCTATTTATCTTCATGTTCTACCACTTTCTATCTTCATGTTCTATCACTTTCTATCTTCATGTTCTACCACTTTCTATCTTCATGTTCTACTACTTTCTATCTATCTACATGTTCTACTACTTTCTATCTTCATGTTCTACCACTTTCTATCTTCATGTTCTACCACTTTCTATCTTCATGTTCTACTACTTTCTATCTATCTTCATGTTCTACCACTTTCTATCTTCATGTTCTACCACTTTCTATCTTCATGTTCTACCACTTTCTATCTTCATGTTCTATCACTTTCTATCTATCTTCATGTTCTACCACTTTCTATCTTCATGTTCTATCACTTTCTATCTATCTTCATGTTCTAGCACTTTCTATTTATCTTCATGTTCTACCACTTTCTATCTATCTTCATGTTCTACCACTTTCTATCTATCTTCATGTTCTACCACTTTCTATCTTCATGTTCTACCAATTTCTATCTATCTTCATGTTCTACCACTTTCTATCTTCATGTTCTACCACTTTCTATCTATCTTCATGTTCTATCACTTTCTATCTTCATGTTCTACCACTTTCTATTTATCTTCATGTTCTACCACTTTCTATCTTCATGTTCTACCACTTTCTATCTATCTTCATGTTCTACTACTTTCTATTTATCTTCATGTTCTACCACTTTCTATTTATCTTCATGTTCTACCACTTTCTATCTATCTTCATGTTCTACCACTTTCTATTTATCTTCATGTTCTACCACTTTCTATCTTCATGTTCTACCACTTTCTATCTATCTTCATGTTCTACCACTTTCTATTTATCTTCATGTTCTACCACTTTCTATCTTCATGTTCTACCACTTTCTATTTATCTTCATGTTCTACCACTTTCTATTTATCTTCATGTTCTACCACTTTCTATTTATCTTCATGTTCTACCACTTTCTATCTTCATGTTCTACCACTTTCTATCTATCTTCATGTTCTACCACTTTCTATCTATCTGCATGTTCTACCACTTTCTATCTATCTGCATGTTCTACTACTTTCTATCTATCTTCATGTTCTACCACTTTCTATCTTCATGTTCTACCACTTTCTATTTATCTTCATGTTCTACTACTTTCTATCTTCATGTTCTACTACTTTCTATCTATCTTCATGTTCTACCACTTTCTATCTATCTTCATGTTCTACCACTTTCTATCTATCTTCATGTTCTACCACTTTCTATCTATCTTCATGTTCTACCACTTTCTATCTTCATGTTCTACCACTTTCTATCTTCATGTTCTACCACTTTCTATCTTCATGTTCTACTACTTTCTATCTATCTTCATGTTCTACCACTTTCTATCTTCATGTTCTACCACTTTCTATCTTCATGTTCTAGCACTTTCTATCTTCATGTTCTACTACTTTCTATTTATCTTCATGTTCTACTACTTTCTATCTTCATGTTCTACCACTTTCTATCTATCTTCATGTTCTACCACTTTCTATCATCATGTTCTATCACTTTCTATCTATCTTCATGTTCTACCACTTTCTATCTTCATGTTCTAGCACTTTCTATCTTCATGTTCTAGCACTTTCTATCTTCATGTTCTACCACTTTCTATCTATCTTCATGTTCTAGCACTTTCTATTTATCTTCATGTTCTAGCACTTTCTATCTTCATGTTCTAGCACTTTCTATTTATCTTCATGTTCTTCCACTTTCTATCTATCTTCATGTTCTACCACTTTCTATCTATCTTCATGTTCTACCACTTTCTATCTATCTTCATGTTCTACCACTTTCTATCTATCTTCATGTTCTACCACTTTCTATCTATCTTCATGTTCTACCACTTTCTATCTTCATGTTCTACCACTTTCTATCTATCTTCATGTTCTACCACTTTCTATCTTCATGTTCTACCACTTTCTATCTATCTTCATGTTCTACTACTTTCTATCTTCATGTTCTACTACTTTCTATCTATCTTCATGTTCTTCCACTTTCTATCTATCTTCCATACTGGGACATTTGCTGCTTGAAATAATATTCATTCGTCAAACGCTCCATATCGACCACTTGTTAAACCACTCTTTGTGATTTGTATGTGATCCGAGCCTAAGAGCGATTGTACGTTGTGCCAGTTTTGCACCTTACAAGTAGGTCAGCACATCCGAATTCTTCTACGATTTTTATTTACCAGGATAGCTTCACTAGGTCCCTATCTCAGTCGTCTCCTACAACGTGCCTCGCAGTGTTACTATATTTTGCTCTCCTTCGACACCCGACAACACACGGGAGTTTCATAGTAGTGATGCCGTGTATATAAATGGCACTGGAATATACACATACCACTCAACCATCAGTAAACATCTTATTTGCAGAACGTCACTCTCATCACAGCCCCGTCTGAGAATATCTCGATCTCAAGCTTGACCCTTACTCTCCTAATCCATACCTGTCTTGTGTACAATCTCCTTAACTGCTAGCCAAAATAATGAAATAAGAACACAGTTAGATCGTAATATAACAAGGAAAAGAAAATCTACATTCAAAGTTCAAATACTTGTACTTATGGATATACTAGTTACATATTATAAGAAGGAAATGATGATGAAATCAATATGAAAGTAACTAACACATGATGATTACTACAAAATATGAGCAAATACTAGATTAGAACAGGTTGTCGTTCTGCTCCTCAATACAAGGAAAAATCTACTCTCTAACCACGTGTGTACAAAATTCAAAATGGACAACTCAACAATATGCACACGTGGATAGACGCTCTAGACATCAGAACATGTACTTCAAGACTGTCCTGTATATTGTAGATCTCACTGGCCCAGTGAAACAACAAGGAAAAGATAAACTACACAGACCTGTGTGTGTGAGAGAGCTACAAAAGACAAGTGAAGTTTATACAAGAGACAACATTGAACATATAGACAATATTGGTGATCGCGAGATATATATATATATAGACAATATTTCAAACGAACGAAAGGAAGGAATGAAAATAATGATCCTCTAACAAACAGAAATACGATTTCATGAACATAAATGAAGTACTTTGAATGTAGGTCATATCAAATAGACTATAACAACACACAGAAAGAGGTAACTAGTAGTATTTATTTCTTCTTCTCTAGTCTAACAAGATACTTGTGAGTGAGGGTTGCTAGGGTGCTCAGTTTCTGAGAGTCTGGGAGGACAACACTGGTAGGTGAAGAGAGGTAAGGAGGGAGATTACTATGGTCATATAAGGAAGGATCGTTTAATGCTGCGCTGCCTTATCGATCACACACTGTGTTGCCATAGCGACACTAGCGCAGTTTGGCCATATTTAGAATCGGCATCGATCGGTGCGGTTAGAAAAGGGCATACCGACAAGCCGGGATCTCAACGCTAGTTCTTTCTTTCTCCATTGATGAAACTTTTTCTACTCTGCCGCTATTTTTAAAAGCCTCTCATCCTCCATAGCTAGTTCTTCATCTTGGCCGTTTCTGTCCAAGGGTAGCACGTTGGACAGAAATCCGTTTCATGGGCTGTGGTCGGATGTTATCAGACGATTTGCCAGTTGGCCAACAATGTTATTTTGATTTTAAATCTAAAAAACGTGTTTGGCTTCTCTTTGTTTTCCACCGACAGCGTGTAATATATATATTTCTAGCTGTGTGTGACTGGTATTAACTTTGCGTTATAGTGTTCAGATAATATAGGAATAGATAGCATTCAATATTTTCCGATTATTACGTAATTTTCGAAGTATATTGATTGTTCTAATAAACAACATTAAGTGTTGGTCTCTTATTTATATTATTAGATAACAGTATAGTACTGACTTATGTCACTTTTATTTTTGTAACTTGTTAGTGAATTTTCTTGTGTGGACGCTCAGGAAGTATACGCTGTTTTTTTTTTTTGTACTTCATTCATACTTCATTGATAATATTGAACAATTGTGACCAAAAATGTATTGGCACATTTTTATGTGTGAGTTTTGGTATTAGTTCGGATCGAAGTGCACAGAACAACGCTGGCGCGGGTGTCGGCTCAAAGTCTGGTTGGATTCCTTTGGTTGGCAGCAACCACGCTTGTTGTACTTCTGCAACAAGCTGATTCCAATATTGAAGAAGTGTTGTGTTTGGTGGGTTTTCTAAACCTAGATGTGAACTGTGGTTTTTGTGTCCAGGTTGCTGGAAGAACGTTGTTCGTATGTGGAGTATTTATTCTGCTGGCTATGATTTGATAGTGTTCACAAACGTGGTACATCTAGTTTGTTGGATTGAATATGTAACACAAGAAACAGTTATATATATTCAGAATAATCATTATACATAAATTATAAATATATCAGGCATTGATAGAAGTAGTGTCAATAGTATGTCTGTCTGTCTGACATATTGGCAGTAAAACGTACCAATCAATAAGCTGTGTGTTAGATCTTCCTGGTATATTTGTGGATACATATGTATCTGCTTCCAGTGCCTTCTCATGCAATATTCACTCCATGCACGTCTTTGATTCGAAATTGTGCAATCCACGATCGTTTGTTAGACTTATCTGTTAGGGATGTATTGGTTTTTGATATAGAAATCGCTGATGCACAAACATGGATGGTTTCGTTTAGTCTTCGAGTTCCATTATTCATCTTTAATATGTATATCTATGCTGCATGTATGCCCATTATTAATTCTGTACTACGTTTTCTGAGTGAAGATTAATGTGCGTTTTAAAACTGGTCAGATTAATGTGGTGGAATTATACAGTAGAGAAAATCATTGTTGTGTAATCGGGTTTATAAGATTTATGTATACTGGAGTACAACATGACGGGTCCAGATTTATGTTTAACTTTCTTTTATTATTGAGTTACAATCATTTGGGTTTTATTTTAGTTGATCGGATTTGACTTTATGGTCAAGATTGTTACGTGAGTTACTCTCAAGTAAGGGAGTCGATATTTAACTTTCTTGGATTGTGTACAATGAACATATTAACAGATTTGGAGAAGTATTAAAATAACTGTTTATAACTTGGTAGTTGTACTTGCTGTTATAGTACAAAGATAACTTGGCAGTTGTACATGTTGTTATCGTACACAGATAACTTGGTAGTTGTACATGTTGTTATAGTACACAGATAACTTGGTAGTTATGGTACAAAGATAACTTGGTAGTTATGGTACAAAGATAACTTGATAGTTATGGTACAAAGATAACTTGGTAGTTATGGTACAAAGATAACTTGGTAGTTATGGTACAAAGATAACTTGGTAGTTATGGTACAAAGATAACTTGGTAGTTATGGTACACAGATAACTTGGTAGTTATGGTACAAAGATAACTTGGTAGTCACCTCTTACGACATACCTTGTAGGTCGCAGTATTACTATTCTTTGCTCCCCTTGCGAACCATGCCAATACACTGGTGCATGGTACATCCTAATTTCGGTCATTATTCTCTTTCCGACCTCCTTCGTGATTAACTTTTTAATATTTCAACATATATTTTTATCTCAATTCGTCTGTTTTTAGTATTAATTTTATTATTTGCAAAGAAAAATAATTATTAACAATTTGCGTAATGTTTGGGAACGTGCCATTGAGCCATGGAGATTGTTGTCATTGCTCACCTGTGTCTAGCTCATTCAAACAACGCGGAAATCCACTCTGAACAAAATCAATGTTTGAATGTGAATTGATTTTACTTAAAATATTCTGCAACGGAAACTTTTTTTACATTTACTGTTCGAAAAAAAAAAAACCGAATTAATACAAACTTGTAATTTTCTGTAATAGAAAGTCTACCAATTCAAAATAAATGTTTCAAAATATTTCACAATTTTCCGGCCAAGTACGACAGCAAATGAAGAGTTTTTAAAACGCACAAATTGTGTAACATTGAAGATCATTATTTCAAGACGAAGATGGATTACGCATTTATGTTGTATCGTATTTCAGTAGTTGCATTGGCTAGGACAGATCTCTGATGGTCAGCGGATTCACAACGAAGGTCTGGGTGTCCAAAAGAAACATTGAGAATAACTTTGAAAGGATTGTACCCTGATGTGATAAACAGTAGAAAAACTGTAGAACGGCGCAAAGATTGACATCTCTTGTGGAAGCCGTGTATGTCATACCGAACAGGTAGAGAATAGATGATATTAGAATAGAAGGTCTCGATTGCTATTGAATTTATCAGTTGCTTCAATGCATTCTTTATTAATTTATTACATTATACGTTTTTTAAAATTTGGTAAACAAATATTGTAAACAGATAAATGCCCCGAAACAATCCTGAAAGCAATAAGGGGAGGTAAGATTATTGTCAAAATGAACACAGCTGGACTAACGCATTTTCGGTTAGGCTCACGCAAGTGCTTAGGCTATTGGTTCCTGACCCTAGATAAATACTTGAGGATCTAAACTACAAGTACATCTGAAGTTGGACAAGGCACGTATGTAGGGCGGGGAGACAATGATAATAAGGAAAGCAGGCCTTCACGCAAAAAACAGTCAAGATGAACCATACAAACAAACTACGTCTGCATTCATAGCGAGCGAAAGCGGAGGAATAAAAAAAAAATGAACACAGTGATATAGCATGGAAACATGAACATATGGACACACAACATCTTTATCAGAGATGCGGTTTTACAGAAGAATAATGAGAATCCCATGAACTGCTTGATAGAATAATACACAAGTTCGACAATAATCAGGCCATATTAAAGATCAATCACAGCCGATCTTTGAAGTGAAAATGGCAGCTGGTCTGATAAAAATAGAAAGAGAGAGAGAGCAGAGAATAACTGGCAGTTTGTTGGCAGAGTAATACAAAATAGTGAAGAAATCTATAGTGTCCATAGAATTAGCAACAGACCCTTCTGGACAAATAAAGACATCGATTTTCTTCTTTGTCTAATATATGAGCGAGGCAACAGTGTAGCGGTGCAGGTGAGGTTAGTTATAAATAATTCAATAGAAACTCGTCTTGAGTTGTGATTGAATCGCAGATTACATTTCTAAAGGTTTTGCCTGTTACACTTCTCAGTTGTCTACTTCTTTACAATTCTTATTATGGTTGTATTATCTATAATGATATGTGCCATATGTTGCTAGTTTACAGGTAGACGAAACAGTATGTAACATGTTTTATTGGTGGGGTTTTTTTTGTCACTCAGAACAAATGAACGCAGTGAGTTCGAACTACCTTCAGTCTTGTCACACAGAACACAGACACACAGTTAGTCTGAACTACCTTCAGTCTTGTCACTTAGAACACAGACACACAGCTAGTCTGAGCTACCTTCAGTCTTGTCACTTAGAACACAGACACACAGTTAGTCTGAAATACCTTCAGTCTTGTCACACAGAACACACAGTCAGTCTGAAATACCTTCAGTCTTGTCACACAGACACACAGTTAGACTGAACTACCTTCAGTCTTGTCACACAGAACACATACACACAGTTAGACTGAGCTACCTTCAGTCTTGTCACACAGAACACACAGTCAGTCTGAAATACCTTCAGTCTTGTCACACAGACACACAGTTAGACTGAACTACCTTCAGTCTTGTCACACAGAACACATACACACAGTCTGAGCTACCTTCAGTCTTGTCACGCAGAACACAGACACACAGTTAATCTGAACTACCTTCAGTCTTGTCACTTAGAACACAGACACACAGCTAGTCTGAACTACCTTCATTCTTGTCACACAGAACACATACACACAGTTTGGCAGATCTAATGTGTTCTCTGTCCTTTATTTATAACACACCCACACAGTAAGCCCCCAACTGTTCGTTATTTTATTACTCAAGACAAATCCACACAGTCTGTTCGAAATAACTTGTTCCTTGTCTTGTCACTCAGAACTTTACTGTATAAAGTTGAAAGACCCCCACCTCCTCCTCCCGCTACATTCCTTTGTCAACCTGTTCCCTTCAATGTATGTTGCATTAGATAGATAGATTCACGCACGCACGCGCGCGCACACACACACACACACACTCACACAGAGAGAGATCAGTTAGTATTTATATGAGGACTATCATCATAGCAGTCCGGGCACGCCCAAAGGTGCCCTGATCTCCGCCTCAACAAACCCAGCAGCGTCTAGCGGCCCAACACGCCAGTTCGATGTTGATTAATCAATCTCTTTGAATATGTGGCAATGGTATGTCGTTCTTTTACGGCAAAGATATATATATATATATATATATATATATTGGCCATGTGTTGCCGGGCTCCCAACGTTGAAAGAATATTAACACTGCGACCTACAATGCCTGTAGAAGCTGTAGAAGGGACAACTGAGATGTGGGCCTAGAGAAGCTACCTTAGTAAATAAAAAGCGGCGCAGAAATCAGATGTGTTGGTCTACTTGTAGGCTCATAACAGCCACAACGTACAATCTCTTTTAGGCTCGTATCACATACACATCACAAAGAGTGGTTTAACAAGTGGCCAATCTGGAGCGTTGGAATAAAAAAAAGAAGATAAATATATTGTTAATATAAATTGATATATAACAACGATCAATACCATAGTTTGCCACTGGTAAACTAAAAATACAAATTTAACACCGCATTCCCCAATATAAGTCACAGTTAGGGAATGTAAGAAAGAGAGCAAGAGAAAATAATTAGTGCTAGCGATTGCCACAGGCAAATACTCGAATAACTACCGAGCAGAGGAGAGGCAATAAAAGAGGCGGCCGAAATGATCTTGGAGAGAAGAAACACTACACGCAACAAGGTCGTGATATTCACTGATGCTCTATCGGTCATCACGGCACTCAAATGCGTTGGCAAAACTGAGATGAATGAGCTCAAAACGTCCTCGCTGAACTAACGAGTTCACTCCAACGCACCGTCATCCAATGGATACCGTCACACTACAACGTTAGGGGAAACGAAGCAGCCGACAAACTAGCCAAAGCAGGCAGGAAACTACCTCAGACTGATCTCGGGATCAGTTATGAGGAAGCCAAATCAACTATCGGTTCGCACTATAAAAGCAAATGGACAAAGATCACCCTCAGTACACAGACAGTGACGGATACTATGGTCTCTCTCGCAGTGAACGAGTTGCCATACTTCGCCTCCGTACCGGACACAACAAGCTCCGAGCCCACATGTTCCATAAATTTAAAATTGGCACAACTAGCCTGTGGCCCTGCAAAATGGCAGACATGACGGCAGAACATGTCCTGCAAGACTGTCAACAGTTAGCAGGAATAAGGAAAGAGTCATGGCCACAACACACAGAGCTTCGTGAAAAGCTGTACGGAGGAAAGGAGTCCCTTAAAACCACAGCAAAATTCATGATAAAAATTGGTTCATCAGTCTAGGCCGGGAACGCAAAGAAGAATTTAGAAGCATTGACTTGAAAAAAAGTGGTGATTTGGAGTATTATGGGAGTTACTGAATGTATAAGTAAAGAAATGATGCATATATATTTGTGTGAGCCTTGGCAATAACTTGGTCGATATGGTCCCTAAAGCATAGACTGCGATCAAATTTTACACCCAAATAACTCATAGATGCTGTTCGGGTGAGTGTATGTCCATCTAACGTAACATGTGGTGTGTCAGACTTCACAATGTGATTATTTGGGGAGAACCATGATAGCACAGCTTTGGTATGGTTTATCGATGCACCAGAAACAGCACACCAGGTCATTATGCGGTTCAGTTCTTCCTGGAGTTTATTAGCTCTCCTAACAATTAGTCCTCCGCAAACAGTGAGACTGGAAAGAATTCAGAATGAGGCTATGCGCATCATTCTGGGATGCACCAAAGATATACCAGGAGTGTCAATGCGATTCCTTCTTGATCTCCCAACTATTGCTAACAGAATTGAAACTTGGAGGGTTCGATCATATCTAAGAATCCTTGCAAACAAGGAACATCCTCTCCATGAAGAACTCATTAAGGAGAAAGGGTGTAGACTCAAGAGAGGCAGATCATGGCTGAGTCAGGCGGAAGATACGCTTAGGAAAATATGTGATATTTCCGGAATTGAAACAGGACAGGAATGGATTGCTGTGCCACCCCAATTTCCGACTGCTTTCACCGTTATTACATCTATTAAGAAAAACTGCGAACAAAATAATCTATCACTGCTAAACGTGGAGGTGGAGGCTCTCTTGAATGACATCATCAATAATACAGATGTGGTTATTTACACCGATGGTTCAGTCATTCGTCAACAACGCTGTGCGTGGGTTTTTCAGCACGCTCAGGAGGTAAAATAATAAGAGAGGTCAGTGGGGCCTACGCAACAACCACAAGTAGTTTGACAATGGAGGTTCGGGCGGTTACGGAGGCGGTGAACTGGTTGGCATCTCACAACTACTCTCGTGTTTTCATACTCAGTGACTCCATGAGCATGATTCGTAAAGTCGAATCAGGTATGGTGAGACGCAACTGGGTGGAGGTACTGGTACAGACAATGATCAGAGAAATCACCTTTATTTTTGTCCCTGGGCACGCAGGAGTTAGGGGTAATGAACGAGCTGATAGATTGGCTGGCTTAGCTACAATATCAGGGGAGCTGCAATGGATCAAAGTGACATTCTTCACGCATTGAGAGAGTCTTTCCGAATAGAGGAGTTTCAGGGCTGTGAATCCCACTCGCTGACCAGATTGAAAGAGATGGGTGTCAATATTGGTGCAGCCCGAAAAGAACGACATACTAAATATGCAAAGAGATTGATTAATCAACATCGAACTGGTGTGTTGGGTCGCTGGACGCTGCTGGATTTGCTGAGGCGGAGATCGGAGCAGCTATGGACATGTCCGGAGTGCTATGATGATAGTCCTCATATAACTGATAACTGATATGTATGTGTGTGTGGGTATATATGCATGCATGCATGTATTTGCGTGTGTGAGGTAATTTGTCATGGAGTGGTGTATTAGAGTCTGCGTGTAATAGCTGGTGAGCGAGTGAGTGAGCATGAATAGCTATTAAGTATATTACTGTATTAACTTAATAAATATGCTGGTACATAACATATTTTCTTTATCAGACACACGTTTTATAGAATTGAGAATAACGAAGTGTGCGCAGTAGCTGGTGAAATGTAGACTTCAACCGGTGACATTAGCCCGTTCAGATCAGTCGAGAAATCGGAAATTCCCGTTAATCTGGGCCTGACTTTTATATATGTTTGATAGGACGCGGTAAGATTTATTACAATTTTACGCAGTTCTCTGAGTCCGTCGTTATTTATTGATAGAAAGTGTTAATCTTCTTCTTTGCGTTCGTTCTTTACGATCAATTTTAATCATTATTTGTGATATGTTTGATCTTTGCCAACAGCGTATATACGTTGCACATTGGTTTGGTAGTGCCCTAAACGCATAGACTTCTACACGTTTAGGACACGTGCATCCGATTTCATCCAAACCTCGTTAGTCGCCTCTTACGACATGCGTCGCAGGTAACAGTGGTTCTATTCTTTACGCCCCAAATTTGGGCCCCGGTAACCACTCGGGCGGAAAGTGTTAATGATACTGATATACCTTGCGATAAATTTAATTTGTTACATAAATTAACCGTGTTTTCGCATGTTGTCTTGTTTTTCAAAGAATTTTGTCTTTATCCAACAATACTGAAATGTAAATATCACATGACGTGAGTGGTTTGGTTTCCGGGAATTTCCATTTGAGCTGGACGATCTTATGACTACAGCGATATATGACTGGGCAAATAAGATATATACGAAATGCTGAAAAACGCAAACAAGCAAGCAACAAATGTGAAGTATAAAGAAGAGCTTTTTTCAAACATCAATCTTTATCTGACAATTAGAGATGAACAACAAGTAGTTTATATTATTCTTTAAAACCAGACAACCTAGCTGCTGGATTATCATGTTAAAACATGTAGCGATGACGATCAATTATATCACTATATTGTATCTGTCTTGTGATATTATAGCACTAGACATTCTTTCTAACAACTTGTCCTAATTACTTTGTCACTTTATCCTAACTCGTTACTCTGTGTATCCCCCTGTCTTTCTTTTTTTTTTTTTGCGTTTGAAGTATCCTGTTGTAATATATGCTCATGTGGCATTAATTTCTAAGAAGGGAATCAATACACTTTTACTTACCATATTTGTTTCCCAACTGGGACAGCTTATTTCAGTAATATTACTTTTAGGAAATCAAAATAGACATTAAACCATTATGTATGAGAAATATTTCCGGATTAGTGCATCTTTTCCATAGTCGTCTAGGGATTTTTGTGCTGAAAGATTTACTTGCAATTTTGCTCCAGTGCTTACAGAAGCGTAGAATTCAGTGAATAACAGCATATTGCAACATTCCAGAGAATTAAACGGCAGGCATACTTGCTAAACAAGTTTAGGCACTGAAATAGAATAATAAAGGAATCGCGTATGTGGTTGTCAAAACAGCTATGAAAACTTCACTGAAATCAAAATGGGAACATGTCCTCTCAATTCAAATAACATGCATATCTTCGTTTTCTGCGTTCTCACTAGATTGTGATTTCAGATTCTCAGAAAAAGGCATAGTCTCCCTTAGATTGCCAGCCACGATATGCAGTTTGTCCTGGACGCTTGTATAAGTGGGTTCTTTCTTCTCAGGTCTGCATACTTGAGCAGTTCTGTAGGATATCCTCTGTCGTCATACTCGCCAAGCTACAATGGCAAAGGCTGTTGGTGCTTATCTTGAATCTAGTGTACAGGTGGTGTCTCAATTGTGTTGTGACCTGTCCGGAGACGAAGCATGACAGTATGGTCCCTTCTGGACAGTTGGTAATATCCATAATCCATGTTGTGTTTTGTGTGTTCTTTTTCCCACTTTGGTTTATAATGCCTTTTGGTGATGGTTTTTGTTTCTTCAGAACTGATCAGATCGTCATCTTGAGACATCCCTGCTTCCTCTTTAGCCAGTCTGTTAGATCTTCATTCATCTTAAGCTTGCATTGTGAGGGTACCCACGAGATTACTACAATGCTTATCATCATCTACCTAGACAGGGTCAGCTCATTGTTTTTTCAATTGTGCACATGGCACAACCGACTGAGACAGAATCTATACCACAAGTTCAGGATTGGCACAACAGATATGTGTGTCATGTCTGTGGCACCAGCTCCATGACAGACATGCCCAATATACGATAGTGAATAATACATAAGATAAGCTCACCACATATGAAATGAAATGCTTGAGGAAGGCGATTTGGGGTGGGGTGGGGGTGGGGGTGGTTCACCAGGAAAGAGAGACTACAAAACGAGGACATCAGAAGCAGAATGGGCATAACTTCATGCACCGAATACATTGAAAGACAACAAGTGCAGTGGTTCGGACATTTAATGAGAATGAAATACAACCAACCACCAATAACAGCATACCATAAAAATAGATCAGGTACTACAGTCAAGTGAAGAGGAAGAAAAGATGGATAAACAATATCAAGACCACACTAAATAAACATGAACAACAACAAGGGCGACTTATCTGACCCTGGATCGAAGTCAAATTAAAGCTCCCATCACTACGCTTAAAGGCAAGAGTGGACAACCAATTCCATGATCCACCTGGAGATAGACAATAGACTATATACGATAGTGAACGAAGAAACAAGTGATTGATCATGTGCGATCATTTGGGAGGGGGTAGAGAACCATCCATGAAAAAAAGATTTTTTATGCCACTCATCCCTATTCCCTCTGAACAACTGTATGTGTACACCCATGTAAGCATCTGTTGTTGCACTTTGAACACTACAGATTTATTTGTAAGTATCTATTGTTGTTTCTGCTTCAACTTCCAAGTTTTATAATTTCATTTCCATGAAACATAAGAAATATTCGATAAGCTTCATTGAATCAATTAGCGCCCGAGTGGTTACCAGGGCCGAAATAGGGGTGTAAAGAATAAAACCACTGTTACCTACCACGCATGTCGTAAGAGGCGCCTAAGGAGGTTGGGGGGAGGGCTAGCTACCCACACCGTAAAAACACTAGATGGCTACAGAACGGAGAGCGAACCGAGTAAACGCTGGCTGAAACCGGACACATCGCCGAAGGATAAGCACCAGAGCTCCAAACGTAAAACACACCAATGCTAAGGCTGCATGAATCAGATTTCCACATGAATAGAATTTATGGGGAGATCTGGTACATCGGTCTGGGCGGTGATCGAGAGAGAGAGAGAGAGAGAGATAGAGAGAGATAGAGAGAGAATCAATTAGGAAGTTAGTACAACGGACAGTTGGTACCGAGATAAGGATTCAAGAAAATGAAATAAACCAATGTGTCGACAAAACGTGGGATGTAATAGCGCAGCTCATAGAACGTTTCTTGTTGTAATCGTACATTGCCCGTGGGTTGCCGGGGTTTGCACTGGGAACAAATAATAGTGGATATGTGACTTACAAAACTTGTCGTAAGAGGTGACTGAGGTAGGGGCATAGGGTAGCTACCCTAGTAAATAAAAAGCATCGCAGAAATGTGATGTGTTGGCCTACTTGTAGGCGCATAACTGGCACAATGTACAATTCATCTTAAGCTTGAATCACAAAGAGTGGTTAACAAGTGGTCGTTATGGAGCGTTTGAAGAAGAAGAAGAAGTAATCCTACACATGGAACAGCTTTCTTGAATCTGAAATGAAACCTTAGCAAAACATGTAATCACAAAGTACTGTAGTCTTGCAAATGACAAAAACAATGACAAAAAACAGCAACGTTTCGACCAACAAGGCCTTTATCAAGCAAACGAACAGCAGGAGTGACAAATTTAAAAAAACAAATGGACGATTAAATACAAACGTTTCTAATGAAAATCTGGGGAAAAAAAACGAATAACGAAATTTCGGCCTTGTTGGTCGAAACGTTGCTGTATTTTGTCATTGTTTTTGTCATTTGTAAAACTACAGTACCTTGTGATTAGGTATTTTACCAATCAAATAGTTTTACTGCAGTCTCATCTATTTTGTGAATAAATGAAACCTTAAGGCTGTAAAGACAAAGGATTACATCGGGTTTCCCCATATGGCTCCTTTCATCACGGCGTAAATGGCACGCCATCTACCGAAAGTGTGACAGAAAGTACGAAATCCGTAGCTCCAGCAACAATCCTAGGGAAATGAAATTCTAGAGTTCAATCCTGTCCAAATAAAACAAATTATAATAAAAGTTTTAAAAAAATCATACTTGTATCAGAAAGTACATATTTCTTTGTCTGACATAGGGAACAGAGTGCAAACTCATCAATCAATCGAACCATGAATTAAAAACCTGTTATTTTGATTTCCATAGTTCCTCCTCCATTGTTCGTGACTGTTAGGTGATATCTGTTCTCTCCTCTCCCCTCTCTCTCTCTCTCTCTCTCTCTCTCTCTCTCTCTCTCTCTCTCTCATTACTGCCTACTAAAATGTTTACCTTTTCTGTCTGGTCATTTTTATAGTGTAATCAAGTCACGTGATTATACAATACATCTTGATATAGGTAATCATGTCTTCTTGTAACTACTGTACTTATCCATGTCTATAACATTTACTGAATCTTTGTTTACATCAACAACGTTTAACTATTCTTCTTCGAAAGCTCCATATCGACCACTTGTTAGCCACACTGTGTGATTTATATATGATGTGAGCCTAAGAGCGATTGTACGTTGTGCCAGTTATGCGCCTACAAGTAGGCCAGCATATCCGATTTCTGCGACGCTTTTATTTACTAGGGTAGCTTCCCTAGGTGCTACATCAGTTCCCTCTTAGGACATGTCTTGTAGGTCGCAGTGGTACTATTCTTTGCTTCCCTTGCGGGCTCCGTCACCACACGGGCGATTTAACTGTTCATATTTGTTTCCATTTGTCCATGCTTTTCTACATCTTGTAACAGTTGTCCATGCTTTTCTACGTCTTGTAACAGTTGTCCATGCTTTTCTACATCTTGTAACAGTTGTCCATGCTTTTCTACATCTTGTAACAGTTGTCCATGCTTTTCTACATCTTGTAACAGTTGTCCATGCTTTTGTACATCTTGTAACAGTTGTCCATGCTTTTCTACATCTTGTAACAGTTGTCCATGCTTTTCTACATCTTGTAAGAGTTGTCCATGCTTTTCTACATCTTGTAACAGTTGTCCATTCTTTTCTACATCTTGTAACAGTTGTCCATGCTTTTCTACATCTTGTAACAGTTGTCCATGCTTTTCTACATCTTGTAACAGTTGTCCATTCTTTTCTACATCTTGTAACAGTTGTCCATTCTTTTCGACATATTGTAACAGTTGTCCATGCTTTTCTACATCTTGTAACAGTTGTCCATGCTTTTCTACATCTTGTAACAGTTGTCCATTCTTTTCGACATATTGTAACAGTTGTCCATGCTTTTCTACATCTTGTAACAGTTGTCCATGCTTTTCTACGTCTTGTAACAGTTGTCCATGCTTTTCTACGTCTTGTAACAGTTGTCCATGCTTTTCTACGTCTTGTAACAGTTGTCCATGCTTTTCTACGTCTTGTAACAGTTGTCCATGCTTTTCTACATCTTGTAACAGTTGTCCATGCTTTTCTACATCTTGTAACAGTTGTCCATGCTTTTCTACATCTTGTAACAGTTGTCCATGCTTTTCTACATCTTGTAATAGTTGTCCATGCTTTTCTACATCTTGTAACAGTTGTCCATGCTTTTCTACATCTTGTAATAGTTGTCCATGCTTTTCTACATCTTGTAATAGTTGTCCATGCTTTTCTACATCTTGTAACAGTTGTCCATGCTTTTCTACGTCTTGTAACAGTTGTCCATGCTTTTCTACATCTTGTAAGAGTTGTCCATGCTTTTCTACATCTTGTAAGAGTTGTCCATGCTTTTCTACGTCTTGTAACAGTGTGTTATGTCCTCTTGACGTCTATAAAAAAAATATCTCTGAGAGCTGACCTCAATCAGAACATAGACATTGCTGGCAATACTTACCCATATTCAAAGAGTTTTATGGAGGCTATCCAAATTGGGAACATGACGTAGGTTTCAGAAAACTGGCCGAGAAATAGGAGATATAGAGAGAATGAGAGCTACATTTGATCAATACTAGTCAATGAGTTGAAGTTTTGATCGGGTCTGTTTTGCGTCACGTATTTTTCCTTTTTGGGATTATTTTTTGAGAAGCAGAACCAGGCGGCTGAATGATAATATGGCGCGTGTTTGTAGGGGCGAGTAGATAATTTTGGAGTCTTGAAATGGAAAAGTCAATCACACAATGTGGTATGAGACAGCGGAAGAGCTAAATAAACTATTGTAGCCAGAGATGGTAGTTAAGATAGTAGATTTAGGAAACTACTATATTTGATAGCATTTATTTAGCTGTTTGTGTTTTAGATGTTTGTGTTTTAGCTGTTTGTGTTTTAGCTGTTTGTGTTTTAGCGATAGTTGACGATACACGAAGAATGTGACATTGATACACACATACGATGATTGATTGATTCATAGGAACATCATTGTTGCTCTAACCATGTGTTACGATCTCTTTCTTACACAGGAAGATCTCAGCTGCAGTACACGAACTCCGTAGCACCGGCGAGAGTCCCCGATGTAATTTTGAAGATGGTGAAGATATTTTTGTAGAAATTTTATTTTAATCTTTTTCTAATGAATTTTGCTCGTGCAGCGACTTTCCAACCTGTTCTTCTCGATTTTGAACTGCCAATGGTTCTTTTACGTGCTCAAATTGAACAAGGGGCCTACGTTTTATCGTACATCTCCAATAGGACTAGGAACTCGATCTCACCTACTCTAAGATCAGGGATCTCTGGAAAAATATATAAAAGGCTCTACGAGGAAGCGAACATGGTTCTTTTGGCACGAGAGACAGCACCTAACCTTTACGCCACAAAGAGTACGATGAAATGGAGGCAATTATGAACACGGCTAATGAAAAAAGCTACATTTGAATAAAGAAAGATAAAGAGACAAAGATAATGATAACGAGTAGGGACCAGAAATAGAAATATAGACTGTAAAACTGAAGCCTATGAGACAGAGATCTCCTAGATATAATGAAGTCGTGTAATCAAATATCTAATTAAGAACAAATGTACATTCGTTGCTAAAGCGTATTACTATAGTGAATGACTGAACAAGTAGACACATTCTTCAATGTTAATTCTCGATATAGCTCTCAAACAAGCCTTGGCCCCGCTAACATAAGACCTGCTGATTCAGGTAAAAATTCTAGGAAATCAGACCACAACCGTCGCGTGACCTCACATTCCAGTATTGTTAGATAAAGACATCATTTGAAAAACAACATAATATGCTAAATCAATGTTAAATTATATTAGAAATTCAGTTTAACACTAATGAATATCAATATTATTCACATTTTTCATCAATAAATAACCATGGACTCGTACAGTTGTGTAAAATTTCAGAAAACCTTACAGTGTTCTATCATACACTATAAATACCAGCCCCCATTAAACAGGAATTTTGGTTTTTCCGTCTGAACAAGTCGGCCTTATGTTGCCGGGGGCCACGGACAAGCTAGCTACGTCTACATAAAGTTTTCCAGGAGGTAGCAAAATCAATTTTTTTAAATTTTGGTAGTTTACTACGCGGAAATGGAGAAGATCAGATTCACATAAAACTGTTATCAAAAAGCAATTTTTCATGGGTGGCTCTTGCCCTCCTATTGCCTTAATGTATGGACGCCTATGCAGTTAGAGGAAAATTCTATAGACATTTGTTACCAGAATTTGCACCTAAAACATTCATTGTATTCAATGCAAATAAAATGTTACAGTTCTGGAATAATTATGAATAGAAAGTGAATAACTGGAATATTAGAAATCTGTAAATTAAACATTGTGGTCATATCAAGAAATATAAATAGACTTGGAAAAGATGTCGCTTGGTACAAATGAATGGTGAATGTTTAAAAAAAAATATTATTAGACCTGTGCTCCATATTTATATGAAAGGTTTATTGTTATAATTATTTTTGAGTCATATGAGATTTTGTTCTTATTTAGTATTTCCTACATTCTGCAATCTGAAGTTGATACTTTAAGCGTATACGTCAAAGTTTACTTAAACCTATGTTCGTTAATATCCAATCTAACGTATTGCGTAGAGACTGCCCGGGGTTAAGAAATTCGTTGTTTCTCCGATGGTAGCGCGTGGGTGTAGTCTGAGAATAAGGACAGTGTTGAACAGCAGGCGTAGGTGGAGGAGATGTTATATATATCTCACTTTGTTATTGAATCAGTTTCATTGAATTGTTTACAGTTTGAACAGGTTTCTGTTTTGATAAACTTCTGATTAATTGAAAGATTGCGTGATTCTTTATTATTTATCTGATAGAGAAAATAGAGAGAGAGAGATAATGTGTGTTTGTGTGTTGACATGAGCCATATGTGTCGGAATGCACTATAAACATGCGTTTCATCTGACACGTATTAAATTATAAGTCAGTAGATGTAGTAAGGTAAAGTGGGAATTTATATACATAAAATATTATCAGTAAACCGTAGCAATAATTCCTCAGGCTATCATAGATTGGATTAAAGTTAACAACCACAGTAGATCAAAGGGGCTTTGTTGCAGAAACTACACTGCAAAAACGGATGCTGCTGAAACAAAATAATTGCAACACTATGTTCCATTAGAAACGCTGAATCGAAAAAAACACTAATATAAATGTTGATTGACAAGTGACTGTCATATCATATGTTCTCTTGGAGAGAGAAAGCAATTAGAATGGAAAGATACATACATATACACGCACGCTAGCTTGAGACTCATTGCCTTACATATCATCTGCCTATTCATCTCTGTTCTTATCCTTCTCTTTCTAATGGTTGACACTTATCTATCTATTCTCTAATCATGTTTTGCCTTTCGGCATCAGATCCAAAAAAGAGGCACTGTACAAGGTAGATTTTAGTGCCTCGGATCCATCGATTATGTTGTCGTCCACTGTGTCTGTTGCTGATGTATCTGAGTGCTAGTGCTCTTTGTGGGAGACTGTCTTGTGGTAACCTTGATACATGTCAGAACCATTTGACCTGTTGTTTCTTTATAAAGTGTAGCACCGGCGAGGATCCAACTCTTCTTCTAATTACGTCATTTCTCATCTTATCTCTTCTTGTAACATTTAGAATTCTCATTAAAACTTCATCTCTTGTCGTTTGGATTCTTCGTTTCTCATTTGTTGTCAGTGTCCAGGTCTGACACTGATAGGAAAGAGTTGATAAGAAAACTGTGTATATATACTGTATCCCGGACAGACTCATAATGACTCAATCACAATCTGTAGATGACGACGGTGTGTTCTTGTGATTCATATCGTTATCTTCATTACACTCATTTCTGATTTCCATACTACAGGGTGTTCAACTTAAAATCAGCCTGTAAATGGAGCTAATCTGGCATATATGCATTGAAATGAAAAGGTTCAGTTATGACGTAGTATAGGTCAAGATTGTGTGATGGTGTGTAATTGTAGTGCTGGAAGGGGCGATGAACAAATGGGACGTAGGACGAGCTAGTCAGAACTGGTTTAAATAGTAAATAAACACACCTCAATGTGTACCTGGCAACTTTCGAATTGTCAATGGAGCTGCAATTATCTTGAACACACTGTAGTTCTCTGCTTACTGCTTGTACCATCAATGTTTCTATTTGTTTGTTTGCGTTCGCTCGTTCTTGACCAACAATTTGATCATTCTTATTGTGATGTATAATTGATCTTTGCCAAGAACGACTAAGCGTTGCACTCCAGTTCTGAATTTCGGTTTTTTTCTTCTTCAATATCTGCTTCATTTCTTACCATATCATCCATCCTCTAACATGTGGCCATTGAATGACTTTAACATGCTTTTATTATGCATATCTTGGCTGAAATCGGATGCACGTGTCCTAAACGCGTAAAAGTCTATTCGTTTAGGGGCCTACCAAACCAATGTGCAACGTATACACGTTCTTGGCAAAGATTAAACATATCACAAAGAGTGATTAAAATTGTTCGTAAAGAGCGAACGCAAAGAAGAAGAAGATTATGCATATCTAACATTCTCACTGCAGCTGCTTTAGAAAACGGTGTCCGTTCTGTCATTAACAGATACTGGACAGTGAATCCACAGAAAATGGATGGAGGCTTATACTTGTGTAAACGATCATCCACTCCTGACTTGGCCATCCATTTCGGACATTTGGAAGTGTAGATTGAGACGGACATGATAACTGACATCATTAACGGGTTTTAATAAAGTCACTTCATGTCGAGACTGCTTCAGTTGCCTTGATATCGATTCTCATTATATATATATATATATATATATATATATATATATATATATATATATATATATATATATATATGTTCGTGCGTGTACGTTATGATCAATGACTATTATCTTATAAAATCTGCTCTGCGACAGCCCTGTACCTTGTTCAACTGAAACACCATTTTCCTGATTTATTTCAAGCAGCAAAGACACGTCGATTTATAAATGTTAGACGAATGTTAAAGATGTCAAGTTTGATCAAAATAAAGAAGATTACAGTAATGTCATAAAACATTAGGACGTTTATAAGATAAAATTATGATTTGTCAATGCTCTCCACTTTCCAGAAGTAGCAATTATAGGGGAAAATACTTATCTTATTCTTCCCCTAAGGCTCACGTCCTTAATTGCTGTAAATATCATGCCTTTCTTGCTTTCGTGTTCTAGTTTAAAAAGGTACTAAAGGCGAAGGATTCACTTTATTGCATTGCACCGTGTTTTCCCATATAGCTTCTTCCCTGTCGGCAGAAAGGGCCCGTCATCTACCGAAAGTGTTGCACAAAGCACGAACTATGTAGCTCCAGCAACAAACCTTGGGATCTCATAACCAAATTGCACGTGTGATTCGATATTGATGTGAATCCACAGCCTTCAGAACGACAAACTTTCTAATCTCTTCGCCACAGAGAGCCTCTGCAGAGGTCCTAGTCAGATCATCGTATTCATTAGACCAATATATTGAAAATATAACTGCGTAAATCTTGGTTGTACTATTTTGTAACGTGTTTAACGAAGTAATTTTCTCCTGGTTTGCACGAACAGAGCTCTGATCATATATATATATATATATATATATATATATATATATATATATATATATATATATATATATATATATATATATGTTGTAGAAAGGAAGGAAGGGGACATTATCATTGTAGAAAGAATGGGAATGAAATAGTATGATACAACAAGGTATGTACTAGCTTGTATATACGTCCCCCCAGTATGATACAACAAGGTATGTACTAGCTTGTATATACGTCCCCCCAGATGGAAAATAAGTCCTATGACTTTATTTACAATATCATTCTTATTTACAAAACGGTTGTCTCCGTTACCTGTGTCAGGGAAGTAGGCCATATCAAAATCGTAAGCCCATGCAAAATGATTCTCGTCAACTTTCCCTCCCCAAAGTCCAAAGTCTGAGTATAGTAAAGCTTAAATATGGTTCACAATGTGCATTCCACACTGACAATGGCCAAATCGACTGGTTTACGGTTGAAACCGGATTAAAGTATGGTTGTATTTTATATCCGCTATAAATTGAAGTGAACTCCGCCGTTCTCAGTTCTAAGCGCAGATTAATGAGAAAGAAGGAGGACTTGTACCCGAGGCCAGCTACCTCACTACTGGTAATTTTTATAGATACAGAAACTTGCAAGGAAGGACACCATCCCTAAAGAAACACTGAAGGGAACTTTACTGTGAGAGGCGAGAAATATCGGACTAAATTCTATAGAAGAGATTAAACAAGTTGAGAATAGTATTATGGAAAACTTACTTGCAGGTTCAATGGCACGAGAGGAAAATAATAATAATACTAAAAAAAAAAAACTTATCTGTGTATCTTTTTCTGTTTCTATGCGTATCTTTCTCTGGATCTTTGTGTATCTTTCTCTGTTTCTATGAATAAATTGTACTTTCTGTCCGGAAATAAAACAACAATCAACGCGTCCATGTTAATCTTCCTGCAAGAGTTTCTTATTTTTTAAGATTCAAAACTACATAGCGAGCATATCATCCATCTGCAAGAAGTTGTATGCGTTCTTTGACCCGGAAGTTGTAAACATAATTTGGTCAATGTGACAGACTTCGCGCCATTATGAATAATCTGACATTGTAAGGAATTCTCTCTCGTTGTTGTGATACATTCTCGCGTTATTGTGATGAATGCTCGTGTTATTGTGATGAGTGCTCGTGTTATTGTGATGAGTGTTTGCGTTTATATGATGAATACTCATGTAATTTCGATAAATTCTAGTGTTATTATGATGAATGCTAGCGTTGTTGTGATGCATTCTCGCGTTGTTGTGATAAATGCTCATGTTGTTGTGATGCATTCTCGCGTTGTTGTGATAAATGCTCATGTTGTTGTGATGCATTCTCGCGTTGTTGTGATAAATGCTCATGTTGTTGTGATGCATTCTCGCGTTGTTGTGATAAATGCTCATGTTGTTGTGATGCATTCTCGCGTTGTTGTGATAAATGCTCATGTTGTTGTGATGCATTCTCGCGTTATTGTGATGAATTCTCGCGTTGTTGTGATACATTCTCGCGTTATTGTGATAAATTCTCGCGTTATTGTGATGAATTCTTGCTTTATTGTGATAAATTCTCGCATTATTGTGATAAATTCTCGCGTTATTGTGAAGCATCACTCTTTTTATTATGAATCCTCGCGTTACTGTGATGAATCCTTGCGAGACCAAGAACAATATTTCATTAAATCAACAGCCTCGTGATATTCCTGCTCTTTATTTCAATATCAACATATTTTAAAACTATAATGTCATGTTCTTTCAACATGTAGTGTATATATATATTGTACTCGGTGGTATCTAAGCTTTTTGTTAGTGATCTTGAATTCATTATTTATTTACGAATGTATATGTTCAGAATTAAGAACTTTTCTGTCATAGTGATTTGAATGTTTTTATTTTAAATTGCATCAATAGTTGAGTTTGAAGAAAAATGGAAGCGAAGAAGGGATTGAATTAAATCACACCCAAGTACTAACTTGTAGGACTGTGAGGCCCCCACACCGTACACTCCTCTGGTATTAAGTGAAATGACGGTATCTGTGTCATTTAACGTTTAGTTGGCAGTCAAATTACAGGTGTCATTCAGATATTTGAATAAATATTTCATATGAGTTTCTTATAACGTTAAAACTAGTGGATTATTGCTCAATTTTTGTATACCAACATGGATACGGCCAAGTGGATTATTGTTTCTTCCATTCTGAAAGGTAAGTTTTATTGTTTTGTGTTTTGATTTCCTGTTCTAGCTTTATTGTCTTTGATGTCGTCGGTTTTATTGTCAATTTCTCACACAACTTTTTGGTTCAGCTTAATTTCAGTTGAAGTCAGAAGACGTGTTATATTTCATGTCATTTTACTGTTGTATTTCAACGAAGAAGACAAAGTGTATTCTCTATCTCGCATGCGCAAGTTATGCTTACCGATACGTACGGTAGAACCGGCAAACCATGAGAGAAACCATAGTAGATACAGCAACCAACTCAGAACGGGAGTTGTTAGTCTAACCACACTGAAATACGTGATTATGAGGAGATCGGTGCAATTATAAACATGTCCGATGTCAGATACAGATGGTGTTCAAGTGAACAATGAACTGTTGTAAACGTTAAAAGCGTATTGTACAATACAATTTCCCCCCGTTATTATGCTATCTGTGCCAAATCGTGACGTTGACATCCAGCGATAGAAGAAAACTAGTCACTACAGAGATGAAATGTCTACGCAGAGTGCTGGAAGTATTAAGAAGAGATCTGTTTAGAAATGAAGACATCAGGAAAACAGTGGGTACAACATCAGTACTGAACGTCATCAAGAAACAACACATTAAATGGTTCGGCTACATATGCAGATTACCAGCACACAGTGCGCCTTAAAGGGCAATGCTACTAAGATACTGTGCATGTAAAGCAAAACGGTTAACTCAAAAGCAGTGGCGGTTCGTCATTAAGGACCAGTGGGGCCGGGCCCAACCCAAAATAATGTGTAACGTGTATTTATTTTATAAATTAAAATATAACCTAACCTAAAACCATGAATTTTCCGAAAATTTTTGTCTGGCCCCACCAACAAAAATGAGCACGAGCCGCCACTGTTCAAAAGGTAGGCCACAGAAATAATAGAGGCATTGAAAGATTCCATGTACAGTCCATTTGAACTCGCCGACAGTGACAGAATAAGAGATCTTACACAATAATTTCTGCTGCAAATCAGACATTTTCCCCAAATCAGAAAGTCGAATAATATTCATTATTAACTGAGTCAACTTGGAAATTGATTGCATCGAGAATAGATGATACTTTGATAACAGACTCCCTTGTTCTCACCATTGTGTGGTGTAGATTCCTTGGCTCCATAGGTATCTGCGAGTAAACATTTAACTCATGTAGAATTCCAGGCAGACAATAGCTACTCTAACAATTTGTGTTCCAGATAGCGGACAAGAATGAAATTCTCATTCTATAGAATGTCGTACCATGTGTTATGATACCATGTGTAACTTTAGAATATTCTTCTTCTTCTTTGAACGCTCCATATCAACCACTCTGTGTGATTTGTATGTGATCTGAGCATAAGAGCGATTATACGCTGTGCCAGTTATGCGCCTACAAGTAGGCCAGCACATCCGATTTCGGCATCGCTTTTTATTTACTAGGGTAGCATCCCTAGGGCCTACATCAGTCGCCTCTTACGACATGTCTTGTAGGTCGCAGTGGTACTATTCTTTGCTTCCCTTGCGGGTCCCGGAACCACACGGGTGGCTTTAGAATATTAAAGAGGTTTTAGAAACTATGTCGCCTCAATGCTTAATTTAAGGGTTTAAGCACTGGTGTAACTGCTGGATAATACATACTTCGCCTCCGGGCGGGCACAACAGAACGAGACACCACCTGTTCACTAAATTCAAGATAGGCACCAACGACATGTGCCTCTGTGGCTTGGCAAGTATGACAACAGAACATATCGTACAGAACTGCCCCCAGTATGCAGACCTGAGAAGAAAGAAGTGGCCCACTTACACCAGCCTCCAAGACAAACTGTATGGCGTGGCTGATAATCTGAGCAGACGGCTGCCTTTATTAGAGAATCCGAAATCCCAATCTAGTGAGAACGCAGAAGAAGAAAGATTATGGGTAATAACGACGTTTAAGCACCCCGGGTCATCATCATCATCATCAACCCTATCGCGTTCAAGAAGAGCACACACAGCATAGAAAAAAGTCTCAATTTTCTTGAGCAGTTGCTTTCATTTTTTCTGCCTCTGTAGTTGTTTGCTTTTTTACAGTGGGTGTTCGCCCAGCGCCATACGTTCTCCACCCATTTGCCTTTTCCGACATACGAGAAGGAACAATGTTTCTATTCTGCGCTATCCAGGAAACCACACTCGACTAAGTAATTATACCTCCTAGTCAATTTTCTTTACATACTTATTTTGTAATACTTATGTATTATCTGTATTCAGATTTTGCTGACGTATTATAAACTGGTTAGAAGGTTAGATTCACGATCAATTGGGAAAAATCAAAACTATTTCCGGTGTTGGCATGCTCCAGTCGATCCATATGTTATAGTTCAACATGGATCGAGGAGATAGAGAAGGAAGTAGCAAGGAAGAGGTCGACCCACCCCACCTTCAAATACATAAATGTTTCGGGGTCTCGTTGGTGAAGTGGTTAAGGCGTTTGACTTGCGTTCTGAAGCTTGTAGGTTCGAATCCGGACTGTGTCGTTCAGGTCACATGCGTATTTTTTCGGAGATATCTATGATTATTGTGGAAGCTACGGAGTTTGCACTTTGTACAACACCCTCAGAATTGCTGCCATGAGGGATGGAGCCTTACTGCGAAACAGGAGCAATGAAGTCAATCCTTCACTTTTAGACAAAAATGTAAAATATACCATTTATCCTACGATAGAAAGAACTTGTAATCAAACATAGAACTGTACAGCTTAGGGATAAAGTAAAAATATGTTTTATCCAAAGAGCACAAAACACACCAGCTAGTATACACTTAAACCATCTGCTGGGGAAGGCTGTGCACTTATGTGTCTTCCCATATTGCTATGAGGTTGAGTCAATAACTAATAACCTTTCTGGGATATATAAAGAGATAGAGTTTAGAGTGAAAAAAGCAAATGCTGTAACCTACCAGCTAGCCAAATTGTTAAGGCTCCCAAAAATTTCACTGACAGCTAAACAACAGATGATCAACGGCATTTTCATACGTACTTTGTGTTACCAGAGCAAAACATGGACGATGAGCAAACCGCAGTCGCAACAAATAACTACATGTGAAATGCGCTGCCCGCAAAAAGTTACAAACAAAACTAGAAAAGACAATTACCATCAGCATAAGAGAGAAAATTAGCACAGAACCTTTCTTGAATTACATTGAGAAACACAGAATGAAAAAAATCATCCAAGCTTCACAGTATACAGTCTTCTACAACGGAACATCAGGAAAGAAGACGAGAGGAAGACCTCGAAAAAGATGGTTAAATAGTATAGCAGAATGCTGTCAAAGAGCAAAAATAACAAACACCCAAGCCACCAGAACAGCGTAAGACAAAAATAGAAAAACCATGACACTGGGTAACAACCCAATAGCAGTGTGACAACAAAAGAAGAAGATGAAATCACGTTTACCTTCTAACTGCTACACAAACTTGCGTCTGTGAACGTGTATATATCACTACGTACGAGTATAATTCACTGGTTGTTGTATACTTAACTATAGACTCTCTACCCTGACATTAAGTGTATTGGAATTATTTGTAAAGGTTCTTAATAATTGTTGCGACATTACTTTTGGGGAAGTACTTATTTATATCTTATTATTAGACAAAATTTCATTCCGCTACTTTTGCTCAGTATATGGTATTACTCAGTGGCGGCTCGTCATTAACGGCCAGGTGGGCGGGACACCAAAATCATGTATAACTAATATGTAAATACTAGTATATAATCTAACTCAAAACCATGATTTTACCTAAAATATTTTCCCGGCCCCACCAACAGAAATGATCACGAGCCGCCACTGGTATTACTAATGCAAGAAAAGTTATTTTATCAATTATATTGCTGACATATTTTTCATGCCGTGATGTTTAATTGCTCTAAATATGTTCTATTTCGTCCTTCTATATTTGTTATCCTGCAAAAATAGAAAAAAAACATGTATTAAATCAAATGAAAAAGTGGGTCTAGATGTGGTTGTTTGTTGCTGTTACTGATCAAGTAGTCTTGTAAACTTTTATGATTTTTTGTTTTGAAGTTTTATGCAATTTATTATATTGTTGGGGAATGGAGAGTGTACAATTCATGACCACGCCGGGAATATATATCAAGAATATTACAATCAAGAAATGGGACAAACTAACATTAAAAATGAGACAAACTAGAATGTGCATAAAAATATAGATATTAGAAACCAATAATACTAAAAAGACAAACACAACAAAGAATATTGAAATAGAGAAACAAGACAAGGAATATCGCTGAGACAGAGACGTTAAAGAATGTTATGTCTCCTCTCTTATATACATTTATAAAAGCTAGCTAAATGCAGTGGCGTAGCTTGATAATGCGAGATATATGTGCTGCTATTTAAAATGAATATGTGCCCATCTTTTTAAACCTCTTTTCCCTTTTCATTGAAAAGACAAACTATATTCAATTACGCAATGATAGATATTGAACTGGAAAACTATGTTTTAAATAGTACATATTTCAACTGACATGTTTCATTTGAAGATTAGGTCTATCGTTATTTTCTATTGTAGAAACCTCTCTCTGACGGCATCATAACATGTATTCTTCCTTCTAACTTTGCTCAAAAGTTTCTTTTGAATCGACAAAAGGCTTAGACTGTAGAATTTATCTTGACCTTACGTAGATCTGCGGCAACTGTGGATTAGCTTTAATGCTGAAAACGACATTTCAACAGACGCAGTGACTGCTGGAATAGTTATAATCAATATCTGCTAGTTTGAACACTTCTATGAAAATCTGAACTGATATCATTTTTAACGGAAACATGACAACATTTAATGACTTACTGTAGAACTAATCCAAACAATAGAGTACCGCAAGTTCATTTTTCAATCACACATTCCTCCATAAACGTCTTTTAAAAACCAAGCCACCTAATTGTTAGTGCTGTTTTCCTCCCGCACGCATTCTCTATGCAAAACCACAACCGGTCCACCAATCTCACCCCTCGTCCGCTAATAGTTCACATTAGTCTCCGAAGAGCAGCACGAGTTAAGACGGAACCACCGAGTGACTTTCGAAGAACAATTGTCGTAACTACTAAATACTAACACCCATACGCGTGATAACGCTTCCATAGAGACCGCTTAAATTCGACAGTAGACAACTACTTATAGTTTATAAATATTTTATAGTAAATATTACTGTGAATACTTAACAGGATAATTACGTTAGTGTTATTTTTATTCTGGCCTGGCACAGGTGCGCGCCGCACACCTAACACGCATGGAAAATACTGGTTAAAATAGAAAAACGCTACAAAGAATATTAGAATAGAGAAACAAGGCAACGAATATTAAAATAGAGAGATACGACCAAAAATATTAAAATAGAGAAATGAGACCAAGAACAATAAAATAGAGATATGCAACAAAGAACAATAAAATAGAGATATGCAACAAAGAACAATAAAATAGAGATATGCATCAAAGAACGTTAATATAGAGATATGCAACAAAGAACAATAAAATAGAGATATGCAACAAAGAACAATAAAATAGAGATATGCAACAAATAACAATAAAATAGAAATATGCAACAAAGAACAATAAAATAGAGATATACAACAAAGAATATTAAAATAGAGATATGCAACAAAGAATATTAAAATAGAGATATGCAACAAAGAATATTAAAATAGAGATATGCAACAAAGAATATTAAAATAGAGATATGCAACAAATAACAATAAAATAGAGATATGCAACAAATAACAATAAAATAGAGATATGCAACAAATAACAATAAAATAGAGATATGCAACAAAGAATATTAAAATAGAGATATGCAACAAAGAATATTAAAATAGAGATATGCAACAAAGAATATTAAAATAGAGATATGCAACAAATAACAATAAAATAGAGAGATGCAACAAAGAATATTAAAATAGAGAGATGCAACAAATAACAATAAAATAGAGATATACAACAAAGAATATTAAAATAGAGATATGCAACAAAGAATATTAAAATAGAGATATGCAACAAAGAATATTAAAATAGAGATATGCAACAAATAACAATAAAATAGAGATATGCAACAAATAACAATAAAATAGAGATATGCAACAAATAACAATAAAATAGAGATATGCAACAAAGAATATTAAAATAGAGAGATGCAACAAATAACAATAAAATAGAGATATGCAACAAATAACAATAAAATAGAGATATGCAACAAAGAATATTAAAATAGAGAGATGCAACAAATAACAATAAAATAGAGAAACAGGACAGGGAACATTAAAATAGGAAACACGATAAAGAATATTAAAATAGAGATATGCAACAAAAAATAATACAATTGGGAAATGGAACACGGCACATTCAAAAAAATCGATAAACACTATTTTTAAAAAACCACATTAAATGGAGAAAGGTTATATCCGGCCAAGAACCTCAGATGTTTTTAACTCTGCCTCGTTTCTTATACATTGAACTTTTGACCTCATGGAGCGTCAATCTGCCCCGCGTCGTCATTCCCCAGGCTTGTTCCTGATTGAATCTTTCCTACAGAAAACACGCGCACAACAAATGTGAAATATATGTTACATTAAGTGATCACTATTGATTTCAGGGCGTTTTTGCCTTGATGTATTTATCGGTTGACCTGCTTTGTGTTGTAAAGTGTCTCAGAGAAACGTGTACGTTTTGTGTTGTGTGTTAAAATTGGATGCAGATACACGGAGAAGTTGGAGAGGTTTGTTTGTTAGGTGGTGGATTAAGCTTCTCTGTGGCAGAGACACGCAATTTCAACCTATAATGGGTGTCTTTTTTTGGTTATATCAGAGCGTAATGGTCTTTTATCTTGACGTGGTCTGGGACTGGTACTAGAGCAGATCGTTTGTTGAATATTGTGTTCTGGTAAGTGTAGAGTACCGATAAAGACTTTGTCTTGTTCTGGGTCATGATAAGGGCTTTTTGTGTTGATCTGGCTTTTAGTCCTGTGAAGGACTTTTTGTGTTGGTCTGTGTACGATTCGTTTGAAGTTGCAGGCTGGCTGGCGTGATGGTGGTACTATTGTCGGACTTCTCTCCTGGACGGCTAGTGTTCCGAGGTGTGCTGATGGTAATCGGTCGGTGGATGGGCTCCGTTCTTTCTGGTCGGCGTCTCGTGGAAGTCAGTCTGTTGCTTGGTGCTGCCTAGGTGGAGTTATAATAAGGACTTTTGGTCTTGACGACATAACAGAACATAATATAACACTTAGGCGATGTTGTCTCCCCATATGTCCTTCAAATCTGGATGACACTTTTATATTTTTCAAGCTGGAAAATGTAAACAGAATATATTCGGCCACATCGTGTTTTTCAATTTGGTAATGAATATGTTAAGAAACAATAAAAAAAAGGAGTGACTGAGTGAATGGCAATGGGGAAAACAAAGCCATTCTTATACACACGATGAGAACCGCAGTAGCGTAGTTGTTGGAGAATTAGCTTCTTATGTTAGTGTCGTGGTTCAATTCCACAGTAGGCGTGGACTTTTTTCGAGTAACAGCTTTCAGGTCGATCCAGCCTCAATTAGTTAGTTTATTCCTTTCGTACCAAAGGCGGCACATAGGGCAGAGGTTTTAGATATCCATGTGATACGGTTCTTTGCTAGCAGTTGGAGATCTTGTATGGTATCAATTAGGGACCAGGAAATGCACTGGGCAGTAGAGGCGGCCGTCGTTATGTTCACCACATCATGCATGGTAGGCCAACGGTCAATGACAAATACGGCCCTAACACCGTACTACCCTATATACTTTATGGTGTAAAAAATGTTCCTTTACTTGCTTACTTATTATAACTATATGCATGACTACTCCTAGTTGTATGTTAACAAAATTATACGTTAATATAAGTTAGACGTTAGCAAAAACATGATATATAACCACAAAACCGATGTTTCAACCAATATATCTTTATCAAGTATGATATAGCAGAAAACGTGCTTAAGTTAAGTTATTACCATGAAGATGTGAAAGGAGCGACAGAGCACACATGAGGTGAAGACAATAATAAGAAAAACTATAAGATCTGGATTATGTTCCGTACAGTAGCAGTTATTTATGAAATGCAGTGAGAAGAAATAGATGAAAGCAACGAGTTCTTGACAGATTCAGCGAAAAGCCACTCACCAGCGGCCGTCCAATCGTCAAGCAGTGCTAAATACAAACATAAATGACCAAAATATCGATTACACTATCTGAATAGTGACTGGACACGCAACTTTAATGAAAACATGTCCAGTTCCCCAACACGGTAAGAGCATGTTGTGTGTTTATTGTGGAAGATACATGTGTGAAAGCTAAGCCAAGACGTATCAGCTGAATGGATGATAAAGATAAAGGATAAAGATGACAGAGATGTAAAGAGATAGAGGGAATGACATGGCAGATGAAATGATAGACAATACACAAACAAAGGAGTATCTTATGCAATCAAGAATAATAGAACAGATTGAATGATTGATTAATTGATAAGCAAGAATAATAGAACAGATTGAATGATTGATTAATTGATAAGCAAGAATAATAGAACAGATTGAATGATTGATTAATTGATAAGCAAGAATAATAGAACAGATTGAATGATTGATTAATTGATAAGCAAGAATAATAGAACAGATTGAATGATTGATTAATTGATAAGCAAGAATAATAGAACAGATTGAATGATTGATTAATTGATAAGCAAGAATAATAGAACAGATTGAATGATTGATTAATTGATAAGCAAGAATAATAGAACAGATTGAATGATTGATTAATTGATAAGCAAGAATAATAGAACAGATTGAATGATTGATTAATTGATAAGCAAGAATAATAGAACAGATTGAATGATTGATTAATTGATAAGCAAGAATAATAGAACAGATTGAATGATTGATTAATTGATAAGCAAGAATAATAGAACAGATTGAATGATTCATTAATTGATAAGCAAGAATAATAGAACAGATTGAATGATTGATTAATTGATAAGCAAGAATAATAGAACAGATTGAATGATTGATTAATTGATAAGCAAGAATAATAGAACAGATTGAATGATTGATTAATTGATAAGCAAGAATAATAGAACAGATTGAATGATTGATTAATTGATAAGCAAGAATAATAGAACAGATTGAATGATTGATTAATTGATAAGCAAGAATAATAGAACAGATTGAATGATTGATTAATTGATAAGCAAGAATAATAGAACAGATTGAATGATTGATTAATTGATAAGCAAGAATAATAGAACAGATTGAATGATTGATTAATTGATAAGCAAGAATAATAGAACAGATTGAATGATTGATTAATTGATAAGCAAGAATGATAGAACAGATTGAATGATTGATTAATTGATAAGCAAGAATAATAGAACAGATTGAATGATTCATTAATTGATAAGCAAGAATAATAGAACAGATTGAATGATTGATTAATTGATAAGCAAGAATAACAGAACAGATTGAATGATTGATTAATTGATAAGCAAGAATAATAGAACAGATTGAATGATTGATTAATTGATAAGCAAGAATAATAGAACAGATTGAATGATTGATTAATTGATAAGCAAGAATAATAGAACAGATTGAATGATTGATTAATTGATAAGCAAGAATAATAGAACATATTGAATGATTGATTAATTCATAAGCAAGAATAATAGAACAGATTGAATGATTGATTAATTGATAAGCAAGAATAATAGAACAGATTGAATGATTGATTAATTCATAAGCAAGAATAATGGAACATATTGAATGATTGATTAATTGATAAGCAAGAATAATAGAACAGATTGAATGATTGATTAATTGATAAGCAAGAATAATAGAACAGATTGAATGATTGATTAATTGATAAGCAAGAATAATAGAACAGATTGAATGATTGATTAATTGATAAGCAAGAATAATAGAACAGATTGAATGATTGATTAATTGATAAGCAAGAATAATAGAACATATTGAATGATTGATTAATTCATAAGCAAGAATAATAGAACAGATTGAATGATTGATTAATTGATAAGCAAGAATAATAGAACAGGTTGAATGATTGATTAATTCATAAGCAAGAATAATGGAACATATTGAATGATTGATTAATTGATAAGCAAGAATAATAGAACAGATTGAATGATTGATTAATTGATAAGCAAGAATAATAGAACATATTGAATGATTGATTAATTGATAAGCAAGAATAATAGAACAGATTGAATGATTGATTAATTGATAAGCAAGAATAATAGAACAGATTGAATGATTGATTAATTCATAAGGCCATCATCATTCCACTTACGGGTCAGTAATTGTATGTGCTCCGATCTCTTTCTTACACAGAAAAATCTCAGCCGCAGTGCATGAACTCCGTAGCACCGGCGAGATTCCCCGATATAATTTTGAAGATGGTGACGATATTTTTGTAAAAATTTGTATTTTTATCTTTTTAGTGAATTTTCCGGCTTTCCAGCCCAGCCTGCTCTCGATTTTGATCGACCGAGGGTTCTTTTACGTGCTCAAATTGAACACGGGACCTACGGTTTATCGTCCTTCTCCGATAGGACTAGGAACTCGATCTCACCTACACTGATACCAGGGATCGCTGGAAACATATTCAGATGGCTCCACGAGGGAGCAACCTGGTACCCTTGACACGAGAGACAAGCACCCAACTCTCTACGCCAGAGGGGCCCCCAACATAACAGATAAACTAATAAAGTAATTCGCTATAACACAAAGAACAAGACATAAAACACAAAATGGAGACGAGGAAAAGAGTAAGTACATAATCGAACTGGCATGAGTCTTTGTTTGGTTTTTGTTATGTAGGGATTTAAAGCCGCTTTAATCCGATTCACACTCGTTTCAACCCCAGAATGAGTCTTCTTCTTCTTCGCCGTTCAACTCCCAACGGAGCACAGGTCTTCAACAAACGTCTTCCAGCTCTTCCTCTCTCTTGCTATCCCTTCCAATTCTTTCCATGTTTTATCTATCCTTTTAATATCAACCTTCAATTCTCTTCTCCTTGTATGTCTAGGCCTTCCCCTAATCCTCTTTCCGTTTTAGTTCCAAAACAGTTCTTTGCTTGCAATGCTTTCTGTCGGTCTTCTCAATGTGTGTCCTATCTCATTGAACAAGTCTGTTTTTGGTTATATCAGAGCTTGTAGGCCAACAAATACAACAAAAATAAGAATTAATTCATTGAGGAGAATTCAAGTATATCTACAAATATGGTCTGAGTCCCGTATAGATGCAGTTACGGTGCATTGAGATGCCAACGAGGCACAAAGAGATCGACATAAATAGAGCATAGAGATACGCTACCATCGCGGGTCCAGAATTTCAAGATAGTCAACCCTAATAGTAGCTGGACGCAACACTATGAAAACACCCGCAGACAGTACGTCGCCAAGTGAGAGCACATTAGAGGTGTAATATGGGGATGTGCGACCAGATACAAAAGATAGAAAGAGAGAAGAGACAGATATACCGAATTATAGGTCAAAGGGGAGAGAGTAGGTAGGGTATGAATACATTGTCAAACGCGCGTGATTTTCTTGTAACCATTAACGATTTTAGGATCGATAAATCGTGAGGAAAAGCTTTGCATTCACTGTGTCCATACGACAGCTCGGAGACTGACTATCCAAATGAAAACAGTAACATGTGGCTAGTCGAACCAGCTAGATAGATTTTCAAATACTTAACATTCTCTCGTGTTATTCTGTGCATATTTGTTGTATACATGTTTTATACATGGGACATTACTATCTGGCAGACTATAAAGTAAGTGCAGTGTTGGTGGGATATGTAAGCAACACTTGTATGTGAAAGGTTAAAAGTCGTTTGAAACTATTTATATGTTTCTCTTCATTGATCCAACAGCAGTGCTAGAGTATTTTGCTATTCTGTGTATCCTTCTGGTTTTTTTTTCTCGATCATCTCTGATTTTAAACTGAGATTCTAGATTCTCTGATATAGTCTGCTGTCTCTTTCAGAGTTTCGACGTCACCATACAGTTTGTTTTCGAAGATGGTGGGTGTGGACCACATTCTTTTCCCGAGGTTTGCCTGCAGTGGACAGTATTGAAGGACATGTTATGTCGTCATATTTGCCAGTTCACATTCATATCAACTAGAGATTCCTATATTGAATTTAGTGTACAAGTGGTGTCTCATGACTACCTGGTCTCTTCTAGGCAGAATTTTACATCCCCTGATTCGTGTTTTGGGGGGTTTATTATCCACTTTGCTTTGTACTGTCCTTGGATGATAGTTTTGGCTTCCTCGTAGTTGACCAAGTAGTTTTCTTGTGTACATTTTTCTCTTCTTTTGGCCAGACTATTAGCTATTTCTTTTGGCTTCCTCGTAGTTGATCAAGTAGTTTTCTTGTGTACATTTTCTCTTTTTGGCCAGACTATTAGCTATTTCACTTTCCCTAATGTTGCAGTACAGTGTCATGGTTATTGTTATTTGTTACTAAACTGCCGTCATTGCATTCCGGCAGATCCGTAGGTGTTCAGTCTCCCCCAACAGATATCGAAGAGTGTGATGGTATACACTTAACGTCTATTATTTCGAAGTTCTGAGGCATCGACACTATAGTTCCCTTCAGATAACTCAGTTCGGTGCTATTCGGATATTTCAGTGCGTTAATAACTGACCGTACATCCGTCATAGTCACTTATTTCCCGTACGTTTTTGTTGTGTGAGCATTTATAAGTCTAAGGTTACCTCTTCTCCATAGACTGAGAGTTATCCCCACCTCGAAGTGACATTCTTCACGCATTGAGAGAGTCTTTCCGAACAGAGGAGTTTCAGGGCTGTGAATCCCAATCGCTGACCAGATTGAAAGAGATGGGTGTCAATATTGGTGCAGCCCGAAAAGAACGACATACTAAATATGCAAAGAGATTGATTAATCAACATCAAACTGGCGTGTTGTGTCGCTGGACGCTGCTGGATTTGCTGAGGCGGAGATCGGAGCACCTATGGACATGTCCGGAGTGCTATGATGATAGTCCTCATATAACTGATAACTGATATTCCCACCTCCTTCCCCCATTATTGTTGACATTGGTAGCTTAGCTGCTGGTTCCAAAGACGATGCGTGTAGTTTAGTACTTTTGTATTCAATATACATAAAGAGACAGGACACTGGACTTTAAACTATAAAATAAATAAAATGTCCCAGAGCCTTTTCAGACCTTAGGATATACAGTGCCTGTCACATTTCTAGACCTTAGTATGCAGCAGGTAGGAGGTCCAATTCCTTTCCTCAAATGTGGAACATCGAGTGTGGGAATGAACCTATAAAACTTACAACTATACAGGAAGAAAATGTTAAAGGCAACCGAACAAGAGGTTTAAAAAAAGCTATATAATTGAGAGGAACACATTTAACACATGGACAATTAACAATTTAGCAAAATAACGTAACCATGACAAAGAACAGAAATAACGTTACCATGACAAAGAACAGAAATAACGTTACCATGACAAAGAACATAATGTGTTGTAGATGCCATCTGTGTGCTGCTGGAGCTCGCAAGGGGAGTAAAGTATAATAACGCTTACAAAGCATGACCCAAGAGGCGACTGAGGTAGGGACCTAGGGAAGCTACCCTAGTAAAAAAAAAAAACGAGCATCGCAGAAATCGAATGTGCTGGCCTATTTGTAGGCGCATAACTGGCTCAACGTACAATCGCTCTTAAGTTCAGATCACATACAAATCACAAAGAGTGGCTAACAATGGGGTCGACGTGGAGCGTTTGCAGAAGTTGTAGATCCGTTGTAATCAATCTTCAATCTATAGATAACACCGATCAATCAATCAATCAATCATATACATACGTGGTGTATGTTGATTTGTCCTTGCCCCAAGTAGAATTTAGAAATAAACAACAGTGTTAAAGGCAATCTTACTACTTCACGATACTGTATGTTGCAATACAGTTATGTTTCTATGGTTGTGTCTAGTCTATGTTTAGATGTTTGTGTCTAGTCTATGTTTAGATGTTTGTGTCTAGTCTGTGTTTAGATGTTTGTGTCTAGTCTGTGTTTAGATGTTTGTGCCTAGTCTGTGTTTAGATGTTTGTGTCTAGTCTGTGTTTAGATGTTTGTGTCTAGTCTATGTTTAGATGTTTGTGTCTAGTCTATGTTTAGATGTTTGTGTCTAGTCTGTGTTTAGATGTTTGTGTCTAGTCTGTGTTTAGATGTTTGTGACTAGTCTGTGTTTAGATGTTTGTGTCTAGTCTATGTTTAGATGTTTGTGTCTAGTCTGTGTTTAGATGTTTTTTTCTAGTCAACGTTATGTTTATATTGTTGTTTCTAGTCTATGTTATGTGTAAATGTTTTTTTTATAGTTTGTTATATTTATATCATTGTCTCTAGTATATTACATGTTTTGTTGATTGATTGATCGATTGATTGATTGATTGATAGATAGAACCATCATTATTGCATTTCGGTGAGTAACCATATGGAGTTACACAGAAATATCTCAGCTGCAGTGCACGATCTCCGTAGTATTGGCGAGGGTCCCTGATATAATTTTGAAAAGGGTGAAGATATTTTTATAGGAATTTTATTGTTCATCTTTTCTAATGAATTTTGCTTGGACAGCGGCTTTCCAACTTATTTTGTAAGTGTTCCAGCTTAGTTGATATGTTTTTGTTGTTTGTGTCTAGTCTATGTTATATTTAGACGTGTGTATCAAGGTTATTCTATGTATGTTATTTTTCCCTACTAAGTGTTATGCTTTTATTGTTGTCTGTAGTCTATGTTGAAATCGTTGTCGCTGTAGTTAGTGTTATGTTTAGATATTTGTTTCTTGTTTATTCTATACGTGTACATGTTTGTTCTCAGCGTATGTTATGTTTTTATAGTCTTATCTTGCCCGCGTGCCCAGCGTGTTCGTAGCGCGTTGGACTACGGCTGACTAGTCCTCTGTAAGTGCGGGTTCAACTCCGCGGACTGGCAGAAAAGCTAAAGGTTCCCCAGATTTACGATGTTCATGACACCGAGCCGAAGAGTTTTCAGCTCAAGTGCTTCTGGATCGGGAAAGAAAAAAAATAGTCTTATCTTGACTACTATTTTCGCTTGTGTGTCTGTACACTGCGTTGTGCAAATTATTTTACGTAATCCTAGCATCACGACAGTATCTGTTGTCATCTGTGCAACAGCAGCTTAGCTTGTGATATTTTACCTTCATTCATAAATATGGTGCGTCCGTGAAATATAAGTACAATCTGGGAAATACAAACTATATAGAACTCATTGTAGGACACACTCACTCTCGCTATGCGTTCCACACTCGCTCTGTGCCTGTTATGTCTATCACACACGCGCTTTGCCTGACACACTCGCGCGATGCATGATACACTCGCATCACATCCTGACACACTCACGCTATGTCTTGAAAAGCTCGCTCTATGTCTTGAAAAGCTCGCTCTATGTCTTGACACGCTCGCGCTCTGTCTGACACACTCGCTCTGTGCTTGACACACTCACTCTATGTCTGACACACTCGCTCTCTGTCTGACACACTCGCTCTGTGCTTGACACACTCGCTCTATGTCTGACACACTCGCTCTATGTCTTGACACACTCGCTCTATGTCTGACACACTCGCGCTATGTCTTGACACACTCACGCTGTCTTGGCACACTCGCTCTATGCTTGACACACTCGCTCTATGTCAGACACACTCGCTATATGTTTGACACACTAGCTCTGTGTGACACACTCGTTCTATGTCTGACACACTCGCGCTTTGTCCGACATACTCACTCTATGAATTGACAAACTCGCGCTATGTCTTGACACACACGCTCTATGCCTGACACACTCGCTCTACGTCTGACACACTCGCTCTATGCCTGACACACTCGCTCTATGTCTCACACACTCGCTCAATGCTTGACACATTCGCTCTATGCTTGACACACTCGCTCTGTCTGACACACTCGCTTTATCTCTCACACACTCGCGCTATGCCTCACACACTCACGATTTGTGTTTGCTATCTAAAAACACAAACTTGTAAAATAAAAGTGTATTGCTTAGCTGCAATAACACCTTCATGTTTTTACTGTTCACTTACAACGAGAACTTAACTTGAAAATGTTCAAGTAAAGTAGTTGTCATCTTCAGATTGTCGACATCATCAAAGGAGATTCTCATACAATGGCATTAGTTGTGGCCAGTGATGTAGTTATAAAATAATAGTGCAAGGGCGATTTACAAACTGCATCTGCTTTTCATTTTCTTGATTTGATTGATTGGACCATAATCATTGCACTTTGGTGAGTAACCATGTCTGTTCCTATCTCTTTCTTATATATGAAGATCTCAGTGACAGTGCACGAACTCTGTAGCATCTGTGATGGTCTCCTGTTTAGAAAATGGTGAAAATATTTTGTAGAAATTTTATTTTATGAATTTTTCTAATCAATTTTTCGAATGAATTTTACCTTGGTAGCGACTTTTCAGTCTGCTATTCTCGATTTTTAAACTACCAAACTCAACTTGAATAGGGTAAAAACGTTTTATCGTCCGTCTTCGATATGACTAGGAACTTGATCACTACGCTGAGATCAGAGTAGACAAATATCCCTATGGCTTCACGAGGGAACGAACCGAGTACCTTTAAAACGAGAGGCGAACATCTAATCTCTACGCCACATAGACCCTATTTCTCTTACATTTTGTCCCAGTTTGTGTGAGATGATGAACGGAGATGTAAGGATCTTCTTTGTACCTTGTCCACTTCTCGCGATCCCGGCCTAGACTGGTGAACCAACTTTTATCATGAATTTTTCCGTGTTTTTAAGGGACTCTGTTCCTCCGTACAGCTTTTCGCGAAGCTCTGTGTTTAGGGGCCATGACTCTTTCCTTATACCTGCTAACCGTTGACAGTCTTGCAAGACATGTTCTGCCGTCATGTCCGCCTTTTGCAGGGGCACAGGCTAGTTGTGCCAATTTTAAATTTGTGGAACATGTGGGCTCGGAGCTTGTTATGGCCGGTACGGAGGCGAAGTATGGCAACTTGCGTACCTTGTCTAATACACTTTGTAAGATGGTAAAACATTTCTTTAAAGTTTTCCTTTCTGCCGTCACTCCAACTTTTGGTTGATCTGTATTCACTATTATTTTGTTAGTGTTGCTCTCTGTGTTAGACTGCATTACAATGGCATAAAATACTAGAAGTAAAGAATGTAAACTGTACTACATAGTTTCATATATGTTAACATGTTTATTGTTATTATTATCATATATAATTAGTTATCCTGCATTTCCTTTGCTACGATGAAAGACATAACAAATATGCTAAAAGATTGATTAATCAATATGAAACTGGCTTGTAGAGCCACTGGACGCTGCTGGATTTATTGAAGCAGACGCACGTGTGGTGTCGGGGCCCGCATGGAAAGCAAAGAATAGTACCACTGCTACCTACAAGGCATGTCGTAAGAGGCGGCTAATGTAGGACCTAGGAAAGCTCCCCTAGTAAATAAAAAGCATCGCAGAAATCGGATGTGCTGACCTACTTGTAGGTGCATAACTGGCACAACGTACAATCGCTCTTAGGCTCACATACAATTCACACAGAGTGGTTAACAAGTGGTCGATATGGAGCGTTCGAAGAAGAAGAAGAAATTAAGGAAGGGATCGGAGAATTTGTGGACATATCCAGAGTGCTATGATGATAGTCCTCATATAACTGATATAAATAGTTAATAAAATTTCTTTATTCATATATTTAACAACATCGCAACTATAACCGATTGTTGTGTGTTATATCTATAGCATTTGCTGGCTGTTCAAAAACGTTGTATTTAAGAAACTTCCACGTCTGCTTTCTTCTCGCATGCATTAATTTCTGTTTGCGATGAAAAAAATATGTCTGAGGCGAAGCACACGAATTAAACGATTTAAGCCTGTTGGTTTTTAGTTTGTCCCATTCCTCACCCTTCCTACACCGTTCCCATCGATCTGTTTTGTTATTTTCCAGTGCAGTCAGTTACGTCTGGTGACCTCCATTTTGTGTTTACGCGTGTCCATTATAACAACACACAGTTTGTTGACAAATCAACATCCTTCTTTATTCAGCCATGGATAAGATCAACATAAATTTAGTTCAGAAAGGGATATCATAAACATACATTTAGTTCAGCGATGGATACCATCTACTTACATATAGTTCAGTGATGTATAACATATATATTCATTTAGTCAAATGTAGTAATTGATTCGTACACGAACTTATCTTGAACTTATCGTGCACTTTTTGAACGTCATGTGACCTACTAACCAAGTACAGTATGTTTTCATATCGTTGTAATATGTCTGCAGTCCGTTACCGGGCGTCTTGTAATTACTATCATGAAGTTAGATTAGATGGTCACTAAGTTTGTTTAAGTAATTCTACTTCTTGGACACAGTTTCGTCATGGCTACATCTACTATGTTGTGTTACTCTAAAGCAAGTGAAGTTGAAGTTTCATTCTTATCTAAGATATAATCAGTTTCAGTGGCGGCTCGTAGCTAAAATTAGTGGGGGTCCTGCTATTAAGCATTTTCAGCTTTAATTTTAATATTGCGTAAAACGGAAAAAAATATTAAAAGAAAATGTATACATAAACTAGATAAAATCCATACAATTTTTGTGTGTGCTTACATTGTTACAGAAAAAACTATGAATTAAATAGAATAGCTGGAAGCATGATAAGCATCAACACTTTTATGGCATTGAAGAATATTGTACAAGGCTTGCACCACACACTCTGAGTAAAAAAACACACTACCTTAAACACGGTCGGCACTGCGTAAGCGACAGTGCCAGAGCTCCTCTACCTATCGTGCAGTTTCTCATCTCGGTCGAACATGTGTGCATGCGCATCACAGCCAGACACCGCGTCGCTGGAACTGTGAAGCGTACAGTTACATATCAGGATTTGGTAATTTTTTCATGAACTATGGGCTAAGACTCATGCTATTGAATGTTATTGCTAATATCAAGTGAAACTATGGGGTGCTGCAGTTTCACAGTGCCTATACTCGAGCTGCCACTGATAAGTTCTTGTCGGGCCCAATGGCACTAAGACAAAGACACCAAAAACTACGACTTAATCACGGCCTTCTCTATAGAGTCACCGGCGTAGAACATACCTTATAGAACAGTGATAAAGTAATGGCTCATAGAATATATTCTCAGTAACAACATGACATTCACTAGTAACTTTAGAACAGAATCATGTGCCTCAAAAAATGCTGCACAAACGTAATTAATATTTTTAAAATAAATCAAATTATCCTTACATCGAAAACTCTCCGTTCTCTTCTATCTTATCTCTAATTCTATTTAATTTTACAGCATCAGGATAAGAAGAGATTTCTAGAACGGGCTTTTATGTGCGCTTCATAAACAGTGGGTTTTTTGTTCGCCTCTATTATCTCCGACGCACTCATTAGTTTAATACTGAAAAATGATCTAAAAGTGAAGGACTGATTACATTGCATCGTGTTTGCTCATATGGTTCTATCCTTCACAGCAGAAATAGCACGACACTTGCCGAGAGTGTTGTACAAAACACGAAATCAGTAGCCGTAGCTCCAGCGACAATTTTAGAGATCTCTGAAAAAACCGCACATGTGATTCGGGTCCGGATTCGAACCTGCAATCTTCAGAATGGCAGGCAAACGTTTTAACCATCATAGAGACCCGCCATTTAATACTGAGAAACTACACACATGCAGAACAAAACGTTTTAACCATCATAGAGACCCGCCATTTAATACTGAGAAACTACACAAATTACGCAGAACCCAAATACTGCTCCAACCATCATATGAGACCCGCCATTTAATACTGAGAAACTACACACATGCAGAACAAAACGTCTTAACCATCATAGAGACCCGCCATTTAATACTGAGAAACTACACACATGCAGAACAAAACGTCTTAACCATCATAGAGACCCGCCATTTAATACTGAGAAACTACACACATGCAGAACAAAACGTCTTAACCATCATAGAGACCCGCCATTTAATACTGAGAAACTACACACATGCAGAACAAAACGTCTTAACCATCATAGAGACCCGCCATTTAATACTGAGAAACTACACACATGCAGAACAAAACGTTTTAACCATCATAGAGACCCGCCATTTAATACTGAGAAACTACACACATGCAGAACAAAACGTCTTAACCATCATAGAGACCCGCCATTTAATACTGAGAAACTACACACATGCAGAACAAAACGTCTTAACCATCATAGAGACCCGCCATTTAATACTGAGAAACTACACACATGCAGAACAAAACGTCTTAACCATCATAGAGACCCGCCATTTAATACTGAGAAACTACACACATGCAGAACAAAACGTCTTAACCATCATAGAGACCCTCCATTTAATACTGAGAAACTACACACATGCAGAACAAAACGTCTTAACCATCATAGAGACCCTCCATTTAATACTGAGAAACTACACACATGCAGAACAAAACGTCTTAACCATCATAGAGACCCTCCATTTAATACTGAGAAACTACACACATGCAGAACAAAACGTTTTAACCATCATAGAGACCCTCCATTTAATACTGAGAAACTACACACATGCAGAACAAAACGTTTTAACCATCATAGAGACCCGCCATTTAATACTGAGAAACTACACACATGCAGAACAAAACGTCTTAACCATCATAGAGACCCTCCATTTAATACTGAGAAACTACACACATGCAGAACAAAACGTCTTAACCATCATAGAGACCCTCCATTTAATACTGAGAAACTACACACATGCAGAACAAAACGTCTTAACCATCATAGAGACCCGCCATTTAATACTGAGAAACTACACACATGCAGAACAAAACGTCTTAACCATCATAGAGACCCGCCATTTAATACTGAGAAACTACACACATGCAGAACAAAACGTCTTAACCATCATAGAGACCCGCCATTTAATACTGAGAAACTACACACATGCAGAACAAAACGACCAAAAGAAATAAAATACACATATAAAAGACCTACTACGCCAACAATTAACTCTTTAATTCTGTAATTTGTTTCCCTCCGTACGCGCGCTCTCTCTCTCTCTCTTTCTCTCTCTCTGCCTTTTTAACCCGATTGGGGTATAGACCCTCAACCAACTCATGCCAAGTCTTCCTATCTCTACCTATTTCCTGCATCTCCCTCCAGCTCTTCTTTATATTGTTAATCTCAGCCTCCACATCTCGTCTCCATGTATTTTTAGATATCCCTTTCTTTTGCTGTCCCTTGTGGGTTCCAGGAAAGGACCCTTCTTGCTATATTCCTTCTGGTTTTCTCAAAGTGTGTCATATACTAGGGAAGAAAACTAGTGAAGATAGAGATGAAGTTTCTTTGCAGAATGCTGGGAGTATCAAGAAGAGATCGGGTTAGAAATGAAAACATCAGGAAAAAAGTGGGTACAACTTCAGTACTGAACTTCAAGAAACAACAAATTAAATGGATCGGCCACATAAACAGATTACCAACAAACAGGACGCATTAAAGAGCAATGCTACTCCGATACAGCGAAAACAAAGCAACAGGTCGCCAACGCAAACAGTGCACTACAAAAGTAGATGTAGTGAAAGAGGAATAACATACAAGTGCCCATTGTTGAGAAAAGAGAGTGAACGAAGAAGAAAGCAATGATACGGACTTCATCATCAAATAGCTTGTCCTGAGCAGAACTTTGCCACCCCAATAGTCCTTCGGAATTTCTCTCTCATAGACCAGATGTCCCGCCTCTGCAGCCATGACGTGGCAAAGCATGACGCTCAAACCATCAGTTATATCCTGAATCCATCTTCTCCGTGGTCTCCTCTTCTTCTCTTTGCTGATATGCCTCCTTCCATGATGGTCTTCTCCAGTCCTTCGTGTCTTCTTATATGTCCAAATTACTTCAATTTTCTCTTTCTTATTTGTAGCTTCAGTCAGCTTTCTTTGATTTTGAGTTTTTTCTGAATAGATCTATTTGTTCTCTTCTCTGTCCATGTTATACGAAGGACTCTTCTGTAACACTTATATTCAAAAGCATATATACGTTTTTCCACTGGCGTATTAAATGTCCATGCTTCTCACGAATAGAGTGCCATTGGCAATATGCATGCTCTTAGAATTCTGATCTTTGTTTTCCTTTCCGTTCCGTTTCACTTACGGACTTGTTTTAAAAACACGACACTTCTAAAAATAAACGTAATGGCTGATCATGTTTTGATTTGGTAGTTTTTAACGCAGCAGATTTTATTCCTCGTTAATTGCATTTTCTTCAGGAATGTTATAATCTAACCTAGTTAAGGGCCGCATGTCACAACTTGTAATTTGTGCTACATCAATTTATACATGGTAGTTTTGCATTCACTTGACAGGTCCCCGCCCTTCTCAGTTAGCGATTTAGAGGCCGGTTATCGACCAGGACTTGTTATTGATGTTGGCTAAGCAGAAGTAGAGACTACATAACTGCAGAAGTCCTGGTTGTTTATGACCTGTATCTGACATAACCTTTTTTTTTATGAGGGCAGTAAACAGGTTGCATTTTCTATCGCTGTTCGTCCGTCTGTCTATCTGCCCGTCCGTCCATCCATCAATATATCTATATGTCTATCTTTATATCTTTTTATGGCTCTGTATTTATATATGTATGTCTGTATTAATTATCTGTCTCTTTATGTATGTATGTCTGTATATATATATATATATATATATATATATGGCCCGTCTGCCCAGCGTGTTCGTAGCGCGTTGGACTACGGGTGACTATCCTCTGTGTGTGCGGGTTCAATTCCGCGGGATGGCAGAAAAAGCCACAGATTCCCCAGATTTACGGTGTTCGTGGCACCGAACCGAAGAGTTACGATGTCCATGGCACCGAGCCGAAGAGCTGAAAAGCTCAAGTGCTTCTGGATCGAAATATATATATATATATATATATATATATATGATCTTATATATACGTCACAACCAAAGCTTACCTAGTTCAAACTCCGCGGCGGGCAAGTTTGGAAGCAAATTAGTTCCCTTGAATTTTTACGAACGATAAAAATAAACCTCCCCTTTCAGAAAGCGATGGCAAACTGCTAAACGTATAAAAGGTGCCTAGAAAATCAATGACTAGTTTACTGTTGTTGATTTATTTAGTCCTGTAAAGAATATGCCACGATTTTCATTTCATATATATATATATATATATATATATATATATATATATATATATATATATATATATATATATATATGGTCTTTATGTTTATCCATCCTTTTGGCCTGCCTGCACTGGCCAGTGTCTGTATAATCTATTCATTCAACCCGCTCCCAGATTCTAAAACAATCGTATGTCCGTCTGTACTATCAGACTTTTCTTCTACAATATCGTCCCTTCTCGTTAACCAGACCGCATGTAAATATACTCACTTAGAAAGTGTCACATAAATCTACAGTTTTATTGTTCACACTGCTCTCTGTTATATGTCTTTAATATTTTGATTTCAGTTCACTAAGTTCAAATGTACACTTAACCGATTGGCTACCGAATTGAAAAACGTGTTGTGGCTGAATTAAATTTATGTCATATTTTCCAATTGCAGGTGTATGTACAAATTCAGCTGCAGTTTCCTTAATTATTAACTGATTTTTATGAGTAATATACCAATTTGTAGGTAAATGAATTTTCTTTAAGATAGATCTAAAACAAATACACAGTTGCGCACCCAGCGGCTTATGGGAGCCAATCAGTTAAACTCATCATCACGGAAAATGGCAAGGTCTCATCAAGTACAGTATTTACAGCCTGTCATTTGATCAATATAGAGAATGAGTTAATCGTTACTAATCTAGTGAAACGTTAATCCCTTCACCCTTCTAAGCCTGGCTATACACTGGCTAGCAATATTTTGGAAGATGACGCAAAACCAGTATGCTGGTTAATTTAGTATACATTGCAAGATAAATGTGTTTGAATGTGCAGAACTAACGGAGTTAAAGGGTTAATATCGTGACAAAACCGTCAATAAGACGTATTTTCTTCTTCTATTTAATTTAAAGAAATGGACAGGATACAGTCTGACAGAGTGCAACACCACGGCGAAAGACAGAGAATGCTGGAGATTCATTGCAGCCAACCTTCAATGCTGAGACGGCACATGTTGATGTTGATGATATTCGGTTTCAGTTTGGAATATCTTCATTTCACTTCGGGCATGTCCATAGGTGCTTCGTTCTTATTCGCAATTTCTCCAACATCGCCAAGCGACTAACCGTACCTGTTCTATGTTTATAAGCCTTCCCATATACCTGTTGTGCTGTTCTTTTCTGGCCACTCCAATCTTCAAACCCAGCTCTTGCAATCTAGCAGTTGAGGTGGATTGATTTAAATGAAAATTTTCTTTGCTGCCACTCTCTATGAGAGCGTTAAGAATGTCAGCTCTATCCATTGACTGATCCCCTGATATGGTAGTAGAGCTAGCCAGCCTTGCCTGTATGCTCTCGCATTGCTATCGACATCCATACGCCCCGGAACGAAGATAAATATAATTCTGCGAATTGCTGACGTTTGTTGTGATTCAGTCCACTGCCTGCGCGCCGACTGGACGCATCTTCTGTTATCGCTCTGAGCACATGGTTCAATCCCAAATCATTCGTTGATTATTCAACATTTAATTTGTTGCCCGTGTGTTGCCGGGGTCCGCAAGAGGAGCAAATAATAGTACCACTGTGACCTACAAGGCATATCGTAAGAGACGACTGATGTAGGGCCTATGGAAGCTACCCTAGTAAATAAAAACGTCGCATAAATCGGATGTGCTGGCCTACTTGTAGACGCATAACTGGCACACCGTACAATCGCTCTTAGGCTTGGATCACATACAAATCACAAAGAGTGGTTAACAAGTGGTCGATAGGGAGCATTGGAAGAAGAATAAAAAGACTAATAACCTGCGCTAGTGACCACGTGTCGTGGAGATTTCTGGACTCTAGATCAGCTTGGACACACATACATTGTCATGTGCACTAGGTACACGGACTACACGAAACTTCAATTCATTTCTCAACTTAGGGATCTACATTTGTAGTACACCTGAAGTCGGGTTAGTAAGGAATAACGAAGGCCATTGGTGATAAGGAAAGCAAGTTTCACGCAACAATTAATCAGAGGAATCAGGATTACGCATGAATTCATAGCGGGCGATCAAGAAACACAAATATATGTTCAGAGAAAGAATTGGTCATTCTCATATTATCTATGAAAATGAAAATCGTGGCATATCCTAAAGGACGTAGCCATTAACTACAGTAAACGAGTCGTTGATTTTCTAGGCACCACTTATACGTTCAGTAGTTTGCCATTGCTTTCTGAACGGGTGGCGCCATCGTCCTTTGTTAAAATCAACGGAAACAATTTGCAAGCAAACTGTCCGCAGCGTGATTCGAACTCAGAACGTCGGGGTTAATAGACTGAGTCACTAACCCCTAGGCCATAGACGCCACCATATTATCTATAAAGAACTTGTTCTGCAGTTATATCGGTGATGGTCATAGTAGCAGTCCGTCTCTTGATCCTTACGGACTGGACACATTTGTAAAAAATATTCAGAAATCATATTTTCAGTGCTACATTCACAGTTATCAGAAATTACAATTTTTAGCTTGTTACATTCTTAGAATGTATATATGTTTATTGTGGTTAGTGCTGGGAGTATCAAGAAGAGACTGATTTAAAAATGAAGACATCCGGAAAAAAGTGCGTACACCATCAGAACTGAACTTAATCAAGAAACACTTAAAAACAAGTACTATAGTTTTACAAAATACAGAAACAGTGACGATATACAGCAAAGTTTCGACCCAAAGGCCTTTATCAAGCAAACGATACAACAAGAATGACGAATTTCGAGGAACACTACAAATGGACGATTACATATGGAAACATTCAAACCTATCTCAAGCACTCAAACCTATAGGTTTGAATGCTTCCATATGTAATCGTTCATTTGTATTGTTCCTCGAAATTCGTCATTCTTGTTGTATCGTTTGCTTGATAAAGGCCTTTGGGTCGAAACGTTGCTGTATATCGTCACTGTTTCTGTATTTTATAAAACTATAGTACTTTGTTTTTACGTGTTTCGCTATTTTACGAAGTTTTACTGCAGTCTCTCCCCTTTTTGGATAACTTAATCAAGAAACCAAAAAAAATGAAATAGTTCGGCAACATAAGCAGATTACCGACAGACAGCGCGGCCCAAAGAGCAATGTTACTTCGATACAATGGATACAAAGGGTCGTCCACACAGAAGTTGAATCACAGAGATAACAGAGACGACGAAAAACACTGTTTATGAAGCGCACACAAAAACACGTTCTAGAAATCTTTTTTCTTATCCTGACAATGTGAGGTAAAACAGGAATAGAGAAAAGCAGAGGCGTCCCCCCTTATGTGAGGCAGACCTATTATGTTTCTTATTTGATTAGTTCTCCTATTATTCAACCAAATTGGAACACATGAATATTTATAGATGTGGGCCGGTCTTTATTTTACGTGTCCCATATATTATACATTCCACAATTATACGGGTACTTTTTTTAATGTGACACTTTTGTAGGATCTGCCTACATGAGCTATTTACTAATTGCGATCCCGTTTGCTTCTTTCTTTCGCATCTTGATATGTTAATTGATAGCTTGTTATGATCGTATTTAAATATTAACTCTATATAGACGCTCCTGGTTAAAACGAAAGCAATTAATCCTTTCTTCTTCTGTTCTCTAACCATGTTTTGTCTCACAGTTAGGATACGAGATTGCTGGGCTTTGTGTGCTACTTTATAGTGTTTTTTATTGCCTCTGTTATTTCTGAGTGAATGGTCTTTTGCGTGGACGGCCTTTTGCTTTGCCAGTTATGCGCCTACAAGTATGCCAGCACATCCGATTTCTGCGATGTTTTTCTTTTACTAGGTAGCTTCCCAAGGCCCCTACCTCAGTCGCCTCTTACGACATGCTTTGTATTTTAATAATTTTGCCATGGTATGTTGATGTCTTTGGTCATGCCTTCTTTATGTATTTGTCATAACTTCTTCCGTTCTGAAAGCAGTGGCAAACTACTGAACGTATAAGTGGTGCCTAGAAGATCAACGACTCGTTTACTGTGGTTGATGGCTACGTCCTTTATAAAGGATATGCCACGATTTTCATTTTCATAACTTCTTGCATTTAAGAAGTCATAAGAAAATCTATCAAGCTTGATGTATTTTGTTATGAGTTCTTAATGTTTTTTGTCATGACTTCTCGATATCTTTGGATTTGTTTCGTTAACGCACTTCTCACTCTTCTGACAACAGCACTAGTTTTATACTTGCTCAATCACCAATATAATCTATCAATTTCCCGTTTGTATATTTTCAGGTAAATTAGTGTTCAGCAGACCTCGGGTGATCCATCAAGATGACCTTGGAACGTAACCTGCCCCCTCCAGAACCTGCGCAGACTATCATGTACGCCAAACACGTCACGACAATCACAGGCGGCGAGAAAGCAACGCTGTACCAAACCTCCTCACCAACCTTAGATTTGGTGCGCAAAGACGAACCAATGTTCAGCAGAAACAGCCCAAATATGCTCAATATCCTTACCGCTAGCTCTGATCTGGAATTTTCTAACAGGTATGGAAAACATATTTAAGAAACTAGCACTCCATCAATCAAAAAAACATCAATTACTATGACAGCACTCCTAAAGAATGCTAATAATAAAATCAATAATAATAATATTATATAATAATAATAATCTGTTAATCATATCAACATTAATGCCGAAGATAATAATATTTACTATAGTTGTTCATATAACTCTGCCCTGACCGGTTCCAAGTCCGGATGATGAAAAAAAGAGGATTTGTGTGTGAAGTCCGCTCCCTCATCACAAGCAATTTTGAGAGTTACAGAAACTCGTTACATTACTTGGCTCAAGAAGATATACTAAAATTGCATTCTGAAATGTCAAAACAATGGCAATAGCTACGCAAATTACGAATTTTTTTATTCAAATGTTGTATCAATCTTCACATATGCCAGCAGAAGTTGAAAATGACTAAAGATATATAAAGTAAGTTGAATGCATTTGGAAAAAGATGTCTGCGAAAAGAAATGAAGATAAAATGGAATGAATTCAGAAGTGATGGAATTAGAGAATTGTCTGGTCAATCACTAGTAACAACTGTTAAAAGAAAGAGAAGATGGAACTATGTTGGACATACTCTGAGAAGAAATGTCTGGTCAATCACTAGTAACAACTGTTATAAGAAAGAGAAGATGGAACTATGTTGGACATACTCTGAGAAGAAATAATCAAAGAGTCACAAAGTAAAAAGTGAAGCAGGAGACAAAAGAATCCAAGAAAGGGACGACGTCATATGAAAACCCTGAAACGAAATTGACTGAGGACTGAGAAAGGAGAGAAATATCGGAGTCAATTCCATAGAAAAGATTGTGCGAGTTGCTTATGCTAGAGCGGTATGAAGAAATTACTTGTAGATCCTATGTAACGTATAACGCTATTAGGGGAATATACAATATTTTATATATTTGCTCATAGTGTGGACATTAATATAGAAACAGTGTTTAGGGCACTTGCTTCCAAGATGAGCAGTCCCAGGTTCGAAACCCCAAGTTGGAGTGGAGTTTTTATTAGCAGTAACAGTACTCTCACCAGTAGTAGTATTAGTAGCAATAACAGTACTCTCACCAGTAGTAGTATGAGTAACAGTAACAGTACTATCACCAGTCGTAGTATTAGCAATTGCAACATCACTTTCATCAATAGTTGTATTAGTCGCAGCAATATAACTATTCATCAATAATATTATTTTGTAAAATCACTATCACCAGTGACATCATTTGTAAAAACGTCATTACCAATAGTAGTAATATTGTATCATCACTATCACAAATAGTAGTATTTGTAACAATATTTTCACTAGTACCAGAAATATCAATATCAGCAGTACTAGGAGTAGCCGCTCGTGTATTGCCTGGGCCCTCAAGGAGAGCAAGGAGTAGTAACACTATGACCTACAAGGCATGTCGTAAGAGGCGACTGAGGTAGGGGCCTAGGGAAGTTACCATAGCAACTAAAAAGCGTAGAAATCGGATTTGCTGGCCCTACTTGTAGGCTCATAAATGACACAACGTACACTCGCTCTTAGGCACGGATCACATACAAATCATAAAGAGTGGTTGTCTATATCTGGAGCGTTCGAGAAAAAAGAAGTAGGAGTAACATTGCTAGCACGAACTAACACTGTAACGAGCAGCAAGGAATAGAGCACGTCGTTGATGAGAGTTAGTCCTACGTTGCTTTGTCCAGAGTCAGTCCTACGATGCTTTGTCCAGAGTCAGTCCTACGTTGCTTTGTCCAGAGTCAGTCCTACGATGCTTTGTCTAGAGTCTGTCCTACTATGTTTTGTCCAGAGTCAGTCCTACGACGCTTTGATTAGTCAGTCTTACGATGCTTTGACTAGAGTCAGAATTACGATGCTTTGACTAGAGACAGTCTTACAATGCTTTGACTAGAGTCATTCTTCTTCTTCTTCCTCTCTCGATCATTCTTCACGGTCAATTTTATCATTCTTTTTGTGATATATAATTGGTCCTTTGACAAGAACGGAGTGATCTACGTCGGGTTGATTGTGCGCCCATGGTGACTTGGCTCGCCATGCGGTTTCAGCAAGCTTTTGATTTACTAGGGTGAGCTTTTCCTAGGGTACGATCCTTTCTGCCGACTATGTCGGCCCGGATCTTCGCCTTTTCGATCAGCTTTGACGTATATTTGGGCTTTGTGATCTACGCCAAGACAGTAAGTTACGCTGTTATGCCCTTTCTGACTGTGAGGTCGTTCCGGATTAGGAGCATTTCTCGGTGCTTATAAGCTTGTCCTCGGACGGCGTCTTACTCTAATAAAACACCGTGTAAAGTATTGACCTTCGCCAATGTTCGAATCCGGACAGCCTGTCAGATCTTTACATTGTCGACCTTACTTTACCGTTCACTTTTGAGTTTGATCCATAGTAGGAACATTCTCAGCCTTTTCAAGACGCTTGTCGGTACGTGACAATTTGCAGTTAGCCTCGGAAAGCACCGGTCTGGGACCAAGCACAAATATTGTAGAAGATCGTTTCAATCGGCGCTAGCAACGCAACTGAAGATTTTGCGCTCGCCACCATCACCCGCCCCAGTTCTTCCGGGGATGTTAGTTGTGACTGCAATAGTACCTTGCCCGGTTGCCCAAGGCTGGCAGTTTCGTTAGGCATCACCCACCTCAGTTCTTCCGCGGATGTTAATTGTTATCGCAACAGTACACCTTGCACGGTTTTCCCAGGGAGGGTAGTTTCGTTATGCACTAAAACGCAACTTTATGTTTTGCGCTCGGCAAACCTTGCACAGTACATGTATCTGCACCAGACCACTGACGCGGAGTCAGCTGCAATCTTTCCTCGTACCGACACGAGGGTAGACTTTTATTCGTTACGCATCTGACTTATTTATTCTTGCCCCGAGCTGGCAATGTTTGCCCCCTCCTCAGGGCTTCGAGTTTCGTCATATGTGGGCACACGTTTCGTAACTGGATGCACCTCTCATCCTTTCATGTTTACTAGTCTCCCCATCGGCAGAGAAACTAGTAATTTGTGGCGGGACTTTTGACTTACACGTCGAGCATGTGTATGGAGTCTCCTGCTCCGGAGATGACGATTTGTGTTCGGTCCTTACTCCGGGGGAGTAGGGCTTATATCCGAGACGTTTCGCTGCTGTTTCATTTTGTTCGGGAACTTCATCAATATTTTGTTGGACGTCAGTCAGGAGATTTGTGCATTTTGTTCGTATGAACCTGCATTCCTTTTTCGTACTTGCACTGCTACCACTACCAGTAGCTCTCCCCGATCCCTGCCCCCATTAGCCAGACAGGAACCAAAGTCTGTTTCCAGGGTCACCACGTAGAGGTAGGGAACAGGGTCTTGATTAGTGCCGGCCCACTAATCCTGGCACACCACCTCATACACCTTTGACCCCGAGTCAGTCTTACAATGCTTTGACTAGAGTCAGTCTTACAATACTTTGACTAGAATGAGTCTTACAATGCTTTGACTAGAGACAGTCTTACAATACTTTGACTAGAGACAGTCTTACAATACTTTGACTAGAATCAGTCTTACAATGCTTTGACTAGAGACAGTCTTACAATACTTTGACTAGAATCAGTCTTACAATGCTTTGACTAGAGACAGTCTTACAATGCTTTGACTAGAGACAGTCTTACAATTCTTTGACTAGAGACAGTCATACAATGCTTTGACTAGAGACAGTCTTACAATGCTTTGACTAGAGACAATCTTATAATGCTTTGACTAGAGACAGTCTTACAATGCTTTGACTAGAGACAGTCTTACAATACTTTTACTAGAGGCAGTCGTACAATACTTTGACTAGAGACAGTCTTACAATACTTTGACTAGAATCAGTCTTACAATACATAGACTAGAACATGCCTGCAAATAAAACAGGACTATTCATAACTAAAAAAAATGTATACATTAGTGAGAGCTAGTTTGATCTATAAATCGCTACTGTCCGTACACATCGTGTGCCTTCATGTCTTGGAATAGGCAAACATCTTTCTAATATGTCTTGCTTGATCACATGAATATTGCGCATTTCAGGACCGAGATAGGCGTTCTATTATCCCCAATGTAAGTAAATTAAATTCTTCCTCCTTGTTTTCTCTTCTGCGTAGCATATTGAACCAGTAAGGTTACTGGAATTATAGTTATATCAACAACGGAACTATAGTTTCAAGTCTCCATTGAAAAATGGATTTGGATTTGTAATCTTTACCTTGGCATTGGGAAAATATTTTACGTTTTTTCATACTACATAGTCCCTATACTCTCCTCCATGTTAATTGCTATCATTTCAAACATGCTTGTAATTTCCATTTTCTTATTTTGTTTTCGACAATATTTCTATTCTTTATTGGTTTTAATTTTTATTTTTTTATTAGGGGTTTCTATTTGCCATGCCTCAGCCTTTTTGGATCTTATTTTTGTTTTGGTTTTAACTAGGTTATTTAATATTTTATCTTTACCTTGCTTTCCCTTTAAAACTAGTTTCTTTATAAAAAAATCATACTGGGCTTCCACCCTCTCCTTTATTTTGGTGCTTTTTTTTTTTCTCCAAAATATGTTATTACCATGTTTAGCTGTATTACTTATAATTTATATGACCATACATATTTGCTATGTGACAAATATACAACATATTATTTAATAGAGTATAAAAGCACAAAGTATTTCGTCTGACGTGTTCGTCAGGTATCAGATCACAACATTCAACACACAGTATGCTTTAGGGCTAGTCCCAGGCCACACCAAGATAAAATGCCATTACGCTCTGATATAACCAAAAATAAACACCCGTCTTAGGTTGAAAGCGGCGTGCCTCGACCACATAGAGGCTTATCCACCAACTAACAAACAAAATAACAAGTCTGACGTGTTTAAACGTCTACTACGTACTGTCATAATCTTCCACTGAGATAAAGAAAATACTTGATACAAAAATGTTTCATCTATACTAAGCATTATGTCATACACACTTTGTATAGAGGAATATCTTGTATAATAACAGATTAATTTTATGATTAAGATTAATTTCTTATTTTCAAATTATGTAGGCATGTATCATCATTTGCCTCAGGAGAAGAAGGCTTTTGCGTCACGTAGTTTGTTCTGTGCTGAATCATATCGTCCTTGGCGGATGTAATGTCCTATTCTCGTGTTGCAATCCTTGCCACAGTTGTTATTGGTGAAACTGAAGACTGAAGCTGATGCAGAGGATGGTCTTTCTGTCCTCTCTTTTACCTTCATATGTGATAGAGTTTCTCTCTTTTCTTTTGAGCCATCCCTCACTGCCGCTCGATATGCCTGCATGTTATTGGACAAACATTCCACATTTTCTTTGTCTATGTTGCATGGAGTTATATCACGCTTGTAGATGGCAACGAAGCGCAATAATGGGCGCCCATGCTATCTAGTACCAGTTGCTAGTTGGCCTTGAAGAATGCCCATTGGGATTCTACCATCGCTCATACAGCACACGTGACCCAGCCATCACATATCGCTAACTCAGCAATACGTACATGTTTGGAATGCCAGCACTGTCCAGGCTGGACAACTATATAGGAGATGTGGTCCTGACATCAGATGTTGTATATTTACCTAAGACAGTGTATGTGGACTGATATATAATGGACCAGATAATATATATTAGCGGTTTTCAAACTTTATTTTAGGTGGTACTATTTATTTAACCTCAACATAAAGTATGAAGAACATGTGGCAAAACACCAGGAAAATACTAAAATTAAAAATATTGAGAGCATGCATTTTCCCAGTAACTACTTATGGGTGTGAATCATGGACTATTACACAAAAATTAAGAACGAAAATCCAGTCCTTCGAAACTAAATGCTACAGAAAGATCCTACGAATACCATGGACAGAAAAAGAAAGAACACTGATGTCCTGAAAGAACTAAATGTTAAAGAGAATTGGCTGATAAACAACATACTATACAGAAACATTACATACTTTGGTCACATCAAGCGTCACGATGGCCTGGAAAGAACAATTCTAGAGGGCAGGGTCCCAGGACGCAGAGGCAGACCAAGAAGAAGATGGCTACAAGATATTAAAGAAACCATGAACATGACCACCGACAAAGTGGGTGAACTGGCAAGAGACAGAGTGAATTTCAGATGTGCTGCAAAGAGAGCAACGTCCTATAAAGGATACGCACCTTGATGATGATGATAAAGTCTCCCTGTATTAAAAATGATTCAATTAAACTTAATTTCTCACATTTGTGTGTGGCAGTTATTAAATTGATATTTTGTTACCGTAGTCGACTCAAAAATGTATAGAAAATGCTGTCTTTATATGCACATTTGTAAAAAAATAATTAAGTTTGGGAAAATTGAAAACTAAAATTATGATGACTAATTAAAGTGATGATTATTTCTTAACAAAACAAACAAATAATTGTCACTTGATCGTGTCACACATTTAATAGAAAATATGAGCTTGTTTTTTTCTTCTTTCATTATTGCTTGAAATCTTGGCACAAGTACTGAAACATCAATTCACATCATCTTATCAACGTTGCTTTTGAACCTGCATCTGCTTGTGATTACCAGTTAGCACAATATCCGGGTATATTTAGTAATTAGCAATACTTTCGCTAGAAGTCACAATAGTGCAGTTCATTATCATGGCTCCATTAATATCTTGCCAAACCTTAGAGACGCCTTTTTCCGAATCCAACATCACCCCTTGGTTTTGAGCTCACACGTTTGCTGCTCTTGTGTTCGCCATCTAGGAATTCAGGTCTAGTCATGGCGTCTAATATGGCGCCTCTGACTGATTTTTTTCAGGAAGAATTACTTTCGTTATCACCAATTGCCTCTCAGTTCGAGCCTTATTTCGACTACAGAGGTACTTGTAATTTTGATCCCTTAGTAAAGGTTCAGGATTTCCTTTAGTACAACCGTCTACCGTGTTCACACTGAAAATTGTTGGCGCAAGCTGGTTTCGAACTCCGGAATGTCCAGACACGGGGCCACTTGCGCAAACGGCACGGGGCCACTCGCGCAAGAGTGTTACTAACTTCGTTTTCGGTGATAAGAGGGGTCATCATGTGTTCCTGTCCTGTTATTATCCACATATCTGTATTTGCCACTCTGTCATACCATCTCAGTCTTTGAATTTGCGGGAGACATTTGTTGATTATAGGTCTAAATTTGTTTTAACTTGGTGAATCGCCACGTTAATACAGTCATACAAGACGAATTTTACTACCACTGCTACCAACAATTATTGTTCACATAGCGATGTAACTATTGCACTCCACCAAGCTCTGTCCTGCGTCGTCTTTTTCAGTTATGCCCACGAAGTTCTGATCGCTCAGTTCTCCTTATCACTTTACATTTTTGACCTCCGCACTCATTTCTTCCCCAGATAGTTAATTAATTGCATATCTAGTTATTGTGCATTTTTTTCTGAGAGTGTGTACAATACATCGACACTTTCTTTCCTTAATCTCCACTTGTATTTTTTATTTTCTGTTCTCTTCCACAATTCTATATTTGCCATCACTTCTGATCATCTCATATGAAGTATGTGTTAAAGACATCTTTTGGTGACTGTCTACAGCAGATCTGTCCAATGCAGTACCCGCGGGTGCCATGGATGCCGTGTCACACATTCATGTCGCGCAATTTTACTCTGCGGACTTTAACGTTAATCAGATTTCAAGAAAACAGTATTTTGTCAGTTTTTTTTTGGTAATACTTTCATCAAAACGATTTTCCCACTTTTGTAGTCTTGATGTTATTTTGTAACCATTCTACTGCTCCTTAACTCAGCCCATTGTTTTTTTCACTGAAATAATCGGCATTTCGACTATATTAATATTACTTTTTTTTCTATTATTATTGTTAGAACACATTGTGACAACCAGTAAATCGAGGGTAGACGAAAGAGAGAAAATGTTGGATAGTCTGACTTCATAACATGGTAGAGCGTCATCTGAGATGATAGCAAACACAAGAAACAGAATTGTGGAGATTGATGATCGCCTAAACCAGCCGGCACGGCACCTGATTATTTTTATTAATAATAATAATAGTATTGCAATCGTCACAGCGCCCCCGCCTCCCCAACCAGCAGTCAGATTCGCCACTATATATAAAAAACGGTGTACAGCACTGATCTTAAGTTTGGATTGCTATTCCAGTTCACATTCTATGTCTCGTAGCCATAGATTAGGACAGTGTAAACTTAGTTCTTATAAAGCTGTCCAGTTTTACACTGGAAGTAAAGAGCATCTATTTATTGTACTATTTATGACACCATCTACTAGCACCATCATGTTCTGACTAGCACCATCATGTTCTGACTAACACCATCATGTTCTGACTAACACCATCATGTTCTGACTAGCACCATCATGTTCTGACTAGCACCATCATGTTCTGACTAACACCATCATGTTCTGACTAGTACCATCATGTTCTGACTAACACCATCATGTTCTTGGTCATCAACAGCACCAGTATGCTCCATGTGATGACCACAAGCTCAGATGTGGACTTTGCAAACAGGTAAGAGATCAAAACAAAATCTACATACAGCACACTCATATATCCACATATATTTATGTATTATTATTTTATTGATTTCGTACCGTTATAGCTACGTAGGGCATGCAAGAAATTTCTCCATACTGCTCTATCCTGGACAATTCGCTGATTTCCTCAATGTTATCGAGTTCGGTATTTATCTCCTCTCTCAGTAGTTTTCTGTAGGTGTTCTTTATTTCTTAAGCCTGTTGTCTCCCACTTCACAGCCTGCTTTATAATTCTTTGATCATTTCTACTTATATCATACCCAACATATTTCCATCTTCTACTTCTTATATCAGTTATTACGAGTAGTTCACCAGATATTTCTCTGACTTCATCACTTCTGAGTTTATTCTTTATAAATAAATAAATAAATTAATATATATATGTATATATATATGTGTATGTATTGTATCAGTTATATGAGGACTATTATCATAGCAATCTAGACACGTCCTTATGTGCTCTGATCTCTGCCTCAACAAATCCAGCATCGTACAGCGGCACAAGACACCAGTTTAATATTGATTAATCAATCTCTTTGCATAGTTGTTATGTCGTTATTTACGGGCTGTACCAATATCTATACCCATCTCTCTTAATCTAGTCAGCGACTGCGATTCACAATCTTGAAATTCCTATTCGGAAAGACTCTCTCAATGCGTTAAGAATGTAAATGTGTATGTATTATATCTATAGAAATACAGTAGCTAGACACTTCAGTTAGACTATGTACATAGACTATATTTATTGATATATATATTTATCACTGTACCTGCTTGTTTATGATATATGCCTTAGGACTAGTGAACAACAAGCAATAAAACAATGTAATAGTACGCTCCAAATTCGCATTAGAATCAACAGATAATGTAATTAGGGACTTTCTTTTTTCTGTTAGATGTGTGATTTGATCGTTATTGAAACGTGTCTGATAAGATATACAAAATATTGCCAGTTACACCTTTTATGTTTTCAATAACTGATTTGTACAGTTTCTCCGATCAAATGATTACTATGATCTTATTACAATTTGTTAATTTAGTTTTTATGTAACATTCATTACTTAATTTTTATGAAATATTCATTACTTCAGTTTTATGAAACTCATTATTTTAATTTTTTCTTCTTTCAACATTTTTGAGACATCGACTAGTTAACGTCTAAAGCAGTTAGTGTTATCAATATAAGGAAAGACTGCAGTAAAACTATGTAGCAATGGCAAAACACGTAAAAACAAAGTATTATAATTTTACAAAAACAATAACAATACACAACAACGTTTCGATCAAAATGTCTTTATCAAGCAAAGGATACAACAGAAGTGAAGAAATTCACTTCTTAGCAACTCAAAACAGTATGGAACGGAACTGATAAGAAAACAAAGATCAGAATACTAAGAGCATGCATATTCCCTGTGGCAACGTATGGGTGTGAAGCATGGACATTTAATAAACCAGTGGAAAAACATATATGTGCTTTTGAATATAAGTGTTACAGAAGAGTCCTTCGTATATCTTGGACAGAGACGAGAACAAATAGATCTATCCAGAAAGAACTCAAAATCAAAGAAAACTGGCTGATGCTACAAATAAGAAAGTGAAAATTGAGATATTTTGGACATATAAAAAAAGACATGAAGGGCTGCAGAAGACCATCACGGAAGGAGGCATACTGGCAAAGAGAAGAAGAGAAAGACCACGGAGAAGATGGATTCAGGATATAACTGATGGTTTGAACATGACGGCTGCAGAGGCGGGACATCTGGCCTACGAGAGAGAGAAATTCGAAGGACTGTTGGGGTGGCAAAGTTCTGCTCAGGACAAGCTATTTGATGATGATGACACGGCACACAACATATAGAATCAGACAATACATTTCTAACGGCCCTAAAATGGAAATATGTGACTAAAACCTAATAACGAAATAAATGCAAAAAACTAGAAGTGGAAAAACAAGATCAAATATATATGTATACCATATATAAGTTTAACATATACACATATAGAATATGAAGCATGAGAAGAGAAAGTACTTAAAATCATAGGAATGTAGTGCGTTGAGTCCATGAGCTCGCAGGATACCATATAAAGATATAAAACGATTCTCTAGAGCAAATCGACTACGATCACCAGAGGAACATGATAGGATGGCTGTAACCTGAATATCGCGAGCTCCCAAATGGTCCGCTCCATTGAAATGAGTTGCTACAGGGGTCACATAACATTTTCACATATCACGTAAGTGTTGGCTGAAACGGTCACTAAGTCTTTTTCCAGCTTCGCCTATATATGCATTGTCACAACGTTTACAAGTGATGGCGCAGATTATTTTGCGGAACTCGCATGTAAAAACCATCCTCAATACGAATAGTGGCTTTAGGAAAAGATACAGTACGGGTCTGTATCACATAAGTGCGCCCGTCTGCCCAGCGTGTTCGTAGCGCGTTGGACTACGGGTGACTATCCTTCTGTGTGTGCGGGTTCAATTCCGCGGGATGGCAGAAAAAGTCACAAGATTCCCCATATTTACGGTGTTTGTGGCACCGAACTGAAGGGTTACGATGTCCATGGCACCGAGCCGAAGAGCTGAAAAGCTAAAGTGCTTCTGGATCGGAAAAAAAAATCACATAAGTACATGTATGGCATCGCCAACGGCCACACTGGATACTCCCAAAATGGCCATGGACATTGGATTTAAGGGGACTGTGTACCAACATATCCTTAAGATTTCTGTCCCGTCTGTAAGCCACCAGAAGATAGTTTTGGAAGACTGAACGTTTTTCTGGATCCGATTTTAGAATAGAAAGATGACGGAATAAAACGTTTTTGACCAGTGAACAATGTGGGTGGAAAGTCAAGATAATTTTCACTCTGTCAGATTTGGAAGTCCAATGCTGATTGGTAAGGGCATCCTGGCGAGCAATTTTGTGAACTCTATTTTCTGCTATGCTTTGAAGGGGAAGCTAAAACTGCCATGAAAGGACAATACAATGCAAAGTGGAATAAAATCCAACCTCAAATCAGAGGGTGGATATTACCAACTGTTCATAGGAGACCAATTTTTCTAACTTCGCCCCCAGAACATATCGAACAAAATGAGGCACCTAGTGTAGACCAGATTCAAGAGAGACAATTCTCTATTCTGTCATTGTAAATTGCAAGATATGACAGCAGAATATACAAACTTCCCAACACAGACAGATCTCAGGGAAAGAATATGTCAACACTCACCCTCTTAGAAAAGAAATGATATTGTGGAACTGAAATCATGAGACATACTATATAACAGAATTCGGAATCCCAGTAAAAAATGATTGGTGATCCTCAGAATAGAAACCCAGTCGTCTGCATTAGAAAGTTTGCCCATATAGACATATAATTTATAGATAGGTCATACCTATTCACAAAATCTTGCTCGATTCGCTTTCAATTCCACACACTTACAGAATACAAAGGGCAACGAGTCTATATCAAGGTAGTTGTAACAAAGATATATTCCACATAGAACGGCTGCCTCGTATATCGTCGGGTCCGCTGGGATTGGAGGACCATTAGTCTTGTGAACTACTTTTTATTTTGGTCTCATGAACCACTGATGAATGACACCGGAACTATGAACTAAATGAATTAAAACGAGAAGTGTGGGACCGCAAAACAAATATTTATATTTATACTATTGATTTTAGATTCATTCGTTAGTTAAGCTCTTTTGTCCTGTTACATATTGTTCCATGATTATTTGTTCCACATGAGAACTTGTTAAGCTTCCCTCCTTTCTTTCGTTCGCTTTAAATATTGTCTATATTTTCAATGTTGTCTCTTGTATAAACTGTCTTTTGTAACTCACACGGAGGTCCGTGCAGTTTTGTTTCCATGTTTGTTTCTATGGGCCTTATATATATAAAACAAAAACAAAAAACCAATCAAACAAACAAACAAACAAACAAACAAGCCAGTGAGTTTGCCTAACTCAGTCTATAATATTCCGGTCAGACTAGAAATATATACGCTGAAGTCTGGGGTGCCTGTACTCATGGTTGGATTGCCATCTTGGTTTTTTGTATACGTTGCATGTTGTTCTGTTCATACTTGTGAAATATACTTTTCATCCTGGTCTGGATATGTATTTGTGTAATTCCACGACCGACTCTATAATAACGAAGGCCGCGGTTGTTCAGTCTATTCTCTCAATCAATCAAGGGCAGTGCCTGCCGGCGTAGGCGATCATGTCCCTCCACAACTCTCTTTGCTTGGTGCATGTAATCAGTTCTGACGTTGATCTTTTTTCGAATCATGATGTCAGGCCATCCAACATCTTCTCCCTCTGTCTTCCACGATCTCTCCTTCCCTGAATTTTACCTGTAGTCACTAAATGTTCTAAACCTTCTCTTCGCATTATATGCCCGAAGAACCTTGATTGTCTGATTCTTATCCTTTTGATAAGGTTTCTTTGTGTGCAGGCGTGATGTAAAACCTTCACATTTGTTTTCTTAGCTGTCCCTGGAATTTTCAGCAATTGGTTCAATATAGCACTGGCGTACTCGTTTTCGCTATGTCATTGGTAGTAAGTTCACACATAGTTTGTTCTTCATTTTCATAAAAGCTGCTTTCGTTTGAGCTATTCTACTCCTAATCTCTGTTGTACATCTTCCATCTGATGTTAGGAATGTTCCCAGATACTTGAACCGATAGACTTGTTTCAGTGTTGTGTTATTTATTTTGGTATTACATATTGGTGTTTCCTGTTTCTTGGAGACAACCATAACCTCTGTTTTCTTTATATTTATGCTTAATCCTTTCTTTTAACGTTCTCTCACTAATATGTTTATCAAGTCTTGTAGATCTTGTTCATTTGTAGCAACGAGAATTGTGTTATCAGCGTATCTTAGATTGTTCATATTTTGTCCGCTGACTGTTATTCCTGCCTTCTCTTCTATGTGTCGCATGATGTTTTCACTGTATAGGTTAAACAGGTCTGATGAGATTACGCATCCTTGTCTTACTCCTAATTGTATCTTCTGATAGATTCCAATCTGATTCTCCAGTCTTATGGCTGTGCTTATATTCTCTACTACGGGTTTTTCTGGCACATCCTTTAGGAAGATGTCGACTTTATGTAGTTCTGAGGTTTGTCTATGAAGTTGTTTGGTCTGGTGGAGACAACTCCTTATTTTCACTCGTTTCATAGCTGCATTTGGAAATCTCACGATCACCGTCCAGACCGATGTACCATATCTCACCATAAATTCTATTCATGTGGAAATCCGATTCATGCAGCCTTAGCATTGATGTGTTTTACGTCACATTAAAACCATTTGGAGCTTTGGTGCTTATCCTTCGGCGATGTGTCTGGTTTCAGCCAGCGTTTACTCGGTTCGCTCTCCGTTCTGTAGCCATCTAGTGTTTTTACGGGGTGGGGTAGCTAACCTCACGCCCAACCTCCTTAGCCACCTCTTACGACATGCGTGGCAGGTAACAGTGGTTCCATTCTTTATACCCCACTTTGGGCCCTGGCAATAACTCGGGCGAATTTGGGAATCTGCTTTCCATTGGATGACCTGTCATATACAGGTTCTTATATTTATGTGTTAATACGTTCGTGTCTTTAATTTCTCCCAGTGCTTGTATTTTCCCTCCGCCCAAACTCCATCTTTTCTCCATCTCTACCGTATGTGCTGATTGCATTACTCCAGTGAAGAACTGAAGTGCTAGGGTTCTCACCTTATCCAGTCGCTCACATAATGCAATATTTTGAGCTGGACACCATGCAGCTAGCACATATTCCAGCTATGGTCGTATTCTCTGTTGGTAAACGTTTGTAATTATTTTCTGGCCGGCTCCTCATGTGGTCGCACTTAGTATTCTCGGAAATGTTAACTTCTTCCTGGCCATTGCTTCCGCCCTGATGTTATGTGCTACCTTCGTCAGTCTATCATCAAATGTAACTCCGAGATAGGTAGATTGTTTGTCTTCTCTGTGCAGTTCTCCATTTATCTTGACAACACTAGTTTTTTTCTTCTTAAGATAGAGGTAGATAGATGAATGGATAGAGAGCGAGAGAAAGTGCGCAGTGCTGTACTTATCTGACTTGTCAAACTGTACTATAGCTATTGTTTATTTTAATATGAAGTGTCCAAGTGGGTATCTTTTAAATCACGATGATGTCTCATTTAAATGCAAAAGCACGAAAGGCTAAAGCGATATTTTCTGGTCTACTAGACACAAGAAATCGAAGAGGAATAGATCAAACAGCGGCTTCAGTACGGATATGTCCCAAGGGAGACGGATGAGTTATATATGGAGATCCCGAATGTGACCGGTTATTGCAGTTCTGTACATACTTTGTAGACGAAGAAACATTCACATAAAATTGAACTACTTTCACACAACCAAAAAGCTAATTAAATGTCCAGGTCAGGGAATCTATTTTCTCACAAAATGTTTGTTAATGTCAAGGTCAGAGAATCTATTTTCAAATAATAAGTTCATGAGGTCAAGGATTGATTGATTTACTGATTGAGTGATATGGCAATCATAATTGTACTTTGGTGAGTAACCATATGTGCTCTGATTTCTTTCTTACATATCAAGATCGCATCGGAAGTGCACGAACACTGTGGCACCGATGAATGTCCCCGATGTAATTTTTAAGATGGTGAAGATGTTTTGTAGAAATTTTATTGTAAATCTATTCTAATGACTTTTGCTTGGGTAGCGACTTTCAGGCCTGCTCTTCTTGATTTTGAACTGCCAAGGGTCCTTTTTCGTACTCATATTGAACACGGGATCTACGTTTTATCGCCTGTCTCTGGTAGGACTAGCAACTCGATCTTACCTACACTGAGATCAGGGATTGCTAGAAAAATATCCAGATGGCTCCGCGATGGAGCGAACTGTTTACCTTTGGAACGAGAGATGAGCACTTAACCTCTACGCCACAGACCTACAGGGATAGTATTAATAAAGCTTAGCTATATTATGAGTGCACTTTTTCATCTTCTTTTAGTATACTAAGAGTCGACCATGATGGGGACAGATTGTCATCCTGTTCATCAGTGGTCTCACCTGTACCTACAACAGCCCATTCAGCTCCAGCAACTCCCACTCATATTCCTGATGGAAGTGTCGATGTTGGTTACAGTGCAGGATCTCAGCGAGGATTTTTTCAAGGACTTCTGGGATGCTTGCGACCAGTATGGACTATACTGGGCAAGGCAACAGCTGCAGAATTGAAACAGCAGGGTCGAGGTATGCAGAAGTTATGTACTTTTTCCTGTCTGCTCAAGTCCTTGTTCATTCATGTTTTAGCTGTTCTTCATTTTTTTTCATACAGTCTGTTCTGTTTCTATAACTGTGTTTTCTATACAACTTATGTGTGATTCTATATTTTCATTTCAAGTTTTGGTTCCCTATTTTTAATTTGCCCATTTTCTTTCTGCGTTCATTTCCTTATATTGTTTCATTCGTTGTTCACTTTTTCTAACATCTCTTTCACTTTTCAATTTCATTTCGATTTCTTTGGAATTGTTGCTAAATATTTCTACTATTTGTTCTTTATTTCTTTCATTTGTTCATTCTCCAGTCACTCAGTTTTCTCTACATAAATCCAGGAGAACCTTACCTTAATTTGTCATTTTTCTTGATGGTCACACCTGCTTCCTTAGACTGTTCACTTCTTATGTTTAAAACTTTAAAAGTTATTGTTTTAATGTATACACAGATAAAGGTTTAATGTTCTTCATGTACTTTTCTTGTTCATGCAGCTCTTTGTATGTCTCTATTATTATACTCTCTCTCACACATACCTAGATGACTGGGAAATACCATTTGAGAGCATAACCGATTTGCAATGGTTGGGAAGTGGTGCTCAGGGAGCTGTATTCTTAGGCAAGCTATGCAATGAAGAGGTTGCAGTCAAGAAGGTCAGGGACGTTAAGGAAACCGACATCCGCAATCTGAGAAAACTTAACCATCCCAACATTATCTCATTCAAGTAGGTTATTGCTCATTGTTATATGTCATGCTAGTTTTAGAGGTGTCTGAAGTTTATTTGTTGGTCTAGTTTTTTGAAATCTTGATTACATGATCTAATAAGTGATTGTCACATTACCGGTTGTCACATTGTGACAACCGGTAAAATCGTGGGTAGACGAGACAGAGGAAGACAGAGAGAGAAAATTTTGGATAGCCTGACTATGGCACTGTAGGGCGTCAACATCTGAGTTGATAGCAAACACCAACAACAGAGATTTGTGGAGATCCATGATTGTCTACGCCAGCCGGCACGGCACCTGATGATAATGATGAATAAGTGATTGCTGAGCATCTAAAGTACATCCACATTATTGATCTCCAACACCCTTACTATAGGTACCTTTGATGCAAATGCAGTCTTATTACCATGAAAACAGTTGATGTATGGCAAGCTTAAAGGTGGCAGATGTTCAGTTGGTGAATAGAAAAGTTTTAAAGACGCTCTTAAATTTATACGAGAAATTGTATTATTTTTATAATGTTTATATGACAATTTATGCATGGAAGCCGACTAGACATGACATGCATTGTGTTAAATTTCTAGAAGACATGGCATCCTCCAGCTAAACGTTTGAATATTTGAACCCATTCATCGATATTCAACCAGGTCACTAAAAATCTGCAGCAGCCTACACCAGGTTTTTCCATGCCCTTTCAGTTATGATCATTTTCATTGAGAGATTTTGTTCCACTCAAATCTTTTACCTGTGTTTAGATTATTGTAACTATTTCCTTTTCTCTAACTGGGTTAGTTATTTTGCACTATTTAAAGCTTTCATTGTCATTTTTGTGATAAGTTGGATACTATGCAGTGGCTTATATCAGTGTGTCCCCTAACAAAGAAATATGTAAAAAAATAAAGATTTCATCAGCGTCTTTGTCTCAGGAGATAAGTTTTGCATCACATAGTTTGTCCTGTGGTGAATCACAATGTCTGCTGTGGCTGTTATTGCCTATTCTGGAGCAGCAATTCTTGCCACAGTTACTGGAGCTGAAACTGAATGCTGGAAGTGATACAGAGGATGGTCTCTCTGCCCTCTCTTTTGCCTCTATATGTGATGGTGCTTTTTTTCTTTTCTATTTGATTTATCCCTCGCTGCCGCTCGCCACGCCATCTCAGACGTACTTGGAATGCCAGCACTGTCCTGGATCTTTATATTGGAGTATAGATTTATCTTTCACAATTTCAATCTATAAATGTATACAATTGTAAACTTAACACATGATGCTTTATATTCTTTTTTAAGGGGTGTCTGCACTCAAGCCCCTTGTTACTGTATTATCATGGAGTATTGCCCATATGGTCAATTATATGAGGTATTACGTGACGGCAAGGAAATTCCACCAACCCTTGTACTTGATTGGGCTAAACAAATAGCTAGTGGCATGAACTACCTTCACTCACACAAGATCATTCACAGAGATCTCAAGTCTCCAAAGTGAGTGAGATATCCATGTTTTACTGTAGCAAAACATTGTAATAAGATGTTCCACACCATGTTTATTATTTTTATAATGTACATTACTTTAAACAAAAATTTACATGTGTACATTTTTATGTTTAGTTGAAAATGTGTTCATCATCAAATAGCTTGTCCTGAGCTTTGCCACCCAAACAGTCCTTCAGAATTTCTTTCTCTCAAGCTAGATGTCCCACCTCTGCAGCCATCATGCTCAAATTATCAGTTACACCCTGAATCCATCTTCTCCATGGTCTTCCTCTTCTCTTCTTTGCCGGGGTGCCACCTTCCATAAAGGTCATCTACAACAAGTCATGTCTCTTTATATGTGCAAAATACTTCAATGTTCTCATTCTTATTTGTAGCATCAGCTAGTTTTGTTTGAGTTACTTACAAAATGTTTATTGTCATTTTATATATATATTTATATTTCACATCAACCAGTGAACTAAGAACTGTATTTACATACAATATGTATATCCTCTAGTGACACCAATGCTGAACTGAGGAAAAATAAATAACTCATATATTTTGTCAATTACAGAGTATGTCTATATGACTTACAAATACAGTCTCAAACAAGAAAAGAAAAACAAAGATTTTGAGATTTGGTGCTACCTTAGGAAGGAATGATTGAACTGGGCATATATAACATGAAATTTGCAATGTTATAAAGACATAAGGGTGATTAAACTGCTACTGAAAAAGGTGGGAAAATATTAAACAGTGCCGCCTGGTCACAACTTGAGATGTAAAAGTCAACTACATAAAATACTAGAAAAAAAGAACTGATTAAAGAGAAAAAGTTGTCCAAGAGACATTTTCATTGCACATGCAGCGATGACAGGATTTAGACAAATACTGTCCAAAAGAGAACAACTAAGGACAGTGTAGAGAGATATGATCAGATATGACTTTAACACTCGTCTCCGAACTGCTTAACCTAGAAAAGGTATTCAGTTATGTATCGTAGAGTATCAAAAAGTTTTATTTTGATTACTTAAATTCTGCAATCATTAATTTACTTATCGGTGAATTATAAATGTATTATTTTCATCTGTGATCTTTGGTCTAGCTCTTTCTTTGTTGCATGTATTTATAATTTCTCTTCTGTTTTTCTGGCTATGATCAGTTCACAGCACCAATAGCTTCAACGAACTGTATAACTCACTTCTGGTCATTCATAGAACCCCTCAGGTTCAGTACCATCTCATTAGGCCATATTTTCTCCCTGTCTTCCATCTAAAGATGACACACAAGAAAAGTATGTTGTTTATCTTCTGGGTCCAGTCCATAAGTGCACAAGACTGTCTCTCCAACTTAATGCTTTCTGCCCATGTGAATTCTCAGTCTGTGGAGTGTACTTGTAACTTAATGCAGTTGATATTCTATTTTGGTATTTGTATTTTCTTTAGTTTTTCTGTACTTTTTCAGCTTACCTTGTTGTAGGCAACAAGTCATTTATCTGTTGTAGTTAGTAAAAAGCATTCTTCTGTGCGACATAGAGCGAATACTGACATAGATGCAAGTCATGGACAATAAATAAACAGCAAAATCGCTGGAGGCCACAAAATGGAGAAGGCTAAGTATTCCATTGCATGCTAAAATCACTGATGTTGATGTGTTCAAAGAGGTTAAGGCACACAGATAACTTATCAATATAAGAAGAGACAGTCTTCATTTTTTGCATATATGATGAGAAAGGAAGGTTTAAATCACATTGTGACAATTGGTAAATTCAATGGGAGAGAGAACATTCTGGAGGGTTTGGCTTTATGACACGGAAGAGTGTCAACATCCGAAGGGATTCTCAGCACCAAGGACAGACTCTTATGGAAATCCATGAAAGATGACATAGCAAGATGGCATAGCACACGATGATGATAAGACATTGGATTATTTTTGTTGCATGTCTGACTATTCACAATACAGATATGTAAGAAAACTTTTGTATCACAAGATTGTATCTCCCAAGCATAACCTTTTACCATCAACAGATAACTTTTAAAACTATATTTATGTATTTTTGTTCTCTGATAGTGTTTTAGTGGCTTCCAATGACATCGTTAAAATCTCAGACTTTGGTACTAGTCGTGAATGGAATGAGAAAAGTACTAAGATGTCTTTTGCTGGCACAGTAGCCTGGATGGCTCCAGAAGTCATCAGAAATGAAATGTGCAGTGAGAAGGTCGATATATGGTAAATAATGGACACTACTATTTAAAATTTACTCATAATATTTTTGTGCAGTCTTGTATAACTTTCAAGAGATACATGCATTAGCTTCTAGAATGAAGCTTACAGTTGCAATGTTTATCAAGGACTTACACATAAAATAATACTATTTCAGAAGTTATTATTTTCTATTCTATAAAACCACTACTATATTGTGTGGGGGTCTCTATGGCGAAGTGGTAAAGATGTTTGCATGTTGTTCTGAAGGTTATGGATTCAAATCCAGACCATGTCAAATGTGCACTTTTATAATGAGATCCCTAGGATTGTTGCTGGAGCTATGGAGTTCATCCTCTTAGCAACACAACATTTTTGCAGACAGGGATGGAGCCATATGGGGAAACTCTGTGCAATGAAGTCAGTCCTTTGTCTTTAGACCCTTTAGACTACTATATCATCAGTACTGAACTTCATCAAGAAACAATAAATTAACTGGTTCGGCTACAGAAATAGTTTACCAACATACAGTGTATTTCAAAGAGCAATGCTACTACGATGCAGTGGATACAAAGCAAAAGGCCGTCTGCGCAAAATGGGGATCTCCGAAATAACAGGTGGTGAAAAACACTGTTTCTGAAGCGCACACAAAAGGACTCATCATTATCAAGGTGCGTATCCTTTATAGGACGTTGCTATCTTTGCAGCGCATCTGAAATTCACTCTGTCTCTAGCCAGTTCACCCACTTCGCCGATGGTCATATTCATGGTTTCTTTAATATCGTGTAGCCATCTTCTTCTTGGTCTGGGACCCTGCCCTCTAATACAGGGTATTCAAGATAATTGAAGCCAGTGAATGGAGCTAATCTGGGATATATGTATGGAAATGGGAAGGTTCAGTTATGACGTAGTATAGGTCAAGGTTGTGTGACGGTGTGTAATTGTAGTTTCGGGAAGGGGCGATGAACAAATGTGACTTAGGACGAGCTAGTCAGGACCGGTTTAAATAGTAAATAAACGCAATTCAATTTGTACCTGGCAACTTTTGAATTGTCAATGGGGCTGCAATTATCTTGAACACACTGTATTATTCTCTCCAGGCCACCGTCACGCTTGATGTGATCAAAGTATCTAATTTTTCTATATAGTATATTGTTTACCAGCCAATTGTCTTTAACATTCAGTTTTTTCAGAACATCAGTGTTCTTCCTTTTTTCTGTCCATGGTATTGATAGATCTTTCTGTAGCATTTTGTTTTAAAGGATTTAAAGGACTGGATTTTCGTTCTTGTTTTTGTGTAATGGTCCATGATTCACAACCATAAGTATCCACTCGAAAAATGCATGTTCTCAGTATTGTTAATTTTAATATGGACTACTACTATATTTTGTGAGAAGTCTTAAGTTTGTTCTGGGTTTTTGTTACCGAATAATGGTTTATGTAATAGAATCTTGCTTAATTACAGTATTTTATTATAAGGAAAGCAACTGTGGTAACTAAAGCAAAACGAATTACATGAAATAACTTTTGGGATACAATTTAATGAATGGCATGATTTTATTGTAGGATATTTTAAAAATAACAGTTTGTTCATAACCGAAAAACAAATTTATTTGGAAATAAAATATTAAACTGTTTATTACTTTGTGTACCATAAAGTGATGCAATTGTTATCGTAAGTGGAAATATTTGTGTCAAATAAATGGTATATATTTGAAACGTTACATATGTTATATGTTGCATTACCTAATATTGCATCACACAGAAACCCATCTGCTGTCTTCAATATATTTCAGGTCATATGGTGTCGTCATGTGGGAGCTGCTCATTGCAGAAGTGCCATACAAAGATGTTGACTCCTCAGCCATAATTTGGGGAGTTGGCAGTAATAGCCTTCACCTGCCAGTTCCCACAACTTGTCCAGAGGGATTCAAACTTCTCATGAGACAATGCTGGTAAGTGGGATTAAATTCTCTTATCTACTACTGTAGTTACTGCCTGTAATACCGGATTTTGGCTGGTGTGGACAGGGGTTGGGGTGATGTATCTGTGGGGAATTTAATGGCCGCATGGCTAGTGTAGCCGCAGCGAAACTGTTTAGGTTAGGATTTTTCTTTATGCCCCAGACAGAAATAATGCCTTGGCCTTACCGTGGATTGAACCCGGGTCTCCTGCATGGGATCTGCGCGCTCCACCCATTTGGTCAGACTCTCCACAATTTCTCTCATACATAAAAAATATTGGGTCACTTTAATTTGAAAATATTATGCAAGATATTGATAACAAAAAATAAAGAGATGTGAAATATGAGATCTACTTTCCTTAATCTCTACTCTATTGTTTTCACCTTTCAATGATTCTTCAACTATTTTTGTCTGTTCATGATTAGCATTTCTGTAGCCTTTTGTTTTCTTTTGATGACTGAAGAAGTTTGTGTTGTCTATTTCTGACCTTTCCTGTCCAGTAACCTAAACGTGCAGATACCACAGCTCAGGCTGAATACTGCGACACAGCATATTTTATTTTCCTGACTGCATCCTGCTATAACCAGTGGGAGTATGAGAATAAACGACAAGAAAGAAATAGTCATCACTTTCCACATCCTTATCACAATATAAATGGAGACTGCAGTAAAACTATGTAGAATGGCAAAACACGTAATAACAAAGTACTGTAGTTTTGCAAAATACAAAAACAATGACAAAATACAGCAAAAAGGCCTTTATCAAGCAAACGACACAACAAAAGTAACGTCACATCCTTGTCCAACAGGTGGTTGATGAACAGACAAAGTACTTTCACCGTACACGCCTCCAGCACCTATAATGTTGATGCTTTAGATGCAATTCTGTTTAATATTTCATGCTACAAATGTCTGAATGTTCTAGACAACAAATTCATGTATGAACCTAAAGGTTGGAAACGTGAACAAATAACATCAGTTCGTACAGAAACCAGTCTTTTTTGGCATCCAGAAGAATGAACTGATCGTGAGATATAATAATTTTCCCAATAAACAGCTCAGAATACAAATGAAGCTCATTAATAACAGCCTCATCCTTTATCCTCATACTAGAGGTTGTTTTCATGTATGCTAATTTTCTCTTGGAAATAACCTTACTGTACACACTGGCTAAAAAATCAATGTCAGAGATCATAGTTCTATGTGCAGACCAATATACAATCAAATCAATGAAAATAGTATATCTTAAAAAATAGTGTGTCTTAACTGAACCATTGTGTAAGCATTGATATTGTGTCAAGGTTGTCTATTATGTGTATGTTACTAATGTCTACCAGGAGTGCAAAGCCCAGAAACAGACCATCGTTCAGACAGATACTCATGCATCTTGAGATAGCTTCATCAGAGTTACTTAGCTACAGTCCTGAGAAATTTGTAGATTCACAGGTATGTATTTTTAGATAGATTCATAAATTTGCAAAGCATGTACATACTTATTTTGTCGTAGATCATACCCATTCTGCATGGAGTGACTGAAATAGATCAATAGTGAGTGTCGACGTTCGCCCAAGTCGTTACCAGGGCCCAAATTTGTGGTGTAAAGAATAGAACCACTGTTACCTGCCACTCATGTAACACAGTCATAAGAGGCGACTAAGGAGGTTTGGCTGAAATTGGATGCACATGTCCTAAACATGTAGAAGTCTATGTGTTTAGGGGGCTTACCGAACCAGTGTGCAACGTATATACATTCTTGGCAAAGATCAAACATATCACAAAGAGACGCCCGAGTGGTTACCGGGCCCAAATTTGGGGTGTAAAGAATAGAACCACTGTTGCCTGCCACACATGTCGTAAGAGGCGACTAAGGAGGTTTGGCTGAAATCGGATGCATGTGTCCTAAACGTGTAGAAGTCTATGCGTTTAGGGGCCTACCAAACCAATGTGCAACGTATACACGTTCTTGGCAAAGATCAAACATATCACAAAGAGTGATTAAAATTGGTCGTAAGAACGAACGCAAAGAAGAAGAAGATATCACAAAGAGTGATTAAAATTGGTTGTAAAGAAGAAGAAAAGTGTCGACGTTCAATGTAAAACAAGAAAAGAATGAAAATGTAAGAAACTATCAGGTCAGACAAACCCAAGCATTTCCTTAGGCCAAAATATTTATGACATGCCTATCCTAAATGCCCAAAAGCCTATGACCATTGGCGCAACTTATTCACATTCTTGGCGCAAATCACACAGATCACAAAAAGCAATTAACCTGGTTGATAGGAACCAATGCAAGGTAGAAGAGGAAGATAGTTTCATCTGTTACTTAGCTACAGATCTGATATCTGTAGATTCAAAGATACACATTTCTAGTGGTTAATGTATATATTTATATTTATTATTTGTTTACCTTGGCGACTATGTAATTAAATGATGAATTTGATGATGACTGTAATGGTAATTCTTCTGCTACCACTCTTGATGATTCATTGAAGTATCACTTGTAGAATTTAATTTGTGGTTGTATTTTGAAGTACATTACTAAAATATATAAAATTTTACCGTGAAGGTTGTATGGAGAGAAGAGATCCAAGAAAGCTTCCAGAAAATGAAGGCTGAGGGATCCAATTTGCCACAGTTAGAAGAAGAGCTAATTAAGAGGAGGAAGGAAGAGTTGAGGTAAGAGGTTGTGTTGCATTAAGTACATGTGAGTGTTTCTCATGTTTGCATGTAGTATGTTAGCAGAGTTATACAGGGTGTTCAAGATAAAAGCAGCCTGTGAATGGAGCTAATCTGGCATATATGTATGAAAATGAGAAGGTTCAACTATGACGTAGTATAGGTTGTGTGACGGTATGTAATTGTAGTGCGGGAAGGGCGATGAACAAATGTGACGTAGGACGAGCTAGTTAGAACCGGTTTAAATAATAAATAGACACCACTCACTGTGTAATTGGCAACTTTCGATTTGTCAATGGGGCTGCATTTATCTTGAACACTCTGTATATATTGATAATATATATAGTATTTCCTCAATTATAAGACATAGTTGTAACACATTTGTAAGACATAATTGTAACACACATTTGTAAGATTCAACTGCAACACACACATTTGTCAGATGCATTTGTAACACACGATTGTAATACACAACTCATAGTAAGACGTTCTGCCAAATTTCAGCAACATTAACAGAAGAAACTCCCATTGTAATCTCTAAAACCATTAATTAATTAAAAATATAGCGGTAAAATATACCTCAAATATTTTTAAATAACAGAATACAATCTAATAACAACAATATTACCTATTTATCAGTATGTACTTTAAAGATTGGAAACTTCATTATTTTTTTAAGAAATGCACATTCATAAAAAAATTATTATAACATAATAAATGACCTTCTATAATTTGAAATATTGAAGAACTAATAAATTGTATTAATAATTATTGTTATTTGAATTAAAGTATATGATTGATTGTACTTGCAAGTATGGCTGCTGTAAAAACGGGCGAGCAATGGACCAGGCTGATATTCTGAATTCACTAAGGGAGAGTGGTCTAGAACTAGTGGAAAATGATTCTAGAACTAGTGCTGCATTTACAACCCTAACCAGACTACAAGAATATCAAGTCAAATGTGGTGTAGCTAGACAAGAGCACTACACTGGTCATCAAAGAAAAATGGTAAAAGAACCGGTGTCGTTAGATGCCAAACGCGGAGAGACATACTGAGGAGGAGATCGGAGCACTTATGGGCTAATTGGTTCTATGTGCAGTGATGATGATCCTGTGGTTAAACTAAATTAAGCTAAACATTTTCAGAAAGACAGAATTTATGTAATATGACATTATGTTTTGAATCTTTCATACAGACATGCTCAGGATGTTAGAGAACACTATGAACGAAAGTTGGAGCGAGCTAACAATCTCTATATGGAACTCACAGCGTGTATGCTGCAGCTGGAAAAGAGGGAACGAGAGTTAATCAAGTGAGATTTTGTTTCTTTAGTGATATTTCTCTTATCTTGCCTTAACCACCATTACCATTACTCAACCACCATTACCATTATTAAAGTAGTTTGGAGTTACCCGTTATTCAAGTCGAACTGGATGCCTGAGAGGCAGAGTGAGAGGTGTGTTTAATCAGCAAGCCACAGGAACCATCAGTATGCATACTCTTCGATGTCTGTTGGGGAGACTGAGCACCTATGGGTCTGCCCGGAGTGCAATGACGTCAGTTTAATAACCAATACCATTACTCACTTATTGAATAGACAAGACATACTTTGAGCAAATTAGATAAAGTGGATAATTTGTTGCCTTAAACCCGCTGCTAACAGTCATGTCTTTCTCTGTTTATCTATAGAAATAATGTTATCCCACCTTCATTACCGTGCTATATTTAGTTTATGTTTTGAGTTACTAATTCAGATTTATAGACTTTTTCTCCCATCTTCTTAATCCTTTCTCTGTTTTTGGAGTCTCACTTTCATAAACTCTGTTACACTCTTCTCAACTTCATTTACAGTCACTCTCACTTTCCCATCTCTCTTCTCAAATTTGTCATATTATTTGTTTCACTACTGCTCACTGTCGTCCACTCATATCATCACTTTTTAAAATCTCATGCATAATATCTCCTTACAGTTCTCTCTTTCTCTGTGTCATATATTCTCAATCATTTCTAATCTAGTTCTTTTCAGAATTCTTAGACTGCTTTTTGAAATTGTTATTTTCTAGTTTTATTTTGTTTCGTCCTAGTTATTATGCCCAACTAAAGTTTTTGAAATTTGTAAACATTTATCTGTCTTCAGACGTGAGCAGCAGTTGATGTTGTATAACAAGCGAAGGAAGAGCATTGTCCGACCGATTATCAAAGCCCAGGAGAAACTTGACAGACTAAGCAAAAAACGGACACATAAATCTGGGTCAGAGGTCACAACGTATGTACTTCCAGTTTGTTTACTTTGTAATAACTTCAATATATATTAGCATATGACTATTGGTTGTCCCCTGTATGTCCTCCCTAGAAAGGATTTCTGGTCCTACAACTCAACCCCTACATTCAAAACTACATGGCACCAGAGATGAGCTCTAGACAAAAGTCAACTTCATCATAAGAATGCATCTAACGGTATAATCATCAAAATAGTGATCGCAAAGAAGACTGTTGGTAATGTAACTTAATGAAAAAATAAGGCATAATCTGTAAACATCAAACAGTATACTATGACCGTAGATATCACAGACAGTGGGACATTGTACAACTACAAACCCAAAACATATCCCCTAAAAATCACATCAACAGAATCCAACCATAACAGACTCTAGAGTGCCAACTATGTACACAATTATGAAGCTGTTTACCAAAACCGCTTTGAGATGGCAAGTGTTGGCTGAGGTCAGGAAAATTAATGATGCTTCTTCCTTATAAGGCTGTATAAATAGAACACAAATGAAACAAAGCAACAATTTGCTCAAAGACATATCAGCATCATCAAGATGCGTATCCTTTGTAGGACGTTGCTCTATTTGCAGCGCATCTGAAAGTCACTGTCTCTAGCCAGTTCACCCACTTCGTCGATGGTCATATTCATGGTTTCTTTAATAGATACCACTAAATGTCAACTAACATATGTTGGCAAAAGCTGCTCTAGTGTCTCTGTGTCAATGAGGAGAAGAAAAAAATGAGTATGGATAAATAGCATGCTGAGTTCATCCAAGTAGTAAAAAGATGAATGCATTCAACATCAGACTATATTTTCTTAAGATCCATCTAGTACAATTTGTCATTATTTATCCTTGGGCAACATATATAGATCAGATTTTCTGTCATTGAATGAAAGATATAATGTTTCAGTTTTACAGAATTGTTTTGTTCATAAATGAATTGTGATTAATATGAAATACAGTTCCTATAGACAATACTTGTGTTACTAAACAAATATATTATTAATGTGCAAGTCTTTAACAACTTTTAAATATATCTTTTTAGTCCAGACTCCATGAAAAATACAGAGGGCAGCAGCATGACAACAAGTTCAGAACTTGTACTTCCTTCACCGACCAAGATGCGGGCACGTAAATCACGTCACCGACGAAACAACAGTCGTGGGTCCACAAAAGATATGATCTCACCTGTAAAATCTCCATCATTTGAAGCTTTTCATGATGGGAATAATTTAGATCACCAAAGCTCAAATGGTATGCACCATATTGAGCATGGTCATCATGCACCATATCCAGGTACCTTTAGGTTTCTAGGTCCTGGCACAGCTATCAGAGAGCAGCGAAGTGAAGATGAAATTGAGAGTTGTGAGAAGAATTTGTGCCAGACAGAAGACAGTGACAAAAAGCAACATCATTGTCATGCTAATGACTGTTCCTCAGTATCGCAGTGTTCACCTGTTTCCAGATGTTCAGAGTGTTATGACAATAGTGTGTGCTATGGATGTGATGGAGGCTGCAGTGCTGCAACATGTAGCAGTAAGAGATCATCTCAAATAAGTGCAGATGTTGAAAGCATGTGTGACATCTCTCCTCTACCAAGTCCCAGACACCCCCAGACAGAGACGATGAATGAAAAATCTTCACCGGAGGGTGACATCTCATCCCGACATGACACTGGCTTGGGGTCATGTTCATGCTCCCCAGTGGCATCTCCTGCTGAACTGCAGTCCATCACTCAGTCTAGCCAAGTCAGAGAAAAAGACTCGAATGAAAATTTGAATTATCCTATAAATTCATCAGATAACCGTGACACCTCACAATTAACTACTGCTATGCAGCAACAACAAAACACTACAAATGTTGACTACTGCACCACTTCAAACACTATCCAATCCAGTATTTCTGAGAACATTGCTAACCCCAGCACCAACAACCTGGTTACCCCTATTGGTTCTGGGGTCAAAAGAGTTCGTAGCAGCCAAGATGTGGCAAGGAAGCAAAACCGAAGTCCCAGCAAGAGACGCAGCTCAAATACTCAGGATTGTAGAAATTGTGCAAATGGCAAGACAAATGATATAAATGAAAGTGGTACATTTGATGGTATACAGTCCCCCACAGGAGCACAAAGAGAGAATGTTGAACAGCCCACAAGATTTCGGAAAAACAAAGTGAGTAATTTTTGTTTTGACAAATTCATTACATTTGTTTCTACAACTTCATTAAATTTGTGGCTTTTTTTTCATATTTTTATTTTGAATTCTTTTCAATGAAGAAGATTTCTATCCTCTAGATCTAAGGTGGGCAATCTTTTATATGCCTAGGGTCAAACTTGAAACATTTGAGGATGCAGAGGTCTGAATTATCTCACATATTGAAAACCTAAAATGATTTAATTTGTATGCGCAAGCTAATATAATGTAGAAATCAAAGTGCTGTGGGAAATTAGAGGATGTAAATAAGAGAGAGAATGGAGAGAAATAAAAGTGGACAATAAATTATAAATGTGTAACTTCCAGATTTTATGACAAGATTGTGCATGAATTTCCAGCACACGTCTGTCCAAAGCTGGTGGTTTTTGGTTAACTGCAATGAACAAAGTGTTATCAAGATTTACACATAGTTACCACAATACAGAATAAATAAAAACAATAATCTGCAGTCCATCTTTCCTGAAAATTTTGACATTCTTTGTCCACTTTTTCATTGCTTGCTTGACATTGCCAATGTGTGACTTATGAAAAATGATTATTCATTTCCAATACCTTCGATATGTCTCTCCATCCATCTCCACTAGTTTCCATGGGATTTTTACAAAAGGTAGAAATAGACCTCACCATTCAAAAAGCAATGACAAACTACTGAACATATAAGTGGTGCCTAGAAAATCAACGACTCGTTTACTGTTGTTGATGGCTACATCCTTTAGGACATGCCACAATTTTCAGACAAAGCTACAATGCAAAACTACCCGAACATTTTGGTAATTTTTCGAGTCATTAGGGATTTATTGTCTAAAAGTATATGTTACATCTGATGTATACAAAGTCTGAATTTCTACGCTTCTTTTGTATCATTTCCTTGATAAAGTTTTTTTTTGGTAGAAACTTCGCTGTATCTTTTTTTTGTCCTTTGTAAAATGATATTACTTTGTTATTATGTGGTTCACCTATAATATATATATTAATATAAATTACACAAACATGAATAACTACTTACACATGTTAATTTCATTTTCCGAATTCATTATTTTATTATAATGCAGTTGTTTGAATTGTGGTATTGATCTATCTTATTTTCTCCTCATAGAGCTAGTCTTTCCTCGTACCACACTTCACCATTTATTCTCCAAGCTAGGGTCAGCTAGAAAAAAAAATATAATTGTCCATGCTAAGTATGTTTTGATGATCAGAATCTCTATTCTCATTACATATCACCATCCAATAGCTTGTCCTGAGCAAAACTTTGCCACCCAAAGTCTTTCAAAATTTCTCTCTATTATTGGTCATTCTTATTTGTTGCATAAAACAGTTTTCTTTGATTTTGAGTTCCTCCTGGATAGATTTAATTGTTTAAATTAAACAGCGAAAAACATTCCAACGTCAAAAGTAAATTTTATTTCGAAAACACATCAATTTGATTGCTTTGGTTGCTATTATATTGCTTACCTGGTGCCTGACAGAGACCTATTGGTTGAAGCATTGACAACCTGTTACAGCTAGTAAATTAAACTATCCCATCTATTGTTTGTGAGCGTCTGTAGCTCAAGCGGTAGTAAGCTCAATCACAAACCCAAGCGTACCTGGTTCAAACCCCACGGTGGGCAAGTTTGGAAGCAAATTCGTTTCCATGGGATTTTTGCAAAAGGTAAAAGTAGACCTCTCTGCTCAGAAAGCAATGACAAACTATTGAAAGTATAAGTGGTGCCTAGAAAATCAACGACTCGTTTACTGTGGTTGATGGCTACGTCCTTTAGGATGTGCCACGATTTTCATTTTCATCTATTGTTTTAGCACAAGAACAAAGTTAAGACATCTGAGAACATGTGCCTATCCTTTGGCAACATATAGTTGTGAGACATGGACCTTAATACAAGAATTAAGGAATACAATTGAAGCATTTGTAATAAGGTGCCACCGAAAAAATGTTTTAGAACGCCCTGGACAGAGAAAAGCAAAAAACAAGGTCATACTACACAACTTACATATCGTGGAGCATTGACTCATAAACAACATCATGTCCTGGAAAACAAAGTATTTCAGTCATGTTAAACAACACAGTGACTTGGATAGAGCAGTAATGGAAGGCATGGTTCCTGGGGTAGAAGCAGGGAAGACCAAGATAAAAGTGGTGGCAGGGCATAACAAAAAATCTTAAACATGACGTTAGAAGAGGTTGGAGAACTTGTTAAACACAGCGAGTTATCAAGGCAGGCTGTGATGAAAGCAACAGTCTGAAAGGACATAATACTTGATGATGATCTATTGTTTATTGATCAGCAATGTGGCAATGATAGAAAATAGGCAAAAACATTAAGGGAAGAGGTAAAACACTGTAAGGCAGTACATCATTTTCATTGATTTTTTTGTACTGACAGGTTGATTATATGTTTTATGAAATTATTTTTATATCTATTCTCTAACCCTGTTTTGCCTTTCGGCGTCAGGCCGCAAGAAAAGACACCTGGAGCAAGCCTCTTTGTGCACTGTACAAGGTGGAATTTAATGCCTCTGATATTCCATCAATGCATCAATTACAGAGTCATCCTCTGGGTCTGTTGCCATTGTATCTGAGTGCTAGTGCTCTTTGTGAGAGACTGTCTTGTGGTAACCTTGATGCCTGTCTGAACCAAAATAGGAAATTATTCTTACATATTAAATATATAAATATATATTTAACAGTAACAACTGTTATAAGAAGGAGATATGTTGGACATACCTTGAGAAGAAAGGATGAAAGAATAACAATGCAAAGCATTGAAATGGGAGGCAAAGAGTTAAAGAAAGAGAGGACGCCGAGGAATTCCTGAGACGAACTTTGCTGAGAGAAGCAAGAAATATCAAGACTCATTTCCATGGAAGAGATTGAGCGAGTTCCCCAGGGAAGAGCAGTATGTAGAAATTACTTGCAGGGCCTATGTAACGGGGAACGATACAAGAGGAATTTATATATATATTTTGTAAAAGGAGAAATTACAATAAATTAAAAATCTTAGTTCTACATTCTGTGTTTCCTTGCAACTGTGAATCCAAAGTTTAGTGGATAGAGAAGTGGCTAACACTTACCATTTGTCTTTCAGCAATCTGAGGATTCTTGGTCAGAGGAAGAAGGAGAACTAAGTGATGATGAAGAGTCATTACAACAACCACCTTGTCGACAGTCATTTTCAGCACAGAGTTCTGAGGGTGTTTTCTCAGAGGAGGATACAACTAGTGACCAATCTGGAAACAAAGATGGTAGCGGTGAAGGAGACAATGGGCATTTGTCAACTGGCAGCACAGAAAACTTGGAAGCAGAGCTGTCTAAGTACACCTGCATATCTGATGGATTATCTGACAAAGAGAAGACAGTAAGGAAGATGAAGAACAAAGTCAATTCCCCTGATAGAATATTTGAGGTGAGTTTAGCAGGATCATAGTCATAATCATTATTCATATTTAGTCATTTTTGTATGTGTAAAATTATGTTGGTAGTATGAAGTGGTTTTATGCATTCTTCCGAAATGTGGCATGGTGGCATCCTGTTAGTCTTGAGACACACTAGATGTAGTTTAATTTAGTCGTCGGATCATCATCACTGCACATCAAACCAATTAGTCCATAATTACTCTGATCTCCTCAGTATATATCTCAGCCTGTGGCAACTAATGACACAAGTTATATGTTGGTTTACTATTCTTCTTTAACTGTTCTTGTCTAGCTACACCACATTTGACTTGCAGTTTGGTTAGGGTTGTAGATTCACCACCATTCTTGAATCCTTTACATGTCCTCTCTTTCTTAGGAAATTCAGAATATCGGCCTGGTGCATTGCTTGCCCACTTTTTACAGCAGCCAGCAAGCATATCGGCATGTTCATGTCCCCTTACACCTTCATGCCCTGGCACAAAATGTACTAGATGTAGAAATGTGGTGATTTTATTTCTGCTTTCTGCTGGCATGTTTTATCTCAGCAAGTTGTCTTAATCTGACTTCACCAGCAAGATTGGGGACTTCATTATGACGATTAACTTGATGATCCGGAATAAATGTACCCTGTATGTAGTTCACATCCCATAATTCTGGGAAAGAATTCCCAGCAAGTAGTTCTTGGAAAATTTAGTAATTTCTGTAATCACTCTTGACACTTTAAGCCAGTTGAACTTAACGCTCCATATTGACCACTTGTTAACCACTCTCTGTGATTTGTATGTGATCTGAGCCTAAGTGTGATTGCACGTTGTGCCAGTTATGCACCTACAAGTAGGCCAGCACATCCGATTTCTGCATGCTTCTTATTTACTAGGGTCTTCCCTAGGTCCTACATCAGACGTCTCTTATGACCTACCTTGTAGGTCACAGTGGTATTATTCTTTGCTTCATGTATAATTTATTAATAATATTTCAAATAGAAAATAAATGTCATACATTTAACAACACTGTTTACTGCATTAGCAAATGTCATACAGTGTTAATAATCTCAATAAAAATATGAGCATGCTACAAAAATTGTTTGCATAACTCAGTTCAACTACTTTCTTTAGAAGATATTCCATGAATATTGAGAACATTGTTTTGAGACACATGGTTTGTGATCTGCCTTCTGTTCACAAACTAGAAACATCAGCATTTAAAAGAAAATTACAGTAACAAATTTGGAATATTGTAGCAAATTAATTTCTGCATAACTATATGTCTGACCCATACAGGCTTTTTATTTATACTGATCTTACTTTTTGAATATGAGTACTTTTAAATCATATAAAATGTGATACTGCACAAATTGAAAATAAAAACAGAATATTACAGTAGTCACTTTATTGCCATCCATTGTAAGAGGAACATCGCTAATGGAATCTTGTCTACTAAAAAGTAAAAGGTCTAAAGCCGAAGGATTTACTTCATCGCACCGGGTTTTATCCCATATGGCTCAGTCCCTTTCTGCAGAAATGGCACACAACATGACAAGAGTATTGCACAAAGTATAAACTCCATAGCTCCTACAACAATCCTATGGTTCTCTGGGGAAAAAAAATTGCGTGAACAGAACAGCGCAATCTCTATTCGACCCCATGACCTTTGGAACAGAAGGCAAAGGCATAACCACTTAGCCACAGAGATCTCTTATCTACTCAAAGGCATAACCACTTAGCCACAGAGATCTCTTATCTACTCAAAGGCATAACCACTTAGCCACAGAGATCTCTTATCTACTCAAAGGCATAACCACTTAGCCACAGAGATCTCTTATCTACTCAATTAATTAAAAGAACTGATCCCATATTGGCCCCTCTTAGTGCACTGATCAGTAAATAGATTTTTAAAGTAGTTATAACATGAATAATAAATTTTGCTATATGATTTTTTCTCTCTTCAGAATTCAGATACTGACACAAGCTTAGATTCTGATGAATGTTCTGACATGACAGTATCAACAGCTGTTTATTTGACACGATCCCTGGAGGGTAGCACACACTGGTAGTAGAAGATGATCATCATCTTGTTATAGGTAGCAGCTTATCCTGTCACTAGTTACAGCATCTCACATAACTGTTCATTCCCATATTAGCTAGCGTCCACTCGGGAAGAGAACAAGAAAACCAAGAATTATGCATTGTCATTCATAAGTAATCTATGAAAAATGTTGTATAAACTCATTATTCATAAAACTATAGTCATATGTTATATGTGATGCATCACCAAATAATTAAGTTTATATTCTTTATGATTTGACAAATTAAGGACATAAAATTAGAGTTTAACTTTACAATGTCGATCTTAAAATTGTAACACTTAAACAAAGTTTATCTGCTGCTGAACAGGTTTTATTTTAAGTGTGCATATATATATTTAAAAAAAAGTAAAGGAACCCTTTCATACCTTGTGGTATAAAGGGCAATACAGTGTTATGCCTGTATTTTTCATTGACCGTAGGCACAAGATGGGTGATGTGGTCCGCATCAGACTGGCCGCCTTTACTTTCCCAGAGCATGTCTGGTACCCAGTTGAGACTGGGTCGACCTGAGAGCTGTCGCGGTCGGGAAAAATTTCACGCCCACTGCAGGACTTGATCCCAGACCACCAGCCTTGAGAAGCGAGTTCACTAACAACTACGCTACCGCATTAATAAACATTTTTCTATTTTCATATTTTTAACGAATTTTGCGTGAGCAGTGGCTTTGCAGCTTACTCCTATCTATTTTCAACTGCCAAATGTTCTTTTACCTTGCTGAACGTGGACACAGGACTTATTTTTTTATCATTTTTTCTCCAGTAGGACTAAAAACTTAAACTTGTCTACATTAAGATTAGTGGAAAAATATCCTGATCGTTTTATGCTAGGAAAGAGCCGAGCACAAACCCCCCGCCCAAATCCCCAAGTCACTGTTCCTCCAAAAAATCGCAGATGATATGAAAGATTAAATTTTCATACAATATTAACAAATTGTTTGGTATAAACCATTTATAGCAATGAAAATTTAACAATAGCAATAGTTCTATCCTACAATTATGGTTACATTTTGGCCAAATTCTTGATGTTCTTTCTGTGTTGTTGGTAATGGACATTTAGAATAGCAAAATATATGGTTCTAGAACAAGTATCAAGTAGTGGACCCATTCAAAAACTGTTACACACCAATGACTCTCCATTTTACCTTTGTCTTCAAATAATCTTGGTCACCTATTTGCAGTTTACCTACTTGTAGTTTACCTACTTGCAGTTCACCTACTTGCAGTTTACCTACTTGCTTGAGCAGTTTAACATGTCATAAGTTTCGACAGTCGTAAATTTGTTAAAATGAATATCACTACACTATAACTCTGAACCGTTATTTTAAAATGACATGTTACTATTCATCATCATCTGCCTCTTTCTCTCAGGAGACAATAGGTTTTGCATCAGGTAGTGTTTTCTGTGCTGGGTCACATAGTCTGTTGTAGCTGCAGTGGCCTATTCTGGAGTGGCAATCCTTGCCACACTTTCTGTAGGTGAAACAGGTGACTGGAGCTGATGTAAAGGATGGTCTCTCTCTTTTGTCTTGATATCCAATTGCGTTTCTCTTTTATAGCGATCCCTCATTGCAGCTTGCCATGCCTGCCTGTCTCTGTTAATCCTCACAATCATCTTTGTCTATGATGCTGTAACTAGTGACAAGACAAGATAAGCTGATACCTATAATAAGACTATAATGTCTTCACTATGAGGCCCTCGCCAATGCTACATAGTCTGTGCGCTGTCGCTGAGATCTTCATGTGTAAGAAAGAGATCAAAGCACACATGGCTACTCACCGAAGTACAATGATGATAGTCCTATCAGTCAATCAATTAATCAATCTTTGTCTATACTACATGATGTTAGGTCACACTTGCAGGTGTCAATGAAGCATAGTAATGGGCACCTATGCTATTTAGTACCAGTTGCGAGTTAACCATATTGGATGTTTTGAGGAGTTTACCATCGCTCATGCAGCACATTACCCAGCCATTGCTGGCTCAGCAAAGTGTTACTTTTAGAAAAAAATGAAAACATAAACCTGATTATCTGGTGATTTATCATATATAAATTAACATGATCCATAATAACTGTGTAGAAATTGTATAGTTGCATGAACATTCATAAACAATTATCAAAAATCATATAGAATTCCATTATTCTTATTCATTAGTAATCAACAAAATTGTGTAACATATGGTTAATATACATCATTTAAAATTATAAAGTTGCTACCTCAGTAGGAATTATTGTATTTTTGTTTTCTTGTAGTTAGCAACCTTGAACTTTCATCATGTGGGCTACTGCCCTACAACTAGACATGTGATGTTACAAATAGAAACATGTGGGCTACTGCCCAATAACTAGACATGCGATGCTACAAATAGAAACGTGGGCTACTGCCCTACAACTAGACATGTGATGTTACAAATAGAAACATGTGGGCTACTGCCCTACAACTAGACATGTGATGTTGCAAATAGAAACATGTGGGCTACTGCCCTATAACTAGACATGTGCTGTTACAAATAGAAACATGTGGGCTACTGCCTTACAACTAGACGTGATGTTACAACTAGAAACATGTGGGCTACTGCCCTACAACTAGACATGCTATGTTACAAATAGAAACATGAAGCTTATATCACATCTGAATAGCACTGATTTGTAATAATTAACCCATCACTCTCTTCTGTTCCCAATGGAACATAGGACTGCATCTTATCACTAATATTTGAATTAGATTTCATTTCAGAGTTTGTAATGGAACACAGTGCTGAATATGTCCCAAACACTATTAGATTTTTATTGCAGTTTTTGACAAGTTATTTTGATAGATTTAGGTTGTTAGCTCTAATTGAATTCCTGATAACATAACTTAGGTAACTATTGTCCAGTAGGGTACAGATTTCTACATTCGGGTTACTGATAATATTTTAGTAACATAAAAGCCTCAATTTTTCTGTACTATATCTAATGATTGGTCATAGAGGAGGCTGTCAGAGCTGATTAATGTCCATTAACTCTAGTTGACCAGGGCAAAAGCCATGTTTTTACGAGCTATTTGTTCTTAGAATAAAAAAACGCCATTAAGTGTGGCTCCTGGTAAAAAGGCATCCAGCCCAAAGCCAAGTAGTGTGGCATTTGGTCCACAAGGAGTTGAGTAACTAAGGCATTCACTATCACTCTAGAATGAATTGCATCTACTAAAGGCACCTCATAAACCTATTTGTGTGGTTCAACTACCATTATCTACGACATGATATCATGGCGGTTTCTTCACTAACCCCATATCTAGATCATGTCACAGAGTGTGTAAGAAAAAGGCAGGAATTTTAGAATGTCATTTTATGTACAGCAGCAATTTGTTTTTCCCCATAAAATGCCCACATTCCGTCAAGATCCAGCAGAAAATATGAATCACTATTGTTTCATAGTTATTTTGTTATGAAATTATTTCTCTTTCATTTATTAATATTTTAAATGACTGACTTTAATTTCTGGTAAGATTAATAAATAAGCTTTATATACTTAAAACGTTCCTATTGTGTTTACTAATTTACTAACATTTTTCGTTTTTATCATAATTAATCGGAATTTAATAGTATTATTAACTTTTATTGCATCAGTTTTTACAAGCCATTTGTTTTAGAATTAAAAACGCCGTTTAGTGTGGCCCTGGTAAACGCGTTCAACCAAAGTCACATAGTGTGGCGTTTAGTCCACAAGGAGTTAATCTTAGCTTGCAATCTTATCTTTGTATGGTTTTTATTTATAAATTATTTCAATCAGTATTTTTAAAAATGAATAATTCTTATTGAAAACTTAAACAATGCTATAATTTTTGTAGTGTTATAAATAATTGTGAATTTGAACATTCAAAATATAGTTTTAACTATAAGGAAGTTGCTACGCCCAAAAGTAGACAGTAGAACTAGTTAACTAGCTTTAGGCCGGACGGTGAAATTATTTATTTTTTGTTCGCACGCTATGAATTCAGACGCAGTCAGGGTGCCTAATACAGCTTCCTTTCCTTATCATCAGTGTCCCTCGCCAAGTAGGCGAGCCTTACTCCGACTTCAGAGGTATATGAGAAGATAAAACAGGAAATAGAAATATGAAAAAATTGAGTTGTGATAATATTAAACATGGTACTGCCAGACATAAACACTTTGCTAGTGGTCTGATTAATTAACATAGAACTGGAGTAATCAGTCACGTTATGATGAAAAATGTTGAGGCTATCTGAGCACCTATAAACCTGTCCGGAGTGCAGTGATGATGATCCTCACTAATCACTAAAATTGAACATGTAACAAATATAAAATATCGTAAAATAATCTAATTATAGAATCACCCAATTAATCCTTCACTATCTATTTTGCCAGATTGCACAAAGAAATAAGTTATCATAACTTTTGCCCGTCTTTTTCAATGTCTATTTCTGCATTCACGTCATTTGTTAGATCTAGATCATCAATCTTGTTACCAGAACAAAGTGTAGTCTCCAGGTCCAGGTAAAAGCTTTGTAAATCACTGGCCTTACTCCCTCTAAGATTTAGTTGATAACAGTGATGTTTTGGCAACAGGTATAATTATCTCATGTCCATATTCGTGTATTTACAAATCTGCCTTATTTATGCCACTTTCTGTGCCCTAGCTAACACATGTCTTCTTTAGATTGGGTTACTTTATATGTCTAGTTTGTCGCCAATGACATTCCTATGTGTTGATAATAGCTGCAATGCAGACAGGGAGGTTGGTTTCTTTCACATTGGTTAAAGGTTCTATGGACTTGCTCGATTTATTTTCTTACCATGGTGTTTTCATTGGAAAGACAAGTGTCACCTATTGTTCCAATCTATCCTGCCAGGGGAGTATGAAACTGGATTAAATTGCAGATGATCCATGACTGAAGGTCTCCTACATATACATCACCTGTGGACTAACCTAGTTGGGGTTTCCTAGAACATCCTTTTTCCTAAACCGCTTGTCTTCCTCTTCAATGCCAGTTTTGTGATTCTTTGGTCATTTTCTTCTCAGATCATGCCCAACATATCTCCATCTTCTCTTTTTTATAACAGTTGTTACTCGTGGTTGTCAGACATCTATTTGCAAATGCATTCAACTTACTTTCTATATCTTCAATTGTTTTATAACTCTCGCTGGCATATGTTAGGATTGATACAACATTGGAATTGAAAATTTTGAATTTAGTTTTAAAGCTATATAACTTGGAGTTCCATATTTTATTTAGGCTTTTAACAGCTTTTCTTTGACAATTCATAACATAATTTATTTTGTGATATCTCCAGTGCAGTTAAAGTTTTGACCCAAATAGGTGAATTGCTCTCTTATTTGTATCATTTAGAATTCCAGTGTGATTTTTGCATTACTTATCATGGATGTCTTCATTCTATTTGTATTATCATAGCTTATCTGCAGTCCAACTCCTTGATGCTATGGATGTTAAGTTGCCAGTTTATCTTTGCATATCTTGGTTACTTTTACTCAACATGGCAATATCATCTGTAAAATCCAAATCTTCCACCCAAACAATGTTAGTTTTGCCCCTGCAACATTTACCCATCATCCAGTCAATGGCCACTCCAACCAATAGATGGTATAAAATACAATCTTGCTTTACGCCACGTTATTAACAGGAATTGGGTACCTACAAATTAAACATGGGTTTTTCTAAACAAAGTGTTCATAGAATATATAAAAGTTTGCAGATACTTGTATGCATTTCCAATAAAATTGCAGAATTAAATTTGTTAGATAGCAGGGACTAGTCTCTAAATCAGAAATAATCTTTTCAAAATAGTCCTCTAGAAAACAATTTGTAAGCTTCCACATTTAGAATTTGCTATATTTTGTGACAAATAGGTTACATTTTGCATAGTTAATAAATGTATGTCACATCACATTAACAGTACAAAACAATTTGTATTATGGTTTATTCATAGTCATCATTTCTAGGGTGATTTTTAAGCTGAGGAATTAGTAAGGCCCATGTTGTCATTGGAACCTGCAGGGACAGTGAAAGAAGGGGAGGCTGAGAAACACATGGCGACAGGATTTGGAGGCAGAGATCAAGAATATAAAGAAGAGCTGGAGGGAGCTGTAGGAGATAGCTAGAGATAGGAAGATGGCATGAGTTGATTGAGGGCCTATGACCCCATCCGGGTTAAAAAGGCAGAGAGAGAGATGCAATCACTTTGTAGTGTACGTGTTTTAAATTTTACTCTTAAGCTTTATCGAGAATCATTCCTGTGTTTTCAGAGACCGATAATCTAAACACTTGACCAACCGTTTTTCTATCATTAGTATACAATAAGAATTTTTAATGGCAAAAATTTGACATTCATATGATTCAGTGTTGGTGTTTGACATTCATATATTTCATTGATGATGTTTATGATGTTTGACATTCATTGATGGTGTTTGACATTCATATAATTCATTGATGATGTTTGAAATTTTTATGGTGTTTGACATTGATATGATTCATTGATGGTGTTCGACATTTATATGATCCAGTGATGGTGTTTTACATTCTTTGATAGTGATTGACATTCATTGATGGTGTTTGACATTTATTGATGGTGTTTGACATTTATTGATGGTGTTTGACATTTATTGATGGTGTTTGACATTTATTGATGGTGTTTGACATTTATTGTTGGTGTTTGACATTTATTGATGGTGTTTGATATTCATTGATGGTGTTTGATATTCATTGATGGTGTTTTACATTCATTGATGGTGTTTTACATTTTATTGATGGTGTTTTGATACTCATATAATGTCAAGGGTTTGCAGTGACATCATATAGTGATACATATAGAACACTGAATGATATTTACGTAGTCATCATCAACTACAATGCTGAAAGATGTTGGCAATGAATTCTCAATGCTCTTACACAAGTAGAAAGTATTCCAACTTATTCATTGTTTTCTTATATCTTGAACCAGCTAGTTACCCATTTATCACCCTCAATAGAGTAGCTATTTTCTAACCATATTTCTCCTTGTCTTTATCTTATTTTAAAAAATTGTATTTTGCTAGTGGTTCAGTTGGTTGCTTAGCTGTAAAGACACTTGTCATTCTTCTTTGACAATCTCTGGTAAAACCTTAATATACTGTGGACTACAAATTGAGATCTGTCAGGTTTTCCCAAAGCTTAGTTTTTAGATCGGCAAGATTGTTTCTCAGCTCACCCAGGAGAGGACAGTTATCAACTTGAGATATAAATTGGATGTAACAGTTGTAGCAACATATTTAATGAAGAATGTACAGGATTAGGTTACATTACATTCATAAAGTAATATAGGTTTTATTTGGCTCTATATAACTCAGCTAAACATTCAACGATAGTTGTATTTAAATATTTAATTGATTGAACTATCATTATTACACATCAGTGAGCTACCATGAATTACCATTTCCTTTCTACACAACAACTTTGAGACACTGATGAGGGTTCCCAATCTCATTTTTAGAACAGTAAAAATATGTCCGATTCAAAAAAATAATTTATGTTAGGTATTTACGGAATCTGCGGTTTACAACTTTCTTGTATATCGATTTTGTTACACGCTAAACTTGAACATAGGACCTATAATTTACTGCTTGTCATCGATAAGATTGGACACTTTGTCTCACACTGGTCGTGAGTCTAGCACATTTGAAGTGGGAGGCAAGCCCATACTTCAATATCACAGAGACGCCTTGTATTGCAAAAATCCTTTTATGCGGTGAAAACACAGATTGTGTAAGGTTATTTTGAAGAGATATGTGAGGTTATTTGAAGAGATATGTTGGATTTTATTGTTTCTTTTCTTGTACCTATGTAAAACTGCACACACTTTTCTTTGTTTATAAATCACCCAGAGGTGGTTACATCAGGGGGACACTGCAGCACAACCGAATGCTAATGCTGAATTTGATCTGTTATTCTGTACCAATGTAGAACTGTTGTACTACTGTTTTGTTTATTTTTCATCAAATCTGTTTGTAATGTTGCATTTCTTGCCTTGATTTCAGTTCATGTTATAATGTCATTTATTGCAACTATTGATATTTGTGAAATGTGATCTACATTTGACATCCATTTCGTAAGTTTGATATGCATATCATTACATGTACAATAGAAATCAAAATATTTACAGACAGTTCAGAGGGTAACGTTTATCTGGTTCATGACTTCTACAGTTATAGTTTATCGAATGCTGGTCTCATTTTGCAAACAGAAATGTTTTGTAAAATGCATGATTTCACATTAAACTATTGCATGTATGTATTCATGCATACATATATAAGTACATACACACATACATTAGCTGTTTTGTTACTGGTAGAAATATTAATTTGCTTCCTGCGTCTCATAGTCTTAATGTTTCAAAAATGAAAATAAAATACACAATTTTTTTATTCTTAACATCCGATTGTGGTAATGCATATCTTATAGGTAAAACTGAGGTAAATGTTCTTGATGATGATACTCCGTCATTTGGTCTAAAGGCATTACACTTAATATCTGTTTGGTTCAGTCTTCAAAAGTTCATTTAGTTTTTCTAAGATTTCACCAAATTCCGACATCAATATTTTGGTAGATTAAATATAATGAGTATTTAAAAAAAAATAATTAGTATCAACTAAAATATTGTATCTGAAACACCAGCAAATGTTAATTTATGTTTATTTTACAACAAACAAAATATAAGCATGCATAAAAAAAATATTTAAAATTGCAACATCAAATATTTCACTTTCCTTCAACGTTTGAGAAAATAGTTTGAATAGAATTACTATCTTTATATAGATAATCCATAGATATGAATACACAAACATAAAAAAAAATTGTTGGGTTTTTGTTTTATTAGTTATTTACAAAATGCATGATGACCATCAATGAATAATTCATCATCAAGTAGCTTTTCCCTTCCGGAACTTGGCTGCAATGACAGCAGTCCTGAAAACTCTCTGTTCTGTGCAAGTTGACTGGAGTCAGAAGCATTCTCAGGTCATCAATTACATCTTGCACCCATCTATCGTCTTCTTGGTCTTTCTCTCATTCTTCTTCCAGGCACTATTCCCTCCTGGAGTCTTTTTTTCTTTCTCTCAATCCTGTTTTGCCTCACAGCGTCAGGTCAAGAAGAGATTTCTAAAACGGGCCTTTGTGTGCACTTCGCAGATAGTGTCTTTCATCGCCTCTGTTATCTCTGAGGTCTTTCTTTTGCGTGGCCTGCCTTTTGCTTTGTACCCATTGTATCTGAGGAGCATTGCTCTCTGTGGTGCACTTGAGGTTGTTGGTTCAATTAGTGAGGAAAAGAATTGGTTCTCCTTCCTCCTGCAATGAATAGTTATCCTTTAAATATTGGTCAAAAATTAGGATTTCACATACTAGACATCCATGTTTGATAACATAATAACCACAGACAAACAATTGAAAGTAATGTATTTAGGAATAAATTACTGAAGTATATGAACACAATGTTGATCCAGAAAATTGATAGTTGCTGTGATACTGTTTGAAACAGTTTTACTTGGAACTTGTTGCTTAGATGTCCCCAACTTTTTTGATTATGAACCATTTACAATGTTCTGTTGAAATCACAAACTGCTAGTTACTTCTTCATGATTGTCATCTTCACTTTAGTCAATACAATTTCTAAAGATTCTCAAGTCTGCATGTTCATCAGTTGTTGCAGGGAAAGTTAACAAATCATTTCTAACTTTGAAACATTTTTTGGTTAAACAGTAGATGTTATAACAATTAGTTTCTTCTTCTTTGCGTTGTTCTTTACGACCAATTTTAATCACTATTTGTGATATGTTTGATCTTTGCCAAGAACGTGTATACGTTGCACATTGGTTTGGTAGGCCCCTAAATGCATAGACTTCTACACGTTTAGGACACATGCATCCGATTTCAGTCAAACCTCCTTAGTCGCTCTTACGACATGCATGGCAGGTAACAGTGGTTCTATTCTTTACACCCCAAATCGTCATTCAGTCTCACACTTGAAAACTAACCAGAAACCCATAATAATGTATGTAATTTCATTTATAATTTGTTTCAAGTAGTTTTTGGTGAATATAAAACATGAGTCTGAACAAAAAGTAACTAAAAAGGGAATGGAATATCGTTTAGGCTGGATTTTGTATGTATTACATTGTTTAAGCTATATTACACTTGGTTGCGCAAATCATTGAAATACAATAAACAAAATTGCATTATTGATGACTAACTACTTTTCTGGGTCTGTTTATAAGTCTATGTTCTAGTAATTCTATTTAGGGAGTTCCCTTTAGCATGAAGTACTATTAACATTGACATTTTGCCACATATTGTAAATTTTGTATCATATACATTGTGTATCTATGTTTTTTATTTGTTGAGATACGTACATAGTATGCATAACATAATATAAAATACGCAACCTAATATTAATTTTTGGGGGAGATCCCTTGGATTGTTGCAGGAGTTATGGTTTGTGTGTTATACAATACTTTCTGCAGGTGGGGTGCGTAGTCTGTGGAGAAAGGGCTGAGCCATATGGGAAAAACCCAGTGCAATGAAGTCAATCCTTCATCTTGAGATCCTACAGACATAACATACATATCATATATAACACACATATTGTGACTTTTGTTTTTCTTCCAGTGTGTAAATCTGACAGTCCTACATTGGAATGGAAGTTTCTGATCACGATTACTTGCTGTGATTAATTAGAACTGAAAATACCACAATTTCATGTTTGTTTTTTCTCTGTCTTATGTAAATGTGATAATATAATTTACTTAAGCAGTTTCCAGATTTGTTGTGTTTTCTTGTCAGATATGAACTATTTGTGAAACATCGCAGAGCATACAGAAATACAGATCTAACCTTCTTTATTTAAGACATATAATAGCAGATATCACAGGATGGATTAGCGTAAACATTCGCCTAGTCTCCGACACAAGAGGGTTGTGGGTTAAATTAGGGAGGAAAGGAATTGGTCCTCCTGCACACTGGGGTCTAGAAATGTGAAGTGACTTCATACCCTAAGGTCTAGAAAGGCATACAGGAAATGATATATATATATATATATATATTATAATAGGAGATATTAATTTCGAAACTACTCAGTCTGAAATAAAGTACTGAACATTTGATGAAATCTCTATATTTTACGTATTATTCAAATGATTTTGAAGCTGAACAACTATTTGTAAGTGCGATTGAAAATGTTGTTGATATTGAACCAACTTTATAGCAATCCTGGCAAACTAATAGTTGTCATCAGTGTCTCCAACTTTAATACAGTATTGATGCTGAATGTATGCAATGATTTAAGGAGTTTGGAATTAGATATTACACAAGTAGAACTTGATGCCTGAATGCACAGTGTGTTTAATAACCAGCAAACCATAGTAACCGTTAGTATGCTGCGTACTCTTTGACATCTGTTGGGGGAGACTGAGCACCTAATGGTCTGCACAGAGTGCTATGATGCCGGTTTAGTAACCAATAACCAATTCAAACATGTTGAAAGGTATGCATGCTGAGGGTTCCTGTGGCTTGTTGATTAAACACACTTCTTATTCATCCTCTCAGTAACTGCTTGTTACAGTGTTTAATTTCAAATACATTCAATCGCAGTATATATTTGTCATCAATAATCACGTCCACATCCAACAGATGTACTAAGCAACTGTAGAATGCCTCTCTATTATTTATCTTCAACACTCCAATGTTTTTGCTATTGATGCAAGTATGTCTGCTGTCTCGTTACATCTGCATATTCAGGATACTTAATCCATGTTAGCACATGAGTGTTGGAAAGCATCTATATGTCATACGCTCGTGACCATTTTAGGCTGTTCAAAACATGGACTGAGTGGCGATACTAAAAATTATCACCATAACATATTTTTTCAGTTCATGATTGATAGGACCATTATCACTGTACTTCGGTGAATAACCATGTGTGCTTCAATACATTTCTTACATAGGAAGATCTTGATGACAGTATACTAACTCCATAGCACAGACAAATGGCAAAGCAAACTCTGTGTCAACTTTATTGACTGAAAAAGCATTTGAAAGCATGCGCTGCAAAATTCTTTGGGAAGTTCTAAGAAAGTATGGAATTTCACTGTTTTATAGACATGAAAAGCTGCTACAGCAAATTCACATGTAGTGTTGAAACCTCTGAGCAGAAGTTTGAAGTGAAAACAGGCGTGCAACAAGGATGTGTAATGTAACCTTATTATTCAACATTGTCATAGATTGAGTGATGTGTAAAACAAATGAAGATAAGCTAAGAGGTATCAAATGGACTCTCACATCCACCCTGGAAGACCTAGATTTTTCTGATGACATCGCACTTCTATCTCGCACACATAAAGATATCCTGAAAAAGACTTGCCGGAAAATAATATTTGAGAATAAATAGATTAGGTCATTTCACATCAACTGCAGCAGCAGAAATGGGATCTACAGAAATATATATTTCTCTCGTAGAGTTATACATTACATAGCGTCTGCAAGTAATTTCTCCATACTGCTCTGCCTTGGCAACTTGCACACTCTCTTCCATAGAATTGAGTCCAATATTTCTTGCCTCAGCAAAGTTCGTTTCAGGGTTCCCTAGGGTTTTCTCTCTTTCTTGAACGCTTTGCTTCCCACTTCAGTGCCGGCTTTACTTCTCTTCTTTTTTGCGTTTGTTCTTTACGACCAATTTTAATCACTCTTTGAGATATGTTTGATATATGCCAAGAACGTGTAAACATTGCACATTGGTTTGGTAGGCCCCTAAACACATAGACTTCTACACCTTTAGGACATGTGCATCTGATTTCAGCCAAACCTCCTTAGTCGCCTCTTACGACATGCATGGCAAGTAACAGTGGTTCTATTCTTTACACCCCAAATTTGGGCCCGGTAACCACTCGGGTGAGTGCCGGCTTTAGTATTCTTTGATCATTTTTTCTCACGGATGGTATGCCCAACATATCTCCATCTTCTCCTTCTTATAACAGTTGTTACTATTCTACAGGAATAGTTGAGAATAAATAGATGAGATATAATTTCAAATCAACTGCAGCAATATATTTCCAGTACAGGACTCAAACTATTCCATGAGAAACAAACATACAACAAAATGTTGAAATAGTGGTTATCAAAAAAATTAAATACTAAAAAAAAATCATTATAGAGAGATGTTGAGCATCAGTAGATATGAAACTTATAATAATGGTAATCATTATTAGATCATTTTTGTTCTGTCTTCCAGAATTGTTAGGCTACTGAGTCTATCAATGATGTTAGACATTTGGAAATGTTATAACAAAGTGTTCTCTGATGTTTCATGTGGCTAATTTGTGATGTACCACTGTGGTGTACAAACATTTGTTTCAAGTTTAATTTCATCTGTGATTTTAGTTGAAATTTTCACACCATCTGTTGATATAAAGTTCACTGCGTGTTTTAATTTGTTCATATATGTTGTGATAGTTGGAATTATTTATATTCACTGTAAATTTTATGTTTTTGTTGAAATGTTATGTAGTTACGTATATGTATGAGAAATAACATAATATGTTGTGGTTTATATGTTAATTTTAAATACAAGATTTTGTGTGTACTAGGTTATGGGAAAGGCCACAGTTAAAAATAAATAAATATATATATATATATATATGATGCACCCTTAATTCAAACAGTTTTAAAATAAAACAACAATAACAATATAATGGAATAAAGAACCCCCATTGATTACAAATTCAACAGAAACAGCAATGAACCCCTTATAAATGTTGACAAAGAGCAAAGTTTCACATTAATGCCTCTTATGATTATTGACGTCTGCCATCACATCATCCTTCCGTCTGTCTGGACATATGTGTATATATCTTTTTTTTTTATTGACATATGTATTCTTCAATATTAAGGCAGGTATTGACATTTTTACAATTATTTTACGTGTATCATCATCAAGTAGCATGACCCTTGCGGAATGCCACTTTCATAAACAGCCCTTCTGAAAAACTATCTGTTTTACGTGTAGTGGGCTAATATTGTGTTCAGATCATTGGATGCCAAGCTTTATGAGATAATGGTTTATATTATATTTTTAATTAGACTTTGAGGGCTGATGTAATATCCAAACAATTACATTCAGTCAAACCATTATGATCTAGAAACTATATTTGTACTGTGCCAATATTTCTTGAGTTTTAGACTCCTGTTGTATTAGAGAATTAGTTAGACGTTAGAATATAGTCAGATATGTTTTCAATACAAGTATATTCAAAAGAAAATAGATATACTTTCTAGATAAAAGAATAGGATTTCATAGATGGAATATAGGAGGACATGTTAGCTTTGACAAGGGAATTACACTTTTAAAATAGCTTTGTTTAGATACTATAGTGTTATCATTGTCAGTGGTACGCTTTGGTGGTCATTAGTGTACCACTTTTGCAGAATGTTTGACTATGAATCCCCATATTTCTGTGATTTTATACACAAGTCTGTGTGTATGAGTAAGACAGATCTGTTCATTCCAAGATATTGTCCATCCATTTAATGCTCTATCAACTCTCTCGTCTCAGACCCTTGTTAAGTAGTCTTTGATAGACCAGATGATGTTGTTTTGGGGTTATAACATCATAGTTTGCATTTCTTACGAGTTTATTTCAACTAAGGGCAATATCTAATTAACGTTCATTCCAATATAAGCTTATGATTATATACCATTGAGAATTTCACGCAAAAATCAGCCAGAAGCGTCACACCAGGCGTTACTCCTGAATTCATAGCGGTAAAGCAGAAGAAGAAGAATACCGTTGAGAAGTATAAATCAATTTTTGTTTTTGTGGTTGCTCCTGGATGAAAGGTCACTTACCTTTGGCCTTTATGAGGTCAACAAAAAAAGAAAGGCAAGGAATATTGGAGAATACAGTGTTAGGCTTGTATGTTTCATTGACAGTCGCACACAATGGCTGATATGGTCAACATCATGCCAGCTGTCTTTACTTTCCAGTGTTTTTCCTGATACCCATTTGAGGCTGGTTGATCTGAGAGCCAATACATTCTGAAAATGATTCCACACCTAGTGTGAAATTAAACCTAGACCATGCTCCTAAGAAGTAAGTTCACTAAGAACTACACTACTGTGGCTCTTTCTTTATGAGGTATATAAGCACAAAAATGTGAAATGACATGAAACACATTCCTATTTTCCTTTCATTCTTCCATAAAACTTTGTTATACTTGTCCGACACTTGTCAAGTAGGAAGTCAATGAAAGCAAAAAAAGCTGTTTTTATACCATGAGACAACATTGATTTTGTAACTGGTTTTTTTACAAACGGTATTAGGCCCATATTCTTCATTGACCAACTTAACACTAGGGCTGAATGATGTGGTTCACATCACATCAACTACCTTACTTCTAAATATATCTCTAGTACCCATTTGTAATTTGGTTGATCTTAAAGTCATTATGGTTGAAATAAGTCTCACTCATGTTGAGGGATTTGATCCTGGAACCATTCACCTACTAGTAAGTGCCCTAATCACTATGCTATCGTGGCTCACAAGTTCAAGGAAGGATTTGGGAAATATTCTCCATAAAAGTTCCTTTTTTATTTTGCTGTTGAAGATTTCAGCTGTAGTATTTTGGTAGATGATTTTGTCAGGGTTAAAGATGTAGCAACATTCATGATAGCCGAGACCATATGATTATATAAAGTATGTATGTACATTTGATTAGAGCCTATGCTTGTGTAAACTCTCTGACATAATGCTGAGAATAGATAATGATACTTGAACATTGTGCATGGGCTTAGCACTATTATTACATATAAAATAGAGGACTATTTTGGAGGTTTTGGCCTTCTGAAGGTTGAAATCTGGACCAAGTCACGTGTAATTTTTTTCTGAAGATCCCTAAGATTGTTGCTGGAGCTATGGAATTTGTGCAACAATCTTGGCAAGTGGCATGTAATTTCTGCCAGGAGTGATGGCGCCATATGGGGAAACCCAGTGCAATACCTTGCCTTTGAACCCTTTCAATGACCGTGTATTAGTGTTTAGGACACCAGTCACTTAGTCATAAAGATGCGGGTTGAAACCCCAGTAATGTATAGTTATCTTGATGAGATCTTAAGTGACAGTCACCCAGAACTAGGATCTGTTAAATTAACATATTGGTTTTGTGAAAACAAATCTAACCACATTTCACAGTGTTAGAGAATGAAAATAATTACTATAGTTTTGTTTTTGAAAATAACACAAATATTCTTAATTTAAAAATAGACTTCATTCATTACTGTCGTTACTACCTATAGTACCGCTTTTTAGGGAGGTGTGGGACGAGAGCCTGAGAAATTTAATGGCCGCATGGTTAGTGTGGTCACCTGAAGCTGTTCAGGTTAAGATTTTTCATTTACTTAATTCATTACTTATTTTTAATTAAGATGAAAGCTTCTTTGTAGCTGTACATTTTTGTATTTATGTAAAATGCTGTTTCATTAGTTTGTATATAACTTAATTTCTATAACTTGTTTATATGACCAAAATACAAATATCAAATGTTCAACAAACACATATCTTTACTCATTAGTTTTTAACTTTTTTTTTTTAAAGTTCACTTAATGCAGCAAATGCACACCTCAAACATCCTACGTTTTGCTGGTTCAAAGTCATTCATAGTTTTGCTGGTTGAAACTTCATCCACATTACCAAACATTGTATAGTAATCTCTACTCATGTTTGTTTCATTTCTTACTAGGTACACATTTTGACTGTATCAACCAATGTTACTTATCCACCTTAATATAATTATCTTTCATTTTCTGTTGTAATTGTTTTTATTATAATAATAATTATGTCAATTTGATGTTTGATTTCTGCCTTGAAATTCCCCAGCCTGTAAAACCCTCTAGCAGCCATCTTAAAAATGGGGAGATATACGATATATATGACAGGGAATATAGTTGATATTGTTATGGTTGGCTTTATTTTATGTTAAAAGTCATACTTATTTCTGACTTATTTACTAATAGTGTTAACTTATTCAATATGCTTGAAACAGGCTGCATTTTACAAAATAAAGTAGCCTTTATTTGTTCGTTTGATTTCTCAGTATGCAGTACTGTCATGTAATAGGCTATGTCCATTTTTTTAAATGAAACTGATTGGTTTTCAGTAACTGATGTTGTTATATTTTGTTATTGTAGTAAACTTAAAGAAACCATTAAAAAAATTACGAAAGTAATTTCTACTGTCCTGTGTGTTACCATGATTTATCCATGTCATGCTCAAATCATCAGTTACATCCTGAATCCATCTTCTCTGTGGTCTTCTCTTTACCGATAATGGTTTTCTCCAATCTTTCATGTCTCTTTATATGTCCAAAATACTTCAGTTTTCTCATTCTTATTTGTAGCATCAACCAGTTTTCTTTGATTTTCACTATGTACTTACTAATGTAAATAATACTAAACTGAAAAAAAATCCATAGAAATAGAATATAAGTATATTTAAAAAAAGCAAGTCAGGAATACATCCCAATTAATGTCATTATAAATCAAGGGGAAAGCTTCATTATAAAACAATATTTTCCTGTAGTATATGAAGACAGAGAGATATAATAGACATTGGTATGCAAAGAACTATATAAATGTACATTTTATCAACTGAATAAGTCTCTGTTTATCAACTATTGAAATATCAAGAGGTTCTCGTAACAAAATAAAACTATCTTTACTACCTGTAATACCGGTTTTTAGGGCAGTGTAGGACTTGTGTGGGGACATGAGCCTGAGGAATTCAATTGGCCACATGGTTAGCACAGTCACCACTAAACTATTCATGTTATAATGTTTTCTTTATGCCCTGACAGAAAAAAACTCATTGACCTTACCGGGATCGATTCTGGATCTCCAAAATGAAAGCTTGCGCTAATTCATTCAGCCAGACGCTCCTCAATAGTTTCTCATAATCAACATTAAATTTGATGTGGTTGGAAAGGGAATTTCCATCCAACAATGTTACATGCTTCTTATCAACTGTCTGTCTTTTATCATTGTAATTTATGCAAATTGTTGATGTCAGTTAATAATGTTAGACTACATTGTTTTCACATTTTATATAATTGTTATCACACAATATAATAATCATTATTATTGTCATATCTGTAATCTCTATTGTAATCGGTAGCTTGTCAAAGACTGTTACAGTGAATAGGTCTCTGTAATCTCTATTGTAATTGGTGGCTTATCAAAGACTGTTACAGTGAATAGGTCTCTGTAATCTCTATTGTAATTGGTGGCTTGTCAAAGACTGTTACAGTGAATAGGTCTCTGTAATCTCTATTGTAATTGGTGGCTTGTCAAAGACTGTTACAGTGAATAGGTCTCTGTAATCTCTATTGTAATCGGTGGCTTGACACAAGACTGTTACAGTGAAAAGGTCTATGTAATATCTATTGTAATCGGTGGCTTGACACAAGACTGTTACAGTGAAAAGATCTATGTAATATCTATTGTAATCGGTGCCTTGTCACAAGAGTGTTACGGTGAAAAGGTCTCTTGCACCTCTGAAGTCAGAGAAGGCTGGGGGCACTGATGATAAGGAAAGTATACTAAGGAAAGCAAAAACCAGTCATCAGCGCCATACAAGGCAATTTGACTACACCTGAATTAGAAGCGGTCAAACACAAGAAGAAGAAAAGGTCTCAAACAACAATACTACTCTGCAAAAGTGTTGCATGCATTCTTCAATAGAAAGCTGCATGAATGTGTTATATCCAGATATATTATTCCATAAATATGCATAGAGATGAATACAATCACTATTAATTATTTACTTGCCTTGTATTTTGGGGTGTATGAATAGTAACTATGTCTTGTATTCACATTTTTCTGGCAAACAGGCAATTGACTTGTTCATAGTTTTAACCACTAATTTTTTTGGACACACAAAACAATTCGTCCAGTCAGAATCTTTATCAATGTGAACTTTCAACCATCCTGACTAAGTTGAAAACAATAACATCTTACAAATATGTGAATTTAAAAAAAAAAAAGAAATTTTTGTAGGAGAGGTGCACTTTTATTGTGCAGATTCAATTTATACTTTGCTGAGAAGAATTTAGTACTGATAAATTTCACACAAAGGGAGATGGAGTCTTCTTGAGGAACTGTAATATGCTGGACTATCCTGGAAAGGGACAAAGAAAACAGCCAGAGACAGGGGAAAGTGACAAACAACTGTTGAGGCACTATGCTCTACAAGGAGCATCAAGGAATAAGTCAAATTTCACTCAAACATATAAAATAAAAACACATTTCTGTGTCAGAAAAAAGAAAATAAAGTGTAAAAAAACTTGTAAAAACATGCTATAAAATTTCAGACTACTTTAGTATGCGCTTCCTTCGTTAAGATACATTTACACAATCAGGGCACCCCCTGATAGGTGTTAGAGGACAGGTACTGCACACCTATTGGGAGTGCCTAGAGTGAATAGACATTGCTTTTATTCAATTTTACTTTTCAGTTGTGTTTTTAAAATAATAATGTCTATGTTGTATAAATGTAGTGTTTTGTAAAGGCTATTTCTATCCTGTGATGTTCTTTACCGCAGTCAGTCTCCCCACAGAGAATCTTCGTACTGTGTGTTTCTGTTGCACTATTTTATCATCAAAATGTTGCATAACAAATCTATCATGCTCATTCATAGTTACATTGTTACACAATTAAAACCAGATTAATTTCATGCAACAGTTGTTAATACTTCTGTGTTTCATCTCTTACATGTGCAGAAGTGTGCAAACATTGCTCTATCAGTGGATTGAGCAATTAGACAGTATCATTTGAAGAGAAAAAAATGAGGTGACATGCATATAAATTTGCATACATTTAGGCTTGACATAAGGCTTGATAAACAGCCTAAATAAAGTAATGAATAAACATGAAATAAACAGCCAGCTAGTGTTGTGTATTTATTGATATAAAATGTTGCAGTGTCAATCTGTTGTTGGTTTTAACAGTGTGGTTGCCACATTTTATTGTTCGCCCATTGATCATCTCTCTAACCAACTTCAAAGCCTCTCTATCTCTCATGCCTTTTTACCCTGTAGGCCCTCAACCAACTCATGCCAAGTCTTCCTATCTCTAATTATCTCACTCCAGCTCTGCCTCCTTTCTTTCGCTGTCCCTGTGGGTTCCAGGAAAGGACCCTTCTTATTATAATCCCCTCTGGTTTTCTCAAAGTGTGTTCTATTCAGCGGCATCCTTTTTTTTAAAACTTCTTGGTTCACTGGAATCTGTCGTGTTCTCTCCTTAAGTTTCTAATTTATAACCCTATCATACCATCTTAGTCTCTATTCTGTGCAGACACCAGTTGATGAGTATTTGAAATGTATGCGTTATTGCGATATTATGCGTTCTCCGTGTTTCTGACCCATACAGAAGAACTGGAGTTAAATATCTTAAGTTTTGTTCTAAATTTGATTTCTTTAGACTTCCATATGTTTCCCAATCCGATGAAAGCTCCCTTTGCCTTCTGTATCCTTTTTGTCATTTCTATCTGTTCCACCTCTCTTCTACATTGCTGCTTGCAGGATCGTTGCCCAAGTATGTGTATCATCAGTGTATGACTCTACATCTTGAAGTGAATGCCTCTCTCATTATCTCTTAGTTTTTGTCAGGACTTCTTTATTATTTGCTTTTGCATCGGACCAGCACGCCAGTTCGATGTTGATTAATCAATCTTCTTTGCATATTTAGTATGTCGTTCTTTTCGGGCTGCACAAATATTGACACCCACCCATCTCTCTCAATCTGGACAGTGGACAGCGACTGGGATTCACAGCCCTGAATGAAACTCCTCTGTTCGGAAAGACTCTCTCAATGCGTGAAGAATGTCATTTCGATCCATGGCAGCTCCCTCTGATATTGTAACCAAGCCAGCCAATCTATCAGCTCGTTCATTACCCGCAACTTTATATTTATTATATTAATTTTCATAATAATAACAAATAAACTATCACTCGTTTTATTTTAACTAATACAGAAAGAATGACTAGGATAATATTACTCCAACTTACATGTAGGTAGCGTGGCCGAGCGGTCTAAGGCGCTGGTTTAAGGCACCAGTCTCTTCGGAGGCGTGGGTTCAAATCCACCGCTGCCAATACTTTTTTGCAGCTGTAGGAATTAAGTTCGTATCTCTTCTAGTGAATTTAAACGCAAATTTTAAGATTATTTACATAATTATAATCTTAATTTATTTTGAAGTTCACAGTTTCGATATTAGTCATACATTCAACAAGCCTCGCTTAGACATCGAAGAAAACAAAATATTTTAAAATAGGCCTGCACACAAAGAAATCTCAAAAGAATAAAAATCAGACAATAAAAGTTCTTGGAAGATATAATGCGAAGAGGAGGTTTAAAACATTTGGTGACATCGGATATAATTCAGGGAAGGAAAAATCGGGGAAGGTAGAGGGAGAAGATGTTGGATTTTCAGACATCGTGGTTCGATAAAAGATCGACGTCAGAACTGATTAACTGCACCAGGGAAGGAGTGGGAGAGTTGTGGGGAGACATGATCACCTACGTCGGACGGACAGACACAAATCTGAAAGCATCAACTGCGATGGGTATAACTTTTTTTTAGATATTTATTACAGTTACCTTCGTGTGGAGACGGCACATGATTGATTGTACCTTACGTTAACTTTTTTCATTGTCTCTTTTAGCTGGTATCTGTGGTATAGGGATGAGGTACCTTCCTCATTGTCTCTTTTAGCTGGTATCTGTGGTATAGGGATGAGGTACCTTCCTCATTGTCTCTTTTAGCTGGTATCTGTGGTATAGGGATGAGGTACCTTCCTCATTGTCTCTTTTAGCTGGTATCTGTGGTATAGGGATGAGGTACCTTCCTCATTGTCTCTTTTAGCTGGTATCTGTGGTATAGGGATGAGGTACCTTCCTCATTGTCTCTTTTAGCTGGTATCTGTGGTATAGGGATGATGTACATTACTTTAACTTTCCTCATTGTCTCTTTTAGCTGGTATCTGTAGTATAGAGATGAGGTACCTTACTTTAACTTTCCTCATTGTCTCTTTCATTCCCCACGCGCTGTAATCAAGATATTTTTTCCTAAATTTCCTGATCTCATTGTAGGCAAGATCGATTCCCAGTCCTATCGGAGAAGGACGATAAAACATACGTTCCGCGCACGTAAAAGAATTCTTAGCAGTTGAAAATCGATAACAGTATGCTGCAAGCCGCTGCCACGGTAAAAATCCAATAATAGATTAACATAATTCTAAAAAAAAATGTTCAAATCTCCAAAATTACTTCAAGGAACCTCGCTTGTCGGTGCTACGAAGTTCGTGTAATTCCGCTATTATCTTCTTGTGTAAGAAAGAGATCGGAGCACAAATGGTTAGTCACAGAAGTGCAACGATGATCGCCATATCCACCCAGCAATCATACTCAATGCGTTAATATGCTACATGCAAGTAAAGATATAAAGAAGTACTGTACTAAAATACTTTAGAAAGTTGTGTGAATTGTTGATAAATATCAAGTAGAGACATAGACAATATTTTGAAAACACAAGGTACTTGACTGAGGAAAACAATACTGGATGTAAAGGTTCGAGAGGACAACAGCGAGAGAGTAAGGAATGAAACATTAAGAGATGAACAAAGAACAGTCGATAGATACACCCCTGTCACCATGACAAAGACGGGAAGTGTTTGACATTTATTGCAGGTGACCCTCGTTGTTGTGTTGGAACAAACCAATAAATAGTATTATAATAAGTGTGAGATGAAATTGGCAGAATTGGCAAAGCAACATCGCTTTTAAAAGTCTAAATAAAATATGGAACTGCAAGTTATATAGTATTAAAACTAAATTACGCATTTTCAATTCAAATGTTGTTTCAATCCTAACATATGCTAGCGAGAGTTGGAAAATGACTAAAGATATAGAAAGCAAGTTGAAAGCATTTGAAAATAGATGTCTGCGAAAAATAATGAATATAAAATGGAATGAATTCAGGAGAAGTGATGAAATCAGAGACATGTCTGGTCAACCATTAGTAACAACTGTTATAAGAAAGAGAAGATGAAGATATGTTGAGGAGAAATGATCAACGAATATCAAGCAGGCATTGAAGTGGGATGCAAAGGGTTCAAGAAAGAGAGGTCGACCTAAGGAGACCATGAAACGAACTTTGCTGAGAGAGGCAAGAAATATCGGTCTCAGTTCCATGGAGGAGATTGAGCGAGTTGTCCAGGATAGAGCGGTATGGAGAGGAATTATTATAAGATGAAATGCTAAAAACTTACAGCCTATATCAGGCATATTCAACGTCGTGCACCTACTCAAAGTCAAATTGATCCTGCCTAAAGATATTTTCCAGCCTTCACCAGATACTAGTAATATATCAAGATCAGATGTTGCTTCTATAGTGCTTGTTTTTTTTCTTTCTTGTGTTCGACACTGTACCAAGTACTATAATTAATGTTCAGAGATCTTGTTCGGCCCTGGATCATTGAACAGATAGCAAGTTACGGTCCAGAGTTGGTATGGTCACGGGACTAATAAAAAAGTGTAATGTACAGTTATTTGAATTGAAACTGATAAAATCATTTATTAGATTTTTGTTATCAATTAAAACTTAAGCATCTGCATGTATCTGAAGCATATCGCCTAAAACAAAAATAAAAAAAAAATAATGGCAGCGGTGGGATTCGAACCCACGCCTCCGAAGAGACTGGTGCCTAAAACCAGCGCCTTAGACCGCTCGGCCACGCTACCTTGCTGGTCACTAGATTGCAGAAAGTATTATCTAATATAAGTAGGGACAAGATATTCTTGTGCTATTATAATCTGTAAAGCGACTTTCCTGTATTCATCCAGACTTTGGAGATTAATTGGTTATTATAATAATTATATAAATTATATTAATAACTAAATTATAGCCGTATCAAAAGATACCAATAAATTTAAAATTAGCGGTACCAAAATAATATAACACTGAATTTATTTTTGCTTAGATCAATTCAAAGTTCGAAGCATGATAACATTTACATATACATTTACAATTATATTCGTATGCCTATGCAGCATGAATATACATTATACATATTCGTGTTTTTAAGTCTTTGCTGGTTATTATATTGAGCAGAATAACAATATCAATTCACTTTATTATAGCAGACCTTTCATCTCCTTATTGGAGCACTCGAGTTCAAAAACATTAACACCGTTCGTTTCTGTCTTGTAACAATAACATCCTTTCCAAGTTATTACATATTCGGCGTTAAAAGCCTTTTTATCCATATATTATATCTGGGGTCTCTGGGTGCAGTTTTTCCAGAGAACCTAGATTTGCAGGAGTTACGGAGTTCGTGCTTTGTGCGATACTCTCGGCAGGTGGCGTGCCATTTCTGCGGAGAGGACCGAGCCATATGGGGTAAAACCGGGTGCAATGAAGTCAATACTTGTGCTAAAAAACCCTTTAAAAACATATATTACATCTATAGGTGCAGAACTGGAAGACGCCTTGGAAGTTGGTAAACATGGACTCCATTTTCCTAAACGACGACAGAATTACGAGGATGGCTAGCAGGAAGATGGAGGAGGACAGTGTGATTGATCTGTCCTTGGTATGATCAGTCTTTACCTCAACAAACTGTCGCTGGTGGTATGTCCTGGAAGATCTTTTTAGTAACCATTACCCTTGCATTGTCCTAGTTAAAAAGGACATGGAAACCCACGATGATTATACATTCTCTAATATCAAACTTACACAAGGACAACATCATTAGCAAAATTAAGAAAACACAAATTAGGTGTTGTAGATAGAAACACAAAAATTACTGACAATCTGGCGTAATAATGAGGTGGAAAAAGGCATTGACAATTAAAAGACTACTTGCGGTGCTCCGTAAAGACCTGGCAAAATACTAAGAACTTGAACTCTCCTCCTGAACTGCTGCATGTTAAACAAAACATGGAACACATGACAGCTATCTTGAAAGAGTTGCTAAACAGGTGAAACTAACGAAATAGGAAACAATATGTGAAGAAGAAGGTAAATAAAAATCACTTAGTTCCTAAACAGTTCCATGACTCCCGTGCTATAAATTCATGTCACTCTATATTACTTTTGCTGACTTTAACGATAATCAGATTTAAAAAAAAAATAAAAACACGATTGTTCACTTTTTCGTAGAACTGTCAAGGAACACGATCTTCAGATTTTTTGCAATATTGTTCTATTTTGTAACCATAATACTTTCCTTAATCCTACTTTTTCCACTAGAGGAAGCGTTGTCTCAACTATATTACTATTGTAATTATTATTAGTAGTTGTATTGCAATCATCACATGACACCCGCGCATCCACAATCATTAGTCAGAGACGTCCATATAGATAAAAACGTTGTACAGTACTGGACTGTAGACTGTACAATAAAATATAAGAAGGCTGACAATGGCAATACATAAATTAAATAGTGTAAAGAACATAGGTATACCTTGTTAACAGAAGTAGATGTCTGTGGACATGCATTTTCTTATGGTAACATATGGATGTTCGAGGTCAAAGGAGAGCAAAGAACAATAACACGAAACTTATGTATGTTGTATGAGACATGTATGTTGTATGAGATAATATAGATGGATTATGTGTGAGGTTGGCTATCTCACCTTGTGGAAAAGCCTAAGTAAAAAAAAAACTAAGCGAAACAGCAGACACACATTAAAAAAACTCCCACACTAACCAGATCAGAAAATGCTCTTTAAACTAGAACATTGATGTATAACGGTTTTATACATTGAGGTGCATCTGATCATTGACTTTGTAGGCACTGGTATTGTGTGGAACTTGCAATAATAATAATACTAAATTAATATTAACAGTAACACAAATAAAATATTAACAGATACAAACTTAATCCTGACTAAACGTTCAATTAAAAAAAATTGCATGCTTACGAACAAAACTGAAACATACCGTTATTAAAAAATACATTTTTTCTTGATATTTTGATTACCGTCAGATTAAAATAGGGCGGTAGGAATTTATTGCGCGGACGTCGCGTTGGCCAGAGCTGGACCGCGATGTTGTACAGTCTTAAGATTTTGTTATAGTCTATAATATAAGATTGTTTTGGATTTATATTTTCTGGATTTTTTGAATGAATTTCTCATGTTAAAATTGTGATCTTCTTCTTCTTTTGTCGTCACACTGCTACCGGATTGTTGCCCAGTGTCGTGGTTTTCTGTTTTTGTCTTGCGCTGTTCTGGTGGCTTGTGTGATTGTTATCTTTGCTCTGTCACAGGATTCTGCTACGCCATCTAACCATCTTTTCCGTGGTCTTCCTCTTGCCTTCTTTCCCAATGTTCTGTTGTAGATGACTCTGTATACTGTGGAGTTTGGATACATTCTTATTAAGTGGCCAAACCACTTCATTCTTTTTTTCTCTGTGTAATTTAAGCACGGTTTTGTGCCAACTTTCTTTCTTATGCTGATGTTAGTGATTCTGTCTTTTCTTGTGTTGTTGGTAACTTTTCGCAGGCAACGCATTTCACATGCAGTTATTTTTTGTGACTGCGCTTTGCTCAATGTCCATGTTTGGCTCTGGTAACACAAAGTAGGTATTCTTCTTCTTCTTCTTCTTCTGCGTTCTCACTAGATTGGGATTTCGGACACGAAAATAAAGGCCGCCGTCTGCCTCAGATTATCAGCCACGCCATACAGTTTGTCTTGGACGCTGGTGTAAGTGGGCCACTTTTTTCTTCTCAGGTCTGCATACTGGGGGCAGTTCTGTAGAATATGTTTCCCTTGCCTTTGCTCCCGTGTGATCTCCCGCAGTTAGCTTTGGCTACCCTCGTGATGGTAGGTCCGACATTCTTACTGCGTGGCTAAATCTCAAGAGGCAGACCAGCGACCGTAGAATCCGTTATCCCATTCCTCATTGTGAGGGTCGTTGCACCAAGTTATGCGCCTTACGGTCTGGTGCATCCGTTTTCTGCAAGCATTTGTTTCGGGTTAGCATTCCCTAAAAGTAGGTATTAAAATTGTGATCCCTGGTTGAAAACAGTTAGACGACTTAATATTATTGGGAGGAAAATATTAAGAGAAAGGTATAAAAATTCGACAATACGCCTCATCATAACAAGAGACAGGAATTGGAGATCAACTACAAACGAAATGCGATGTGGAGATGACAGCTGGTCAGTCTTTCAAATCGTAACATTAGTCAATCATTCAAGTGTCATGTCTCCAGGCGATAATGTATCTCCACTACTCTCTCTCCTTGGTGCAGTTAATCAGTTCTGACGTCTATCTTTTGTCGAACCACGATGTCAGACCAACTAACATCGTCTCCCTCTGTCTTCCATAATCTCTCCTTCTCTGAATTTTACACGTTGTCACCAAATGTTCTGAGCCACGTCTTGGCATTATATGCTCGAAGAACCTTGGCTACCTGATTCTTATTCTTTTGATAAGGTTTCTTTGTGTGCAGACCTGTTTTAAAACCTCATAATATATTTTCTTCGCTGCCCATGGCATAATCTTCATTATTCGGTAAAACTCTGTGGCTTCCAGTGATTTTATTTATTGCTTGTTCATGATTCGCTGCCATACATAAGTATTAGTTCAATATAGCACTGGAGTACTCGTTTCCGCAGTGTCATTGGTAGTGAATTCACGCAAGAGCCAACTATAATTGCTGTGATTGACGCTTAATGTATTTTTCATTTCCCTAATAGCTGATTTCGCTTGAGTTATTCAAGTCCTAATCTCTGTTTTACATCTTCCATCTGCTGTTAGGAATGTTCCCAGATACTTGGTAATATTAGTAAGGATATATACAATTAGAATATTGCATTATAAGATAAAATAAGATATACAATTAGAACGTTGAACAACATTATAACAATAGTTATACAATTACTGAATTAACTGTTAATTAATTACGACTGGAGGAGAGCTAGAGAAAGAGAGAGTGTGATAACGAAGAACATATGTGGAGACTACCATGATTATACTAGTTTAATACAGATAAAGTGCAGTTGTCTCTCTTATATAAACAATTTGGCTGAAATCAGATGCACATGTCCTAAATGTGTAGAAGTCTATGCGTTTAGGGGCCTACCAAACCAATGTGCAACGTATACACGTTCTTGGCAAAGATCACACATATCACAAAGAGTGATTAAAATTAGTCGTAAAGAACGAACGCAAAGAAGAAGAAGATACAAACAATGGCTAAGTGGCTTACAACGCAATGCAATATTCTAGTAAATGAAGCCATACATACATTTGTAAGAAATAAATAGTCAACGCAAGACAATTTCTTGCATATATCTCAAATATAACGTCAAGTGGTCAAAGCAACAAAGAAAGTCATTTTATAATAAAAATAGGAACGACAGAAAACATCGAATTCACCGAATTGTGCTCGTTTCACTTCAATAGTTTCACATTTTAACAAGAAATTAAAAAATTTAAATGTACTTCAAGTTGTTCTTAATTTGTAAAAAAAAATGCAGATGTTTGCAAATTGAGTAATTAAATAATACAATTTTTGAAAATAAAATAGAAAGATAAATTTGTTGTTTAGTGTGTATTAAAGTTTATAAATAAAAAATTAATAACCTATATATCGGCTCGTTGGTCTAGGGGTATGATTCTCGCTTTGGGTGCGAGAGGTCCCGGGTTCAAATCCCGGACGAGCCCGAATCTTTTAATTTTTTTTCTTTAAAATAAGTTCATTTTCTTGATTTATCTCAATTACAGACACACGTTTCTCTTTCTAAGTCTTGATAATTTTTTCTGGGATATATTGCTGTAAAGAATTTTTTTTTCCCAGATCCAGAAGCACTTGAGCTTTCAGCTCTTCGGCTTGGTACCATGGACATCGTGTCCCTTCGGTTCGGTGCCACGAACACCGTAAATCTGGAAAATCTGTGGCTTTTCTGCCAGCCCGCGGAATTGAACCCGCACTCACAGAGGGCTTGTCATCCGTCGTTCAACGCTCTACAAACACGTTGGGCAGGCGGGCAATATAGAATGTTTCAGTTTCAAATTAGAATATCTTCATTGCACTCCGGTCCATAGGTGCCCCGATCTCCTTCACAATATCTCCAACATCGTCCAGCGACTGACCGAACCAGTTCGATTGTGATTGATGAGCCTACTCATTATACCTGTTATGCTGTTCTTTTCTTGCTACTCCAATCTTCAATCCGAGCTCCTGCAATCTAGTAGTTGACGTGGATTGGTTTAAATGAAAATCTTCTTTGCGGTCACGCTCTATGAGGGCGTTAAAAATATCAGCTCTATCCATTGGCTGGTCGTCTGACATGGTGGAATGTATAGAATGTATAAGTGCTGTATAGAGCTCTATAGATGGTATAGTGCTGTATTGTGCTGTATAGAAAGTATAGTGCTGTATAGTGCTGTATAGAAAGTATAATGCTGTATAGTTCTGTATAGTGCTGTATAGAAAGTATAGTGCTGTATAGAATAAATGTCTGTTGACTTTTTTATAACTAATTTCTATTTCGTAGGTTATACACTACTTTTTCGACATAGTTTAAGTTGCATTTACATGTGAAAATTTAGTATCTCTACTATTTATAATTGAGTAGCTATGCGTTTAACAAACAAGGTATGCTAAGTTACCTCAGTCCAAAAATGAACCTAACCTGACAAATAAGGTCTCATTAAATTATTTTTAGGGAACATCATTGAATAGGCTGACTTAAAAAATGTCCTACGACTATGTCGCAGTTAGAATCATCACCATCAAGGTGTGTATCCTTTATAGGACGTTGCTCTCTTTGCAGCACATCTGAAATTCACTCTGTCTCTAGCCAGCTCACTCACTTCGTCGATGGTCATATTCATGGTTTCTTTAATATCTTGTAGCCATCTTCTTCTTGGTCTGCCTCTGCGTCCTGGGACCCTGCCCTCTAATATTGTGATCTCCAGGCTAGATGTGACCAAAGTATCAAATTTTTCTATATATTGTGTTGTTTATCAGCCAATTGTCGTTAACATTCAGCTCTTTCAGGACATTAGTGTTTTTTTTTTCTGAAAAGGGAAATTCGTAGAATCTTTCAATACACCGAGTGCAGTTAGAATACACTAACTTAACTAATAATGTTGAGCACAAATAGAACTCCGATATGGAGATTGACTGTCAGGATCATTCTGCCATTATTCTAGTAGCTCTATGAAAACACAGTTTGTCAAAGAAATGACTAGTCTAAGAGTTTATATACCAAATGGTTTAGAGGAAACATTTTATTGGTGCTACTGTCTGTAACAATAAAAGAAATAAACAATCAACAAGTCAGTGGTTATGATAACATCGTGCAACCAACGAATGAAGAACGATGAACAATAAAACAGTAGGAACATAATTAGCATAATGAATATTCAACAGAATACAAATTTTCTCCGGGCACAGACTGCCGAAGTCTTAATTCGAATCAGATTTGTTCTAATCCCGGAATGTCTGACAGACTCCAACGTGTTTTCAGACGTGAACATTAAATGGAAGAAGAGCTATGAACGGACATTTGACGCCCGAATCTCAACGTGAGAAGAATGCACTGACAGAGATTCACAAACTGTTTAAAATATCACAAGCTTTAACATATGTAGATCACAGAAGTTACAAAACACAACACCTACACATATGGCTTTTGTAACTGGCCTTTGTGTCGCGATTAGAAAAAACAACCAAACAAATTATCGTTTTCTTCTTCTTCTTCTTCTCTTCCACCATTTACTTCTTTATAGAAGTGTTGGGGGGTGGAAGGGGGGCGGCGTAGTGATCTTGTGTGTGCTTGATTTAAAGCACTTTGTAAGCTGATATTCATTTTCGTAAGGCTGTTCTTGATGTCGTCACTCCATCTTTTTCGTAGCATTCCCCTTGCTTTGTACTCATTACACTTTTTCTGTGTGGCTCTCTGTGGTAGGCGATACCAGGGAATTCTTGTCATGTGACCAAACCATTAAATCTGTTATTCTTTTATGAATTGCATGACTGGTTTCACATCCAGTCTTCTTCTGATTTCTTCATTTCTAATTTTGTCTCTTATTGTCACACCTGCAGCTCTTCTAAGACACAACATCTGTAGTTATGATTTTCCGCTCATTAGCTGCTGTTATTGTCCATGTTTGACACTGGTAATATAGTGTAGGCCAGAAAATCGTTTTTATGAGAGTTGCTTTAGTTGTTAGCGGTATCTCTTTATGTGACAACAGTGGTGTTAACTGCCCCAGTACCTGGTTAGCTTTTGTGCAACGATTGCTGATTTCGTTATCGATACTTTCATCTGCTGTGAAAATTGCTCCTAAGTATTTGGCATCAATTGTTTGTTTTATTTCTACGTTCTGGAGTTTTATTGTAAGGTTTTCTGGCTGTCTACTTATTGCCATTGTCTCTGTCTTTATTATATTTATTTTCATGTTGTACTCCTCACCCTTGATGTTAACTAAGCTCAAATGGTTCTGGAGAGATTCCTCATTTTCTGCAATCAGTACTTGGTCATCTGCAAATAAAAGTTCTGAAATATTATTTTCTTCCTCTATTCCTGCTTCTCTACTTATATTGTCCATGTATGTTATAAACAGCAGTGGAGAGAGCACACATCCCTGTCTAACTCCTGAGTTTATTGTGAATGTTATTGATGTTCCGGCTCTTTTTCTTATGTAACTTTTATTTGAAATGTATAAACTCTTCCAGACCGTGACGAGATGCTTGCTGATTCCACATTGTCTTAGACAATCCCATAGTTTGTTTTTATCAACTCTGTCGAAGGCCTTTTCCTGGTCTATGAATACCACATTACATGTCTTGTTATGTTCTATTGCACTTTCCGTCATTTGTCTTAATGTGAATATTTGCAATAATGTGAATATTGCAATAATGTGAATATTGAAAACTGTTGTTACTGTCTTGTAATATCGCCTTCTAGTGTGCTTTAGTACAGGAAGGGAAGGGGAGGGTGTGGGTGAGTCATGTGCCGGTGAAATTTAATGGCCTTATGGTTATTACAGTAGCCACAAAACTGTTCAGGTAGGTTAGTATTTTTTTGTTTACGCCGCAGACATAAAAAAAACTCATTGGCCTTACCGGTGATTAAATCCGAGTCTCCATAATAGAAGTCCGCGCTATAATCAATTCGGCATGAGCTCCTAGTGAGTCGTGATAAAGACATGTAACAAGATATGTATTTCTTTTACATCGTGCTTTGTCTTTTACGCCTCCCGTCTGAAAATCCCTAGTATTAAATAATCAATATATGAAATATAAACCTAGAGAAAATGTATAGTATTAAATAATCAATATATGAAATATAAGACTAGAGAAAATGTATAGTATTAAATAATCAATATATGAAATATAAGCCTAGAGAAAATGTATAGTATTAAATAATCAATATATGAAATATAAGACTAGAGAAAATGTATAGTATTCAATAATCAATATATGAAATATAAGACTAGAGAAAATGTATAGTATTCAATAACCAATATATGAAATATAAGACTAGAGAAAATGTATAGTATTAAATAATCAATATATGAAATATAAACCTAGAGAAAATGTATAGTATTAAATAATCAATATATGAAATATAAGACTAGAGAAAATGTATAGTATTAAATAATCAATATATGAAATATAAGACTAGAGAAAATGTATAGTATTAAATAATTAATATATGAAATATAAGACTAGAGAAAATGTATAGTATTAAATAACCAATATATGAAATATAAGACTAGAGAAAATGTATAGTATTCAATAATCAATATATGAAATATAAGACTAGAGAAAATGTATAGTATTCAATAATCAATATATGAAATATAAACCTAGAGAAAATGTATAGTATTCAATAATCAATATATGAAATATAAGACTAGAGAAAATGTATAGTATTTAATAATCAATATATGAAATATAAGACTAGAGAAAATGTATAGTATTCAATAATCAATAAGTGAAATATAAGACTAGAGAAAATGTATAGTATTCAATAATCAATATATGAAATATAAGACTAGAGAAAATGTATAGTATTAAATAATCAATATATGAAATATAAGACTAGAGAAAATGTATAGTATTAAATAACCAATAATTCGCCCGAGTGGTTACCGGGGCCCAAATTTGGGACGTAAAGAATATAACCACTGTTACCTGCCACGCATGTAGTAAGAGGCGACTAAGGAGGTTTGGTTGAAATCGGATGCATGTGTCCGCTAGGGAATGCTAGCCCGAAACAAATGCTTGCAGAAAACAAACGGATGCACCAGGCCGTAAGGCGCATAACATGGTGCAGCGACCCCTCACAATGCGGTATGGGATAACGGATTCTACAGTCGCCAATCTGCCTCTGAGATTTAGCCACACGGTAAGAATGTCAGACCTACCATCACGAGGGTGGCCAAAACTTACTGCAGGAAGAGGTCGGCACAAACGGGAAGCAGAAATCATAGGAATTATATCCTATAGAACTGCCCCAGTATGCAGACTTGAGAAGAAAGAGGTGGCCCACTTACACTAGTGTCCAAGACAAACTGTATGGCGTGGCTGATAATCTGAGACAGATGACTGCCTTTATTAGAGAATCCGAAATCCCAATCTAGTGAGAACGCAGAAGAAGAAGAAATAATCAATATATGAAATATAAGACTAGAGAAAATGTATAGTATTAAATAATCAATATATGAAATATAAGACTAGAGAAAATGTATAGTATTAAATAATCAATATATGAAATATAAGACTAGAGAAAATGTATAGTATTCAATAACCAATATATGAAATATAAGACTAGAGAAAATGTATAGTATTAAATAATCAATATATGAAATATAAACCTAGAGAAAATGTATAGTATTCAATAATCAATATATGAAATATAAGACTAGAGAAAATGTATAGTATTCAATAATCAATATATGAAATATAAGACTAGAGAAAATGTATAGTATTTAATAATCAATATATGAAATATAAGACTAGAGAAAATGTATAGTATTCAATAATCAATATATGAAATATAAGACTAGAGAAAATGTATAGTATTCAATAATCAATATATGAAATATAAGACTAGAGAAAATGTATAGTATTCAATAATCAATATGTGAAATATAAGCCTAGAGAAAATGTATAGTATTAAATAATCAATATATGAAATATAAGACTAGAGAAAATGTATAGTATTCAATAATCAATATATGAAATATAAGACTAGAGAAAATGTATAGTATTAAATAATCAATATATGAAATATAAGACTAGAGAAAATGTATAGTATTAAATAATCAATATATGAAATATAAGACTAGAGAAAATGTATAGTATTAAATAATCAATATATGAAATATAAGACTAGAGAAAATGTATTGTATTAAATAATCAATATGTGAAATATAAGACTAGAGAAAATGTATAGTATTAAATAACCAATATATGAAATATAAGACTAGAGAAAATGTATAGTATTAAATAATCAATATATGTAATATAAGACTAGAGAAAATGTATAGTATTAAATAATCAATATATGAAATATAAGACTAGAGAAAATGTATAATATTCAATAATCAATATATGAAATATAAGACTAGAGAAAATGTATAGTATTCAATAATCAATATATGAAATATAAGACTAGAGAAAATGTATAGTATTCAATAACCAATATATGAAATATAAGACTAGAGAAAATGTATAGTATTAAATAATCAATATGTGAAATATAAGACTAGAGAAAATGTATAGTATTCAATAATCAATATATGAAATATAAGACTAGAGAAAATGTATAGTATTAAATAATCAATATATGAAATATAAACCTAGAGAAAATGTATAGTATTAAATAATCAATATATGAAATATAAGACTAGAGAAAATGTATAGTATTCAATAATCAATATATGAAATATAAGACTAGAGAAAATGTATAGTATTAAATAATCAATATATGAAATATAAGACTAGAGAAAATGTATAGTATTAAATAACCAATATATGAAATATAAGACTAGAGAAAATGTATAGTATTCAATAATCAATATATGAAATATAAAACTAGAGAAAATGTATAGTATTCAATAATCAATATATGAAATATAAGACTAGAGAAAATGTATAGTATTAAATAATCAATATATGAAATATAAGACTAGAGAAAATTCCTAGTATTAAATAATCAATATATGAAATATAAGACTAGAGAAAATGTATAGTATTAAATAATCAATATATGAAATATAAGACTAGAGAAAATGTATAGTATTAAATAACCAATAATTCGCCGAGTGGTTACCGGGGCCCAAATTTGGGACGTAAAGAATATAACCACTGTTACCTGCCACGCATGTAGTAAGAGGCGACTAAGGAGGTTTGGTTGAAATCGGATGCATGTGTCCGCTAGGGAATGCTAGCCCGAAACAAATGCTTGCAGAAAACAAACGGATGCACCAGGCCGTAAGGCGCATAACATGGTGCAGCGACCCTCACAATGCGGAATGGGATAACGGATTCTACAGTCGCCAATCTGTCTCTGAGATTTAGCCACAAGGTAAGAATGTCAGACCCACCATCACGAGGGTGGCCAAAACTTACTGCAGGAAGAGGTCGGCACAAACGGGAAGCAGAAATCATAGGAATTATATCCTATAGAACTGCCCCAGTATGCAGACTTGAGAAGAAAGAGGTGGCCCACTTACACTAGTGTCCAAGACAAACTGTATGGCGTGGCTGATAATCTGAGACAGATGGCTGCCTTTATTAGAGAATCCGAAATCCCAATCTAGTGAGAACGCAGAAGAAGAAGAAATAATCAATATATGAAATATAAGACTAGAGAAAATGTATAGTATTAAATAATCAATATATGAAATATAAGACTAGAGAAAATGTATAGTATTAAATAATCAATATATGAAATATAAGACTAGAGAAAATGTATAGTATTCAATAACCAATATATGAAATATAAGCCTAGAGAAAATGTATAGTATTCAATAATCAATATATGAAATATAAGACTAGAGAAAATGTATAGTATTCAATAATCAATATATGAAATATAAGACTAGAGAAAATGTATAGTATTAAATAATCAATATATGAAATATAAGACTAGAGAAAATGTATAGTATTCAATAATCAATATGTGAAATATAAGACTAGAGAAAATGTATAGTATTAAATAATCAATATATGAAATATAAGACTAGAGAAAATGTATAGTATTCAATAATCAATATATGAAATATAAGACTAGAGAAAATGTATAGTATTCAATAATCAATATATGAAATATAAGACTAGAGAAAATGTATAGTATTCAATAATCAATATATGAAATATAAGACTAGAGAAAAGTCTTGATAGATTTCAAATTAATTGTCTTTTTCTTTGAACGCTTTATAAGTACAACTTGTTAAACCACTCTTCACGATTTGTATGTGATCTAAGAGCGATTGTACGTTGTGCCAGTTATTCGTCTACAAGTAGACCAGTACATCCGATTTCTGAAACGCTATTTATTTACTAGGGTAGCTTTTCTAGGTCCCTACCTGTCACCTCTTATAACATGCCTTGTAGTTAGTTAGTTTGTTCCTTGCGTGCCAAGGGCGGCACATAGGGCAGAGGTTTTAGATCTCCATGTGATACGGTTCTTTGCTAGCAGTTGGAGATCTTGTATGGTTTTACATCCCAATAGTTTACTTTCTTGTTGGATGGTTCTTCGAAGAGTGGTCTTTGGTCTTCCACGTTTTCTTTTTCCAACTGGTGTCCACATAAGGACTTGTCGATTTAGTCTCTTTTCGTCTGATCTAAGAACATGACCTAAATATTTCCACCTTCGTTTCCTTATAATATTTGATACGGGTTGTTGGTGTGTTCTATCTCTCACTGTGTTGTTAAAAACGAAATCACTCCATTTTACTTTTAATAATTTTCGGATACATTTATTCTCAAAGCTGTCCAGTTTCTTATCTATTTTCTTTGTTGATTTCCAACTTTCACAACCGTAGGTCAGTACAGGAATCACACATGACCTAAATAATTTAACTTTTGTGCATTTACTAAGGTCGTGAGATTGCCAGATATTCGTTAATTTAGTGAAGGCACTAGCTGCTATAGTAATACGAGAGTTTATTTCTTTCATGCCTTGTAGGTCGCAGTGTAATTATTCTTTGCTCCCATCCGAGCCCCTGCAATACACGGACGTTAAATTGATCAATTAACCCACAGCAAACACCCACAAGATCCCATCAGCAGACTAAACAGAAAACAGTATACAACAATCTTTCGCCTAAGAACAGGTCACTGCAGGCTCAACCACCATATGCACAGAATAAAGCCTGCTCAGACAGCACAGTGTGCATGTCAGACAGAAACACAGACTCCAGAGTACATCCTGCAGTCATGTCCATCATTCATACACCAACGACATGAAACATGGCCCCATGAACAAAGCTTTGGGGAACTCTCGAAGAACTCCAACTGACATGCAGCTTCATAGAGGTAACCTATCTCATGATTTAGACGAGCATACGAAACCGAACGCAAAGAAGAAGAAGAAATTGATCAATTGTAGCAGTAACTGTTCTTAAATACATTGAGCATATAACATCTGTGACAATGAGGGTCAGAATATAGTTTCTTGTCTTATCAAAAGTACAAGATTTCCGTTACAGCATTTATTCAACCTTGAACTTTGTGTTCTCGAAGCGAATTACTTCGATATCAACAGAATGATACGATGAAAACCCACGCACGGTGTCACTTTCCCACGACAAATTAATATTGCTCAATGATTTCACACTTTACAGTCTAAAAGGGGGCTACTCCATTTATTGTACACGTGAATATCGAGAATCTACAGCATAAAATGATGAATATTACCATCATCCTGTGCCATGCCGGATGAAGTTGACGATCATGAATCTGTACAATGTTTGTCCTTATTGCTGACTATCAGTTCAGATGTTGACACGTTTCCATGTCATCAAGCCAGACTGTCCAGAATTTTCTTTATCTATCTATCTCTGTCTCGTCTCCATTGATTTTACCGGTTATCACAATGTGTTCTAGACCTCCTTGTCTCATAATCACATACCCGAAAAATGGTGACTACCTTTTTCTTATATTTATAATACGTTTTCTCTGGGTTTTGACCTCTTACAACACGCCAACATTGGTCATTTTAGCAGTCCGTGCGATTTTTAGCATTCTTCTGTAAAGTTCTATCTCTGTGGCTTCAAGACATTTTGCTATTTATGTTTTATTGTTAATTATCCGCACCCATGTCATTATTAGTTAAATGTAGCACTGAAGAACTCTTTTTCTGACTTCAATTGACAATGACTTGTTGCATATAATACCTCTCATTTTCTGGAATTCTGTTCTTGCCTGAACTATTCTACTCTTTATTTATGATCAGCCTCTACTATCTAATGTTATTAGAGTCTATTGTCTATTCCCAGATGGAAAATGTAATTGGCTGTCTACTCTTGCCGTTAAGTGAAGGGATGGGAGCTTTAATTTGCGTTCTAGGGCCAGATGAGTCGCCCGTGTTGTGTTGTATCCGTGTTTATGTAGTGTGGTCTTGATATTGTCTTACTTTCTATCGTCTTACTATTCAGACACGTCTTTGTGAGATGACCATAACTTCTTGACGTCTTGCTATTCAGACTTACGTCTTTATTGTTACCTTCCGTTATTCCCATATTAATTCTTCTTCTTCTTCTTCAAACGCTCCATATCGATCACTTGTTAACCCCGCTTTGTGATTTGTATGTGATCTGCTCCTATGTGCGATTATACGTTGGGCCTGATATGCGCATATAATTAGGCCAGCATATCCGATTTCTGCGATGCTTTTTATTTACTAGGGTAGCATCCCTAACCCCTACATCAATCGCCCGTTACGACATGCCTTGTAGGTTGCAGTGGTTCTATTCTTTGCTTTCCTTGCATGCCCAGAAACCACAAGGACGACAGTATTCATTAATTTGTGTAGCTCTATTTAATGTTTGCGAATAGATGTCTGTGAAAAATAATGAATATAAAATGGAACGAATTCAGGAGAAGTGATGAAATCAGAGACATGTCTGGTCAACCACTAGTGACAACTGTTATAGGAAAGAGAAGATGGTGATATGTTGGGCCCACCTTGAGGAGAAATAATCAACGAATATCAAAGCAGGCATTGAAGTGGGATGCAAAGGGTTCAAGAAAGAGAGGTCGACCTAAAGAGACCCTGAAACGAACTTTGCTGAGAGAGGCAAGAAATATAGGTCTCAGTTCCATGGATGAGATTGAGCGAGTTGCCCAGGATAGAGCGGTATGGAGAAATTACTTGCAGGCCCTTTGTAACGTATAACGGTACAACATGAATCATTATTATTATTATTCTTTAATGTTTCCCTCCAAAACAGTGCAGTCACTGTATCTCAAGTTATTTATTTTATGTCCTTAATGCTATTTTAGTCCTCTCGTATATTTATCTCATCATACCATTATACAGGGTGTTCAAAATAATTGCAGACCGTGAATGGAGCTAATCTGGCATATATGTATGGAAATGGGAAGGTTCAGTTATGACATAGTATAGCTCAAGGTTGTGTGACGGTGTGTAATTGTAGTGCGGAAGGGGCGATGAACAAATGTGACGTAGGACGAGCTAGTCAGAACCGGTTTAAATAGTAAATAAACACAACTCAATTTGTACCTGGCAACTTTCGAATTGTCAATTGGGCTGCAATTATCTTGAACACCCTGTAAATTACATACGACCTGCAAGTAATTTCTTCATACCGCTCTGTCCTGGACAACTTGCTAAATCTCTTACATGGAACTGAGTCCGATATGTCGTGCCCTTTTTAAAACAATGCTCGTTACAGTGTTTCCCTAGGGCGTCCTCTCTTTCTGAATCCCCACGTCCTCAATAATATAGACACAGATAAGCTTTAGGAGCGCATAGACAAGGAATAGACACGAATTACACACAATGGCTTCGAAAGGATTATACGTTTATATGTTTATAAGTTTATTATACGTTTATTATACATTTATTATACGTAAAGGATTATACGTTGATATGTTTATACGTTTATTATACATTTATTATACGTAAAGGATTATACGTTTATAACACACACAGAAAATATATATGAATAATTTACATGTGATTGTGTAAGAAACAGAGTGAAACAAGAGAGCCTATAGCGGAGTGGATAACATGTTTTGCTAGTAACCACATGCCTTGCTAATTCAGGGGTTCGAGATCAATATGAGGCAAACAATGTTCAGTGTGAACACAATATGAGGTTCAACTACAAGTTTTATGATAATTTACTTAGGAATCTAAATTACAAGTACCTCAGAGTTCGGAGTAAGGTTTGTCTGAACGGCGACGGACACTGATGATAAGGAAACTTAGCTTTCACGCAAAAATCAGTCAGAAGTGCCATATTATATGCCCTGACTATACCTTGACTGGTTGCCTATTACATCAGGTGCCCGACAGGGGTGTGTCCTCTCACCTCTGCTTTTTATAACATACATGGATAACATTACACAGGAGTCAAAATTAGAAACGGAAACAATTAATGAATTGTTATTTGCAGATGACCAATGTTTGATTTACCACCAAGAACAAGAGCTACAACATCATATCGACACCTTATATTATAACTGTAACAAATATGACATGAACATAAACATAGCCAAAACTGAGGTAATAAATATAGGAAGGAAACATAATACAATAAACATCAACATAAATGGCAGTACAATAGAGCAAGTACAGGAATTCAAGTACCTAGGAAGCATATTTACAGAGGATGGAAGACTCGATATAGAGATAGAAACTAGAGTCCAGAAAGCAAATGCAATAACCTACCAACTAGTGCCACTACTTAGACATCCAAACATCTCACTGACAGCTAAACAACAGTTCATCAACAGCATCTTCATACCCACTCTATGTTACCAAAGCCAAACACGAACAATGAATAAGAAACACACAACAAACACAAAAAATAGCAACATGCGAAATGAGATGTCTCTGCAAAGTCACCAACAAAACAAGAATCGACAGAGTAACGAATACCAGCATCAGAGAAAGGGCTGGAACAAGACCGTGCTTGAATTATATAGCGAAACAGAGACCGAAGTGGTTTGGCCACTTAGTAAGAATGCGATCAGACCAAACTGTCTATGAAGAAGAATGCGAACAGACCAAACTGCATATGAAGCTTTCTACAACATAATATCAGGAAGGAAGGCGAGAGGAAGACCGAGGAAAAGGTGGATAGATAACGAAGTTGAATTTGCCAGGGAGTAAGAAAACCATCACACAAGTCACCAGAGAAGCGCAAGACAAATACATAAAACCACGACACTGGGTTAACAACCCGGTAACAGTGTGCTAACAAAAGCAGAGAAGTGCAAGACAAATACATAAAACCACGACACTGGGTTAACAACCTGGTAACAGTGTGCTGACAAAAGCAGAGAAGTGCAAGACAAATACATAAAACCACGACACTGGGTTAACAACCTGGTAACAGTGTGCTGACAAAAGAAGAAGAAGACTACACCTTATAGAACGAAAAAAAATGAGTAAGATAAGGAGAGAAAGAGAGAAAGAGAGAGAGAGAAAAAGAGAGAGAGAGAGAGAGAGAGAGAGAGAGAGAGAGAGAGAGTGAGAGTGGCAGCAAGCCAGTGACAGTGATATTATAATATTAGAAGAAGTGAACAGAATAATATAACTAGCGATAATAATGAGGAATCATTGTTGAGATACCATTTTAACAGCGCCACGATAGTGTAGTGGTTAGCGCGCTGACATCGTGGAGGCTTGGTTCTATGATAATTGTCTATTTAGAGTGACATTTTTGCTAAGGCTAAAAGCTTTTAGGTCGACCCAGACTCAAATGCGTAAAACTAATGGGATACTGTTAACATAATTATCGTTTGTCAATGGTCAAAGAGAGTATCGAGAATCGTCTGGTCGAATGGATTAGAGCACGGTCTCCGTGCAGGAGACTCGTGTTAAATTCACAGGGAGGCCAAGAATTTGTTGTTGTTGTGTGCATAAATAACAAATCCTAACCTGAATCGGTGACTGCATTCGCCATGTGGCTATTTCATTCTTCAGACTCAGGTCCCACCTGTCATACACCGCCCTAACAAAGCGATCATACATGCAGTAACGATATGCAGTAATAGTACATGCAGTAACGACATGCAGTAACGACATGCAGTAATAGTACATGCTGTAACGACATGCAGTAACGACATGCAGTAACGACATACAGTAACGACAGTTTTGTTAATGGTCAAAGAGTAATACGAATATAACACCCAATTCCACAATATGCTACTCGGTATCAACAAACAAGCTATTTGCTTTACTTTACATTTTACATAGTTTTAAAACCAAAAATCGATTAACAACTATGGCATCAATACGTGTACACAATATTTGAAAAATATTTTTACAGTTTGATTACAACTTTTAGAATGAAACGCCCCCTCCCATTCTTCCCCAGACACCTCCTCCACTCACACACATGTAAAGTGCACCCACTTTCCTGCATTGTGCAGCTGAAGCATACAATGAAAATATTCATACTCGAGAATACTGAATGAATATTTACAAGCTCTTCTGTTGTTACAATTCTATACTGTTGCTAGGCAACGTTAAAAGTTTCGGGAGAAAATGCAGTATTCAGTGAATGGCTGAAATGATACCAATTTAAATACAGATGAAATAAACATTGAAATAAACGTAGACAAATAAATAATCTGGATGAGGTAGACATACGTGTGTGTCAGTAGACAATTAGACAAGGAGAAACATTAGACAAACCAGCATAATATATCAATTCTTCTTCTTCTTCTTCAAACGCTCCATACCGACCCCTTGTTAACCATTCTTTGTGATTTGTTGAGTGTCTGTAGCTCAAGTGGTAGTGAGCACGATCACGAACCCTAGCGTACCTGGTTTAAACTCCACGGTTGGCAAGTTTGGAAGCAAATTCGTGGGATTTTTACAAAAAGTAAAAATAGACCTCATATTTCAGAAAGCAATGGCAAACTACTGAACATATAAGTGGTGCCTAGAAAATCAACGACTCGTTTACTGTGGTTGATGGCTACGTCCTTTAGGATATGCCACGATTTTCATTTTTTTTCATGTGATTTGAGCCTACAAAAAAACGCGGTTGCGCGTTGTGCCAGCTATGCGCCTACAAATAGGCCAGCACATTAGATTTCTGCGACTCTTTTTATTTACTAGGGTAGATTCCATAGGCTCCTACCTCATTCACCTCTTACGACATGCAGTGTTTCTATTCTTTGCTGCCCCTGTGAGCTCCCCGGCAACACAGGGCATATATATATATATGTATGTACATATGAATTGGATTGAACGCCTTCCGTATCGTTGTGTGTTACATAGGGTCTGCAGACAATTTCTTCATACCAGTTCATCCTGTGAAAATCGTTAAATTTCTTCTATAGAGATGTATCTGATATTTTTCGCCTCTGTCAGGTAAATTTCTTGTAAGGGTTTCTCAGAGCGTCTCTTCTTTCTTCAACCATTAGCCTCTCAATGGAACACATGCTTTGTGCTTCATCTTCTCTTTTTTATAACAGTTGATACTAGAGGTTGACCAGATATTTGCCGTAAAGTATGTTTCCACAATGATATTTTTCAACCCTAAATGTTCTTTTCATCATCAAGGTGCGAATCCTTTATAGGACGTTGCTCTCTCTCTTTGCAGCACATCTGAAATTCACTCTGTCTCTAGCTAGTTCACCCACTTCGTCGATGGTCAAATTCATGGTTTCTTTAATATCTTGTAGCCATCTTCTTTTTGGTTTGCCTCTGCCTCTGCGTCCTGGGACCCTGCCCTCTATTATTGTTCTTTTCAGGCCATCGTGACGCTTGATGTGACCAAAGTATGTAATTTTTCTGTATAGTATATTGTTTATCAGCCAATTCTCTTTAGCATTTAGTTCTTTCAGGACATCAGTGTTCTTTCTTTTTCTGTCCATGGTATTCGAAGGATCTTTCTGCAGCATTTAGTTTCTCGTTTTTGTTGTTTGTGTAATAGTCCATGATTCACAACCATAAGTAATCACTGGGAAAATACATGCTCTCAATATTTTTAATTGTAATATTTTGCTGGTGCTTTGCCACATGTTCTTCATTGTGTTTAACTTCTTGATTGCTATTGCCAATCTTCTTGAGATCTCTTTGGAGCAATCACCGTTATTGTTAATTATTGAGCCCAGATATTCGTAGCTCTCTACACATTGGAGTTCTTCATTGTTTACTTGGATGTTAGGTGAGCCTTTGCTTTGTCAGTTGACATGATTTTTGTTTTTGTGTATTCAAATATAGATGTTGGTCTTCACTATGTTTCTTGGTCGTCATGATTAGGTTTTCCAAACCTTCTTTGCTGGTGGATAATAATACTGTATCGTCTGCGTATCTAAGCTCTGGTATGGATTTGCCGCCCATAGTGAAAGGATCGTAATTCACATAGTTGGCATCGTCTTTTACATTCCTCATAATGTTCTCCGCATATATGTTGAATAAGTATGGTGACAAAATACATCCCTGTCGTACCCACTTTTGTAATGTTCTTTTATACGTTCAAAATAAGTTCATATTTCTTATACGTATATGCGGTTTATTGAGTCCGACTCCCCGAGTGGTTACCAGGCCCAAATTTGGGGTGTAAAGAATAGAACCACTGTTACCTGCCACGCATGTCGTAAGAGGCGACTAAGGAGGTTTGGTTGAAATCGGATGCATGTGTCCTAAACGTGTAGAAGTCTATGCGTTTAGGGACCTACCAAACCAATGTGCAATGTATACACGTTCTTGGCAAAGATCAAACAAATCACAAAGAGTGATTAAAATTGGTCGTAAAGAACGAACGCAAAGAAGAAGAAGATTGAGTCCGCCCGTGTGTTTGCCGGGGCTCACAAGGGGAGCAAAGAATAGTACGACTGCAACCTAAAAGACATGTCGTAAGAGGCGACTAAGGTAGAGGCCTAGGGAAGCTACCCTAGAAAATAAAAATCCTCGCAGAAATCGGATGTGCTGGCCTACTTGTAGGCGCATAACTGGCACTATGTACAATCGCGCTTAGGCTCAGATCACATACAAATCACACAGCGTGGTTAACAAGTGGTCGATATGGAACGTCCGAAGAAGATGAAGGTTCATTGAATCCAGTTAAACCTGCTGCCTTGTGGGTTTCGGCTGGGAACAGCAAAAGGTTAGCGGAGAGCGAACTGTACACACACGCTGGTTGAAACCAAACACACCACCGAAAGATAAGCACTTGAGCTCCACTTGGTACTGAAGACCGTGCACGTACATCCCGTTCTGATGTTTGTCTGTTTATATATCACAATAGAATGATAAAAACGGCTTAAGAACAATCGCGAGAGAGAGAGAGAGAGAGAGAGAGAAAGAGAGAGAATCCATTTCTCTTTTCTAACTTCAAAATGTTTTCTCTCTAAAAAAAGATAGTCAACTAAAGATTCTTGGTAATGCTGTTCAGTTTTCGTGAATGAAACTGTGTACCCATCCATCATTTTGTTCTTGGCCAGAGACCGACTTAGCGATTAATGAATCTAGTAACTTAACTTCGACTGCAGCTAGAATGTAACAAAATGAAAAAGTAAAAAATATCCACACAAGTGTTCGACTTTTATATGCATCATATCAGTGGCGGCTCCTCATTAAGGGCCAAAGGGGCTGGGCCCCACCAAAAATAATGTGCAACGTATATTTATTATTTAATATGATAAAATATAACCTAACCCCAAACCATGATTTTCCCGAAAATTTGTTTCTGGCCCAACAAACAAAAACGATTACGAGCCGCCACTGCATCATATACTTAAAGTCTGGCATAATCAGGGGCATGATTACTATGAGAGAGGATACAAATTATGTTATCTTCCCAAACTAGATACACTTCAGTCCACTCAGCTGTCATATGAGATTTGGGTCGAGAAGTTGAATGTTGGATGTAAAGAACAGATTAAATTGTGTAGTCTAGCTCTGTTACTGAAACGGTTTTATAAACATTGTATATCTACACATAATAATACCGGACAACTAAAATACAATGGGAAGAGTTGATGTCTAATCATTGCCAAGCGAGCATAATCTGACACAAATTATTTGATGATCAAACAATTCAATGTTTATATGCGTTTTCAGTTAATTTGATCGCAATTTGTACATAATTTGATCACAACGTGCACCGAATTTGATACCCATTTGCACATAATGTTATAGCAATTTACACAGAATTTGATCACAATTTGAGTAGACATTGATCTCGATTTGCATAGACTTTGATCACAATTTCCATAGATCATCATTTGATAGCAACTTGCACATACTTTGAAAGCCATTTGCACATAATTTAGTCACAAAGATGCACAGAATTTGATAACAATTTGCGCATAATTTTTTCAGAATTTGCACATATTTTTCTCACAGCTTGCATAATCTGAAAAATATTGCGGTGAAAAATAAATGCAATTTATTGTTCATTGTCAATGTATTAGCACACAACTGCAACTAAATACTTACAATGTATTGATCTCATTTAGCCTCAGACGTTTTAGTCTATCTTCAGTCTCTCTCGTGATAGAATCATTTCTAACCAACAAAAGGTAGAAAAGACGGGTTTCAAAACAAAATACTTATCATAATTAGTTGAATATTTGCAAAATAGTTAAGGATTAACATATACGTTGAGATGAAACGTATAAAAATATATTAACTAGTTGAATATTGTCTGAATGACTTAGTTAAGATAGATCTTGAGCTAACCAGACGTCATTAAATGACTATCATAGATAGCTAAAGATTGACTAAATGGCTGTTAGTTAACAGAGGACTTGAGCTAATCAGATTGCATTAATCGATACTGAAACCCTTTGAAAATTGATGAGACATTATGGGATTCCAAATAAAATTATTAACCTAGTAAAGGCAACATATACGGTCACGAGATGTAGAGTTCGTTAGTAATCACGAGCCGTGGAAATTTCCCTGTTCAAGGCCAACAAATGTTCGGTGTACACATGGTACATGTACATGGTACACGGCGTGCACATGGTACATTTTTAGACTACAGAAAACTCTGATCCTTGACTTGGAGATCTAATTACAAGTATATCTGAAGTCGGATTATAGATCGTCTGAATAGCGAATGACACAGGTGATAAGGTTAGCAAACCTTCACGCAAACATTAATCAGTGGTGCGATACTGAGTGCCACAACTACGTCTGAATTCCTAGCAAGCGAAAACAAAAAAAAATTGATATCCTCTATTTCCATTGGGTTTTTTCAAATCTTGGTGTTTATCTCTTTTCTTAATATGTTCGTAACCCTGAACTTCTTTAACTCTTTCATACACAGACAAACAAAAGAAACTCCATTATGTTTGGTTAACAGTTAATAATATTTTATCAATCGGGAAAGATATTGACAGAATATAAATGAAGAAAACAAAACATACTTAAAATAACAAATATTTGGCAGAACTAAAAAAGCTTCTAAGCAAAAATAGTCGTAATCTATGTCCTAAACCAGATTTAGATCATCTTTGTAAGGCTTACAGATCTTACAATTTAATCATACATGAACATTAAATAAGGATCAATCCTAAAATATTTCTCGATTAATTAATTAGCTCAAACTAGACGTAAAGAGAACTTTAATAAATATTTGCAAGCTATAAAATAGTTTATTAATTGCTTCACTGAAAGTAATTTTCCCAATCGTTTAACTTTTACAACTTTTATTAATATTGGGGGAAAAACATTTTGAAAAACATGTTATTTGATAATAAGAAAGAATGTAGTATAACAGTAGAATAATAAAACAAACAAAATGTTGTGTAGACTTTTCAGATCTTAGGGTATGTAGTATATGTTTGTTTTACATTTCTACACCTAAGTATGAGTAGGATAGGAAAGCCAAATCCTTTCAGTTATCAGTTATATGAGGACTATCATCATAGCATTCTGGACATGTCCATAGGTGCTCCGATCGCCGCCTCAGCAAATCCAACAGCGTCCAGCGGTCCAACACACCAGTTCGATGTTGATTAATCAATCTCTTTGCATATTTAGTATGTCATTCATTTCGGGCTGCACCAATATTGACACCCATCTCTCTCAATCTAGTCAGCGAGTGGGATTCACAGTCCTGAAACTCCTCTGTTTGGAACGACTCTCTAAATGCGTGAAGAATGTCATTTCGATCCAAAGCAGCTCCCTCTGATATTGTAGCCAAGCCAGCCAATCAGCTCGTTTGAGCCAAATTCTTTATTCACGTGGTTTATGATTGAAATCACAACCCTCTTGCATTTTGCTAACTCTTCCTACAACAATATAAGCTAAACATAGAAAGAGGGATTTGAGAATGACTTCTGCAGAGGAGGGGAACCTGGCTTTTGAAAGAGAAATAGAAATTCAGAAGGACTGTTAGGCTGGCAATGTTCCGCTCAGAATAAGCTATATGATGATAATGATGATTTATGGTAGTTTTGCACATCACAACATTAAATCAAATCAACTTCTCCACCAAAATACATTGATAATACACATTTTCTATTTTGATTAGTGTCGTTGAGAACATTTATTTACCAGACAATAGTAAACTATAATAAAAAGACAATAATACTGAGCAAATCTTTATACTAGGAATAAAGTTAAGTTAATTGCATATCTTTTACAGAACTTTGTGAATCAACCCCAGCATTTTAACGCTGTTTGTGATTTTTCTAGTCATTATTACGTTCAGTAGTTTGACATTTCTTTCTGAACGGGTGGTGCCAGCGTCCTTTTGTAAAAATTCACGTGGTTAATAGACTGAGTCAGTATCCCCTAAGCCACAGCGCCAACTAGGAGTAAACAACGAAATAATTCAAATATTATAGCTCTTTAAACGGCTGTAATCAGTGAGCTATGGGAACCGTCTGCGTGCCTACATGTCAAAATATGCTGGAAAAAACTGAACATATTTCTATCTCTCTCTATCCTTTTTGGCCTTTTTGTGTCACGTTTGGTATTTTAGGCGTCCACAAGAGATTTCTATTGTTGTCGGTCTGCATCCTATCTACTAATTGTTGTTCACGTCAAGCCACAATATTTCAACTCTTTTCCTACAGTTCTTCTCCTTGTTTCCGTTTGATATCCATTTCTACTTTTCCCATCTGCTGTCTATAGGGGAACTATCTTAGCAAACCAATGCATGAGCACATTCAAGTCTGATTACATCTTCATACGATCGGATCATTAAACAGCAACCAAGATCATTTTATTTACTGGCTTGGAATCTCTACTAAATTCAACACAGAACAATAAAAAATAACGTATTCAGTATGCATTTATAATGAAATTATAATGCAAGTATAATGAAATTAGAACGCAATTATAATGAAATTATAACGTAATTATAATGCAATTAGAATTTAATTAGAACGCATTTAGAATGCAAATCAAATTTAATTAGAATGCAATTAAAATGCAAATATAGATACTCAATATTTATTTGGTGTTTTTTCGCGACAAGTCATAATGTTTCAATAGTTATTGGTTAGTCTGCTCATAACAATATCAGTATTCAGGATTTATTCACAAACATAGAGGTTTATCCCCAGTCTAGACTGATACTATAGTGAGTAGTGACTAACCAATAACTATTGAAACAGTATGGTTTATCGTGAAAAATAACGTATTCAGTATGCATTTATAATGAAATTATAATGCAAGTATAATGAAATTAGAACGCAATTATAATGAAATTATAACGTAATTATAATGCAATTAGAATTTAATTAGAACGCATTTAGAATGCAAATCAAATTTAATTAGAATGCAATTAAAATGCAAATATAGATATTCAATATTTATTTGGTGTTTTTTCGCGACAAGTCATAATGTTTCAATAGTTATTGGTTAGTCTGCTCATAACAATATCAGTATTCAGGATTTATTCACAAACATAGAGGTTTATCCCCAGTCTAGACTGATACTATAGTGAGTAGTGACTAACCAATAACTATTGAAACAGTATGGTTTATCGTGAAAAATAACGTATTCAGTATGCATTTATAATGAAATTATAATGCAAGTATAATGAAATTAGAACGCAATTATAATGAAATTATAACGTAATTATAATGCAATTAGAATTTAATTAGAACGCATTTAGAATGCAAATCAAATTTAATTAGAATGCAATTAAAATGCAAATATAGATACTCAATATTTATTTGGTGTTTTTTCGCGACAAGTCATAATGTTTCAATAGTTATTGGTTAGTCTGCTCATAACAATATCAGTATTCAGGATTTATTCACAAACATAGAGGTTTATCCCAGTCTAGACTGATACTATAGTGAGTAGTGACTAACCAATAACTATTGAAACAGTATGGTTTATCGTGAAAAGATAACATTCTTAAGTTGAAATAAATATTAAGTACCTATTTGCATTCTAATTCAGATGATACTACCGTCGATTTGAAGGAGTAAATCTATAAAGCATTACTTAAGTACTCGTGTCCCCCAACATCTCCTTTATGCAGTTCAGTCTTCTTCTTTGAACGTCCCACATCGACCACTTGCTAACCACTCTTTGTGATTTGTATGTGATCTGAGCTTAAGAGCCATTGTACGTTGCGTCAGTTATGCGTCTACGTCCGATTTCTGCGACCCTTGTTATTTACTTGGGTGGTTCCTAGGCCCCTACCTCAATCGCCTCTTACGACATGCCTTGTAGGTCTTAGTGTTACTATTCTTTGCTCCCTTGCAGCCCGGCAACACACGGCTCTGCCTTTCCGTAAATTCTCTATAATAGTTGTATACAGAAACATTACTACGCTTGAGTAAATATAACAGCTAAAGCAATAATTTAACTCTAACATGGCTTGTTGTTTCATTCAAATCTTTGTCAACAAAAAATAGCGCACTGTTTTACCGTTAAAATGTGATCGAAAAAAACACGTACCCATGGGATAGTGTACAAAATTGTGAAAAGTGATAAACTCGTGATCCGTGATGTGTTTGAACTGTCAATTCATCCATTTAGCAATCAGGACTAGGATCTCTACATTTTCAAGTCTATCCACTTGTTCGCTTGTATGGGGTTTCGTTGAGTATTGGAGTTGAGTTTGTCATGTGAAATAAATAGGGAACAGCCTATACTGACACAATGTTGACAAACTGGGCGTTATAACTGAACTGTGATTGATTAAAAATCAAGACCTATTCTCTCCACCCACATTTGTTATCATCTTTTCACAAAATTAACATTAAGAGCTTTTTTTGGATAAGTTTTGAAACAGCATCCATACTAGGTGACTATCTATTTATCTATTTTGTGATCCTGTTTTGCTTTTCGGCGTCATGTCGACAAAAGGAGATACACGGAGCGAGGCTCTCTATGCACCTTGTCTTTCTTTCTTTTCTCCAGTCCTGATTTGCTTCACAGCTTCAGTATAAGAAGATATTTCTTGAACAGGCTTTAGAATGTGCTTCCTAAACAGTGTCTTTCGTCGCCTCTGTTATCTCTGAGGTCTACCATACTAGGTTACTTAATTCTGAAAATACAGAGAAACTGGCAAACGTATAAAAACATCATCCTAGTCATGGTCTATACTTTCTATTCCGTGTGCACGTGGTCCAGATGTTCATTAAGTTATTGATTACTGAACCGACTTCATTGCACACTGGGTAGACCCATGGGTGTTTAGTCTCCCACAAACGATGTCGAAGGGTATGCCTGCCGATGGTTCCTATGTCTCGCTGGAAGAACACACTCCTCACTGCACGTCATTCGTCCAGTTCTGCTTGTATAATGAATAACTCCAAACTTCTTAAATTACTGAATAGGTTGAAAATCTATTTTAGTGTCTTCATCCAACAGACAGTCGTGACTAGACTGAAGAACATCCCCTATTTTCCTTTTCAACTCCCTGACAATCCATTAAGTAGTTACATTCATCATTCCGAAAACCCTACAAGAAACATGATATATATCGGCAATACTCTCGGCAGATGGCAGTCCATTTGCAGAGAGGGACTGAGCCATATGTGGAAACCCGGTGTAATGAGTATATCCTTACACTTTACATCCAACTCCCCCCACCCTGCTTTTTCAGTACTCAGTATCTCACATTTGATGTTTTGAATGACGAGTTTGGAAATTTTGTGAGGACTTTTGGAATGAATTAGCAACTTATTCCATGACCAACTATCTCAATGTTATCATTACTCTTGGAAGAGAATGTAGAGAGTGGTGCAACATGAAGGCTGATCTCACAGTTAAGCAGCTGATAGAAGATAATGCAAGGGATGATGATGTTGTTGTATATACCGAAGGGTCGGTTCAACGTGGTGAGAAATCCGACTGGGGTTTCTTGGCTAATGCGCATGGTAGGGTTGTTGCAGAGCAAAGTGGGGCATACAGGACAACTACTTCTAGTATGAGGATGGAGGTTGAGGCCGTTACTGTTGCCCTCCATTGGATCTCTGGGACTTCATTTACTGGGGCAGTTGTTGTATCTGATTTTCAGTCGATGCTTCACAAGATCCAGAAGGGCAGGTTTCGGTATAGAAGTTTCTAGCCTCCAGCGGCTTACGTGGATATACTGTCCTGGGCATTCGGGTGTTTACGATAATGAGAGAGCGGACAGGCTTGCATCAACAGCATCGGTTGTTGGGGAGTTGAAGATGGATAAGGGGATATTCTTTGGTCTCTTCGCGACTGTCTGTTGGATGAAGACACTAAAATCGATGTTGAATCGATCAAGCGATTTAAGCAGTTTGGAGTTACCCGTTGTTCAAGTCAAACTGGATGCCTGAGAGGCAGAGTGAGAGGTGTGTTTAATCAGCGCGCCACGAACCATCAGTATGCATACTCTTCGATATCTGTTGGGGAGACTAAGCACCTATGGGTCTGCCCGGAGTGCAATGACGCCAGTTTAGTAACCAATAACCAATAACCCATAACTTATTCCAAGATGTTTTAGGATGCTAAAGTTTGGCATAAACCCTCGTTTTCTCGTAAACTATTACGCCTTATTTTTCTAGAATGTTGTTGTTGTATGTCCTATTCTATTTCTTTTTTTCTGTATATCTATCTTCTGATGATATCAGCGTTCTTGTGTATTTGTTATTGCTTTACTTGATTTAGCAACATCCCACATACGCAGATAGCGCGCATTTAGATGGAGTCTGCTTTTGAGGTGGATCGCATAAACGTTCTCCTATCGATGTGGTCTCAAGAGGGTGGTGGGTTCTATCCAACGCTCCACACGTGAGAAAAGAAATTAACCCTCCTGCCTCAAGTACACTAGGACCTAGAAATTTGAAGTGAAAAGTACTTTATACCATAACGTCTGAAACGGTTACAGGAATATTTTTAAAATTATTTTTTTTTAAAGCTTTTAAAATGACAATTTTGATTTCATACAAAGAAGTAACATACCTCTAGCTCAGCGTTTCCCAAAGTGGGCGGTACTGCCCCTGTGGGAGCTGAAGCCTTACACGGGGGCGATGGTGGGTTCAGAAGCATTTGGGGGGAGTTTTTTTCTTGATTTTGCTATTGAATAATCATTAAAAATTTGAATTCTACATTTGAATTCATCTTATTCCCATCTTACACGATCCTTTTTTATATCAATTTTCTATTTCATGTATATGAACATTTGAAAATTGACCATGCATGACAGAAATATATATCAATTTTCTATGTCAAAGTGAAAATAGAGCATGTATATATGTGTGTGGGGGCGTTGGCAAACTGTTATAATGGGGAGGGGGCGTTACAAAGTTTATGTCCTGAAAAGTGGGCGGTGGGCCGAACAAGTTTGGGAATCTATGCTCTAGCTGAATGAAACCATTTTCAGTTTCAGTTTGGAATATCTTCATTGCACTCCGGAGATGTCCATAGGTGCTCCGATCTCCTTTGCAATATCTCCAACAGCGTCCAGCAACTGACCGTACCAGTTCGATTCTGATTGATAAGCCTACTCGTATACCTGTTGTCCTGCTCTTTTCTTGCCACACCAATCCTCAAACCCAGCTCCCGCAATCTAGTAGTTGACGTGGATTGGTTTAGATGAAGATCTCTGCGGCCACACTCTATGAGAGCGTTCAAGATGTCAGCTCTGTCCATTGGCTGGCCATCTGATATGGCGACAGAGTCAGCCAATATGTCTGCTCGCTCATTGCCAACGACACCCATGTGCCGTAACGAAGACAAGTGTAATCCTGCAAATTGTTGACGAGTGCAGTGATTCAATCCATTGCCTGCACTCCGAACCGGCCTACACCTTTGGGATCGTACTCAATGATTACTCAGAATGCACGCACGAGTGTAGTTTTGTGACTCTAGACAGAGTAGTACATTGGTCACCGCCAGTACCACCATTGTCATGCTGCTTGTTATCTTACTAAAGGCACCACTGGCTTCCCTGACCATTCTGCCACATGAGCTTGCAGAGAAGGTCCATGCGGACTTTTCGTGACGAACTACCGATCCATTCGTGTAAATCCCAAAGTAGTCTGCATTGCAGTTTTCATCGATGATAGCTTTGACGTCTGCATTCAACGCCTCGGGATTTCCCTCTCTGCGACATATAATGAAACCATTATTGAAACAATCCAAGAGAAAGGTTATATAGACCAGGGCAGCGCTGTCTAACATGGTGCCCTCAGGCACCATTTCGTTCTGGGATAATCCTTTGACTTTTTATTTTATTCCCTCGGCTTTAACGTTAATGATAATTTTCAGTAAAAAAATTGTTTTTGAATTACAGTATGATTCAGATTTTTTCTAAGTACAACATTAAATTGTAAAAAATAAAATTGTAGTCCGGATTAAGTATTCATCTGTTATTATTTTTAATTTATGTTACTATTAATATTAGAACAAGAAGGAAATTAGAAGAACAGTCGGAACAACACCTGCTATTAGATTTATTGAAAAACAGAGACTCAATTGGTTTGGCCACTTGGTCAGAATGAACCTGTCGCTGGACGCTGTTGGAGATATTGCGAAGGAGATCGGAGCACCTATGGGCATGTCCGGAGTGCAATGAAGATATTCCAAACTGAAACTGAAACTGAACCCGAATACACCAGTTGCAAGAGCGTACAACCTGAAAATGGAATCATCAAGAGGAAGGGGCAGACCAAGAAAAGATGGGGTGATGGAGTTACAGACATCTTAAAACTCCACAATACCACATCATATCAAGCGTGCACTATCTCGGAAACCGATCATCAGTTAAACCTTCAACGTCTAACGGCAAAAAAGCAGAGAAGGACACAGCATATCAAGAGACCGAGAGTGTATTATCTCGGAAACCGATCATCAGTTAAACCTGCTACGCTTAGCGGCAAAAAAGCAGAGAAGGACAAAAAGAAAAAGACTATTAATATTATTTTATTATTATTATTATTAGTATTATTAATTGTAATTGTCATAAGGCGCCCACGTCTCCACAGTCATTAATTAGATGCATCTCAATATATAGAAACATTGGATAGCACTGGACTAGGGTATTTATATACTAAGTGATACTAAGTTCAGTTACATACGACTTTATAGAGTTCCAGACTGATTGATCGACTGATGACCTGACACCTCGAAACCTATGATCATGTCAGCTGATTTAGAGTTGAAGCTATTGATACCGTTGGTCGTTCCGTAAATCTTACTGTTCACATTCTAACTTTCGATCCATTTTTGTGTATATTTACTTTATCTGTTTTGTCATTGTTGTTTAATTCAAACTGCTTTCTTATCTTACGAAGACTAGTGCTATCGATATAAGGAGAGACTGCAGTAAAACTATGTAGCAATAGCGAAACACGTAAAAACAAAGTACTGTATTTTTACAAAAACTATAACAATACACAGAAACCGTTTCGATCAAAAGGCCTTTATCAAGCAAAGGATACAACAGAAGTATCCTTGTTAAGACTATACAATCTAAACCAGTGCTATACAATATTTTTATATATTGGTGTACATCTGACTAATGAATGTGGAGGGGCGTGGGCGCTATGTGGTAGGTAATTGCACTAATAATGATACAAATAATAAAAAAACCGTTATATTAGTAGTAACATGAGTAAAAAAAAAATCATGAAAACTGAATCCTGACTACAAGATTAATTTTCTTTAAGTTTTGCGATTACGGAAAAACGAAATCATACTGCTATTTAGAAACGTATTTGTTTCGTGTATTCGTTATTTATCGAAATGTTTCATGATTCGATTGACTTAGTCCGCTACTATAGAGCAGCACTGTTCAATGTGAGACACGCGATTGACGTCGTCCGCTACTATAGAGCAGCACTGTTCAACGTAGGACCCGCGATTGACTTCGTCCGTTAATATAGAGCAACACTTTTCAACGTGGGACCAGCGATTGACTTCGTCCGTTACTATAGAACAGCACTGTTCAACGTGAGACACGCGATTGACTTCATCCGTCACTATAGAGCAGCACTGTTCAACGTAGGACCCGCGATTGACTTCGTCCGTTACTATAGAGCAGCACTGTTCAACGTGAGACACGCGATTGACTTCGTCCGTTACTATAGAGAAGCACTGTTCAACGTGAGACACGCGATTGACTTCATCCGTTACTATAGAACAGCACTGTTCAACGTGGTACCCGCGATCGTCAAGGTCCCCATCTGATACACCCTTGGCGCCCTATATTACTCACCGGCTTTAACTCTAATCAGAATTCCAAGGAAACAAAATATTTCTTAATAACAGCATTTCTTCGCTGTTTTTCTTAAACACTATTTCTTTTGTTCAATTAAACGTTTGGTCATGATTCAGTTTTCAACTGTTATTATTATTTTATTCATGTTACTATTATTACTGATTTATTTATTTTGTTATTTTATAGCGATTGCTACATGGTGCTCGCCCTTTCACAGTCATTAGTCAGATTCGCCACAATATATAAATACGCTAGACATCACTGTTGAAGAGGATATTATTCTTTCTCTTTGTTTTTCGTAGTTTATTTTCTTTATTCAAGAACGGATTTTAGTGTCCCGACCAGTGTTATTCAATATTTATTTTTGAGGTTTTTGTTTTTAACTATTCCACGAAATCTTAGTAAATATTAATTCGAGCATTATTCTTTCACTTCTCACTGAATAATTATTTATTGCTCAGATTAATGTAATCAATTATTCATAAGGATGTTTGTTATTGATTGTTCATTTGTTTGTTTGTAATTATGTTTGGAGGTTTTTAAAAGAGAAAGATTCACGTTATTGTAACGGGCTTCTTTCTCCACATGGCTGAGACTTTCTCCGTAAATATGACACGACAAGTTGCAGAGAGTATTGCACAGAAAACGGACTCTGTAGTTTTAGCAACAATTATAGGGATATTTGGGAAAATTGCACACGTCAATCAAAACGATGGCGTCCAGATTTGAACACATGAACTTCAGAATGAGAAGCAAAAGGCAAAACAACTTCGTCACTAAGATCACAAAGTTATGTGTATGGGTGTTACTCATTATATAGATGGGTGTTAGTCATGGGTGAGATCAAGACACAGAGAAAGCTTATCATCAATATAAGAAAGAGGCAATCATCCTTTTCGGGCATGTGATGAGGAGGGGAGGTTTAGAACACATCGTGACAACCGGTAAAATCTAGGGTAGACGAGACAGGGGAAGACAGAGAGAGAGAAAATGTTGGATGGCCTGACTTCATGGCACGGTAGAGCGTCAACATCTGAATTGATAACAAACACCAACGACAGAGATTTGTGGAGATCCATGATCGCCTACGCCAGCCGGCACGGCACCTGATGATGATGTTAGTCATTATGTAGATGTGTGTTACTCATTATGTAGATGTGTGTTACTCATTATGTAGATGTGTGTTACACATTATGTAAATGTGTGTTAGTTATTATGTAGATGTGTGTTACTCATTATGTAGATGTGTTAGTTATTATGTAGATGTGTGTTACACATTATGTAGATGGGTATTAGTTATTATATAGAAGGGTGTTACTCATTATGTATATGTGTGTTAGTTATTATGTAGATGTGTGTTACACATTATGTAGATGGGTATTAGTTATTATATAGAAGGGTGTTACTCATTATGTATATGTGTGTTAGTTATTATGTAGATGTGTGTTACACATTATGTAGATGGGTATTAGTTATTATATAGAAGGGTGTTACTCATTATGTATATGTGTGTTAGTTATTATGTAGATGTGTGTTACACATTATGTAGATGGGTATTAGTTATTATATAGAAGGGTGTTACTCATTATGTAGATATGTGTTACTCATTATGTAGATGTGTGTTACACATTATGTAGATGTGTGTTACTCATTATGTAGATGTGTGTTACACATTATGTAAATGTGTGTTAGTTATTATGTAGATGTGTGTTACTCATTATGTAGATGTGTTAGTTATTATGTAGATGTGTGTTACACATTATGTAGATGGGTATTAGTTATTATATAGAAGGGTGTTACTCATTATGTATATGTGTGTTAGTTATTATGTAGATGTGTGTTACACATTATGTAGATGGGTATTAGTTATTATATAGAAGGGTGTTACTCATTATGTATATGTGTGTTAGTTATTATGTAGATGTGTGTTACACATTATGTAGATGGGTATTAGTTATTATATAGAAGGGTGTTACTCATTATGTATATGTGTGTTAGTTATTATGTAGATGTGTGTTACACATTATGTAGATGGGTATTAGTTATTATATAGAAGGGTGTTACTCATTATGTAGATGTGTGTTACTCATTATGTAGATGTGTGTTACACATTATGTAGATGTGTGTTACTCATTATGTAGATGTGTGTTACTCATAATAAATATGTCGTATGTTAATATTAGTTGCTTTATTATTTATTTAGTCATCTGTTGTATTGGTGATGGGTGACTATAATACATCCGGTTGGTATCTAGCAGCACATTCCTTGGCAAGTCCGGCTGTTGTTTCATTTCGTAGTGTTCTGCAGTGAGACAGTAACTACTACAAGACAACATTGCACTGTTCAGACAGTAGGGTCTGTAGGCCTGTCAATTTTCTGGACTGAAGTGTTTGGACCGCTGATTTTGCATATGATATTGAGGAGCACATAATTCAAGTCAGTCCCGAACTGAGGGAAACTCGTTAGCCCATTGAAACAAAACTGGAAAAACAACTTCACGGAACTCTGTGGGAGCTACAAAAGACTGACATTTATACAAGAGACAGGTCACTGCAGGTTCAACCATAATATGAAACAGAATAAAGCCTGCCTAGACTGCACAGTGTGCATGCCAGGGAGAGACACAGACTCCAGAGCACGTCCTACAGTCATGTCCATCATACATACACCAACGAAACGAAACATGGTCACATAAACAAAGCTTACCGAGTAAGCTATGGGGAACTCTCAAGGAACTACAACTGACATGCAGCGTCATAGAGGCAAACCATCTCATGGTTTAGATGAGCACACGAAACCGAACACAAAGAAGAAGAAGAGAAGAGAGAAAACGTTGAATATGAACTTTTTAAGTGAGCAAAAAGATGGATGGAAAAAGTACATATTTCTCTCATTCCTCCCCAGGTAAACCAAATAATAATTATTTACTTTTATTTTAAAAGTCTTACAATTTCCTCACATAATTTCAATACTACTGTTTCTGTTTATCTCAATTTCAAAATGTTTTCCTACTTCGATCATCTCTGTGTTTGCTATATTTTTATTTTCTGCCCTTGTGTTATTTTACTATTTCTTTGGGGTCTCTGTGGCTAAGTGGTTAAGCCCTTTGCCTTGTGAGTCGAAGGTCGTGGGTTCGAATCCGGACCACGCCGTTCTGTTCACGAGTGCAGTTTTTTTTTCAGAGAACCCTAGGATTGTTGCTGGAGCTACGGAGTCCGTGCTTTGTGCAATATTCTCGGTATTGTATCAAAACATTTGTATAAAAATTGGAGACGCATCAGTAAAATAAATAAATAATTGCTGCAGGAAACAAGAGCTTTACAAATAATCTCTAAAATATAGATACTTATTTCAGTGTTTAAAAATTGCATAGTTAACATTTATTTTTCATACCGATTGCAATCGTCAGGAATATCGTCCAAGACTCAACAACTGTAATGTAAAGATATCTAAAAAACCAATCATGTGTTTAACCTGGAATATTATGTACGCAGCCACGCTGCTGACATGCCTATTATAATAAAGCAAAGCGTAATGAAATATATCGCTTCTGGCCACTTTTGAAGATTTCTAGAACATGTAGACAGATGTGATCATGTGGATATTCCATTATAACATAGGAGATGTGTGTTCATTTCTCTTACACAAATAAGGTGGCAAACAGGGGACCAGATACTTCGATACGTGGTTGCTAGGCAGTATATTTAGTTGAGGAGAGCCTTGAGGAGCCATTGTGATATATTATCAGAGATTGCTGATCTCGTATGTATAGGCGAGATCGCGTTCCTAGTCCTGTTGGAGATGGACGATAAAACGTAGGTCTCGTCTTCAAGTTGAACACGTAAAATAATCATTGGCAGAACAAAATGGAGAAGAGCACAGAAAAAGCCGCTGCCCTGGAATAATTAATTAGGAAAATATTATAACAATTAGTACAAAGTATGTTCACTATCTTTTACATTACATCGGTACCTCTGCCGGTGCTACGGAGTTCTGCAAAGCCGTTGAGATCTTCCTGTGTAAGAAAGAGATTGGACCACACATGGTTACTCACCGAAGTGCAGTGATGATGGTCCTATCAATGAATCTACTACTGCCTTGTAGTTAGATAAGGGACAATCAAAGGCTAGCGGAGCAAACCGTACACAAAACTGGACGGCAAGCAAACCAAGTAGTCCAAAAAAGACTGGCAACCTGGGCAGATGACGCTCAACATCCCGGGAGGGAAGGTTTCTAAGGGTAGCTACCCTAAAAGAAAATATCAACCTGCTGTCTTGCAGGTCGGCTGGGGACAGCCAAAGGCTGAAGGAGAGCGAACCAAGTAAACGCTTGCTGAAACCGAACACATCGCCGAAGGATAAGCACCAGAGCTCCAAATGGTGCTGAATGATGTGACGTAAAAACCGTTCTTGGCAAAGGCTGTTTATATATCAAAACAAGAATGATCAAAATGACCGAAAAGACCGACAGAAAAAGAAGAAGAAGAAGGTATCAATCAATCAATTACTTAATCATATTTTGTTGAAGTGCGGAGTGGGTCAAGTATACTTTTCCATTTGTGCATTTTTTTTTTTCCATTTCAATTTATTCGTCAATGACTTAACTGATACATTAAAAGCACATTGCAATGCAGTGAGGCGGAGATCGGAGCATCTATGGACAAGCCCGGAGTTCTTTGATGATTGTCCTCATATAACTGATAAAGATCTGAATGTGACTGGAAGATCTGAAGTGGTTTACTTAAGGGCAGACACGGTAACATACATGTTAAGAGAAATAACAGCTTATGATAATGATAATATACAGGAAGAATATTTGTAGTAATAACCAAACTTAATCTTCTTCTTCTTTGCGTTCGTTCTTTACTACCAATTTTAATCACTCTGTGTGATATGTTTGATCTTTGCCAAGAACGTGTATACTTTGCACATTGATTTGGTAGGCTCCTAACGCATAGACTTCTACACGTTTAGGACACGTGCATCCGATTTCAGCCAAACCTCCTTAGAAGCCTCTTACGACATGCATGGCAGGTAACAGTGGTTTTATTCTTTACACCCCAAATTTGGGCCCCGGTAACCACTCGGGCGACCAAACTTAATGAATATAGCAAGGAATATTATTAGCAAGGAAGTTAGGCATTATATATATCTTCTTCACGTCGTTGTTGACATTTGGTTTCGGTTGGTCCGTCCCAAGGAGTGAGGACCATTCCATTCATCATACTTTTTTAAATTAGCTCTCGAGAGAAAAGTTTGTAATGTTGATGTGTACGAAGATGACTGATTAACCCGATTTGGGCATGGAAAGGTTGTGGACATTTTTGGTATATAATGTTTGCCGAGGACGGAGATCACAGCTCCCTGGCCTCTCTACGAGGAGTATCAGAAAGTGATGGACCACATCAATTATCTCAGCAAATAGTGAAGATCGAAGAATGACATTTTGCACACTTTAAATATGGCATGTGCGGATTGTGTGTGCCAAATTACACTGCAATTTGTAAAATATTAGGCATCAGTAAACCGTTGAAAATGAGCATATTAGCAGCTTGAGTTAGAAGTAGGTAATTGGAGCTGAATTTCACGTTGCAGAGAAGGAAACTGTTGTGAACATTCACAAGCGTTTATGTGATGTGTATGGAAGTCTTGCAGTTGACAGGAGTACAGTAAGTTGCTAGGTTACAAGCAGCGAATTAGGAGCTAAATTTCACGTTGCAGAGAAGGAAACTGTTGTGAACATTCACAAGCATTTATGTGATGTGTATGGAAGTCTTGCAGTTGACAGGAGTACAGTAAGTTGCTAGGTTACAAGCAGCGAATTAGGAGCTAAATTTCACGTTGCAGAGAAGGAAACTGTTGTGAACATTCACACACGTCTATGTAATGTGTATAGAAGTCTTGCAGTTAACAGGAGTACAGTTAGTTGCCGTGTTCAGAGAATAACAGAATCGCGATGTGTGGATACGGAACTGCAGGATCTGCCGCGTTGTGGACGTTCTGCCACAGCCCCCAACTCAGAAACGGGGAAATGCGTTGAGGGAATTATTATTAATGATAACCAAATCAATACTCAACAATTGGTCTAACAGCTGTTAGTTAGTAATGGTAATGCACATTTAGTTATAGAAGTCTCGGATTTTTTCAAGTTTGTATAATATGTTTCCTCGAAATCTCACATTTGATCACTGAATGCAAAGAAAAATAATTTATTCTGAATTCTTGGCGCGTTTCAATGCTGATGAAGATAATTTTGTGACTAGCTAAGATAGTTACAGGGTACACAACATGGGGACATCATTTTTGTGGCTAGTTAAGATAGTTACAGGGGACACAACATGGGGACATCATTTTTGTGACTAGTTAAGATAGTTACAGGGGACACAACATGGGGACATCATTTTTGTGACTAGTTAAGATAGTTACAGGGGAGACAACATGGGGACATCATTTTTGTGACTAGTTAAGATAGTTACAGGGGAGACAACATGGGGACATCATTTTTGAATATGAGACATAAAGACAGTCAATGGAGTGAGATCATCCACAATCACAACAAAGAAAGAAATTCAACACAACTACTTCTGCCGGAAAGGTCATGATCATTGTCTTTTTGAACATTGTAAGTGGGATGTTTGTAGATGTTACACCTATTCATCTGTTATTGTAATCTTCCATGTACGTGGTTATCTTATCAATGCTGGTGAGACGATTGAGATGTCGTGTGGCTGTATGTAGATGTAAGAGGGATATTTGTAGATGTTATGCCAAGAGAAGGGACGATGAATTCGCAAGCTTACAGTAATACATTGAAAACAAAACTACTCAATTAATGTTTACGTAGAGTTCGACAAACAAAAATCCAGCAGACCTACTTCTACTTCACGATAACGCGTCTCGTTCGAAAGGATGCTACAATGGGAGTTTACTCGTTCAACCGAACCGGGTCCACTCGTTGCGGCACTGCCTTGTAGGCTCCCCTTCCCCACAAAAGCATACTGATCAGAAATCAGACTCTAACGAAGCCGACACAAGTAAAAAGATCAGTAAGGCAGGAATACCCACTTTCACATCTGTTGTAAGTCCTAGTATTAGAAACAGTACTTGAAAAAATTACAAAGGGCGAAAAAATGGAACTGTCATACCTGGTCCAGGAGATAAGAAGCTAATAGCAAACGCAGACAACACAGTATTCTTCCTACAAAAAAACCAACTCATCCATACGGAACATACTCCAAACCTTCCAACAATACAACACAGAAAACGGATAGAAAGTAAACTTACAAAATACCAGACATACTGAGAATAGTTAAGTGGAAACACAAATCCGATTTCTCTTTCGAACTAATACGAGTAAACAAAATCAAACTATATGGCATCTTCTTTCACTGCACACCCTTAAATAAAAACATGGCAAAGCATCGTAACAGATATCAAAAGCAACTTGGAACTATACAAACACAGAACTAGCCCAATCTTAGGTAGAAGTCTGACAGTTGACACCTACATCACGCCAAGATTAATATATGCATCTAATGTATTCCATTCATCACCGCAAGTACTAACAGACATACACACACAACTTTATCTTCAACAACACAATATACGCCGTTGCAACAAAAACATTTATACGGCACAAAAAGAGAGGTGGAATCTCTCAACAAATAATCCAGATTGTAGTACACCCGTGTGTCGCAGGGGCTCACAACGGAGCAAAGAATAGTAACACTGCGATCTACAAGGCATGTCGTAAGAAGCGACTGCGTTAGGGGCCTAGGAAGCTACCTAGTAAATTAAAAGCATCGCAGAAATCGGATGTGCTGGCCTACTTGTAGGTACATAACTGGCACAACGAACAACTGCTCTTAGGCTCAGATCACATACAAATCACACAGTGGATTAACAAGGGATCGATATGGAGCGCTCGAAGAAGAAGAAATATAAATATGTGATGACGTCATTGTGATGACGTTGTTGTATGACGTTATAGTCTATGAATACAGTCACACAAATGGTAACAGTATATATATATATACGTCATTGTGATGACGTTGTTGTATGACGTTATAGTCTATGAATACAGTCACACAAATGGTAACAGTATATATATATACTTCATTGTGATGACGTTGTTGTATGACGTTATAGTCTATGAATACAGTCACACAAATGGTAACAGTATATATATATACGTCATTGTGATGACGTTGTTGTATGACGTTATAGTCTATGAATACAGTCACACAAATGGTAACAGTATATATATATACGTCATTCTGATGACGTTGTTGTATGACGTTATAGTCTATGAATACAGTCACACAAATGGTAACAGTATATATATATACTTCATTGTGATGACGTTGTTGTATGACGTTATAGTCTATGAATACAGTCACACAAATGGTAACAGTATATATATATACGTCATTGTGATGACGTTGTTGTATGACGTTATAGTCTATGAATACAGTCACACAAATGGTAACAGTATATATATATACGTCATTGTGATGACGTTGTTGTATGACGTTATAGTCTATGAATACAGTCACACAAATGGTAACAGTATATATATATATACGTCATTGTGATGACGTTGTTGTATGACGTTATAGTCTATGAATACAGTCACACAAATGGTAACAGTATATATATATACATCATTGTGATGACGTTGTTGTATGACGTTATAGTCTATGAATACAGTCACACAAATGGTAACAGTATATATATATACGTCATTGCGATGACGTTGTTGTATGACGTTATAGTCTATGAATACAGTCACACAAATGGTAACAGTATATATATATATATATACGTCATTATGATGACGTTGTTGTATGACGTTATAGTCTATGAATACAGTCACACAAATGGTAACAGTATATATATATACGTCATTGTGATGACGTTGTTGTATGACGTTATAGTCTATGAATACAGTCACACAAATGGTAACAGTATATATATATACGTCATTGCGATGACGTTGTTGTATGACGTTATAGTCTATGAATACAGTCACACAAATGGTAACAGTATATAGATCATGGTGTTCAGAGGTTGACAATCTATGTTATATATATATATATATATATATATATATATATATATATATATAAGTAAAAGTAAAGGAACCCTTTCATACCTCGTGGTGTATAGGGCAATACAGTGTTAGGCCTGTATTTTTCATTGACCGTCGGCACACGATGGGTGATGTGGTCAGCATCACGCCGGCTGCCATTACTTTCCCAGAGCATGTCTGGTACCCAGTTGAGTTGAATCCAGACCACCAGCCTTGAGAAGCGAGTTCATTAACAACTACGCTACCGCGGCTCTCATATATATATATATATATCTACATACATAGGTTGTCCCGCCCGAGTGGTTACCGGGGCCAAAATTTGAGGTGTAAGGAATAGAACCACTGTTACCTACTACACATGTCGTAAGTGGCGACTAAGGAGGTTTGGCTAAAATAGGATGCATGTGTCCTAAACGTGTAGAAGTCTATGCGTTTAGGAGCCTACAAAATACACGTTCTTGGCAAAGATCAAACATATCACAAAGAGTGATTAAAATTGGTAGTAAAGAACGAACGCAAAGAAGAAGATAGGTTGTCGACTCTAAACACCATCATCTATATATTACTATTTCCGTGACAGTTTTCATAGACTATACAGCCACACGACATCTCAATTGTCTCACCAACATTGATAAGGTAATCACGTACATGGAAGATTATAATGGCAGATGAATAAGCAATGAACACGATATCTGTCTCCAGCAATTTCTTTCCTAGTTAATTTATAAGCAAATTTTATAGAAATAGCTGAAGTGAATCTGTAGAGCAGCATCTAAAACTGACAGTAATGAAAGGACTTTTGGATAAACGGTTAAGTGGTATCTCAACCAACATGGCACAGGCAATTTATTGTTTCAATCCACTGGAGACTTGAATAATATTCCAGGTTGTTTTTGTTGAAATTTGCGGAAGAGAGACGAGTTGGAATCAATTTACTAAAAATATTATTTTAGTTAAAATAAGTTGCGACAGAAACGTGTTGTAATGACTAGGTTCTTGAAAGCATAATTTTACAGATTGAGTTCATTGATATCAGCTAGCCTTCATTTTTCTCACGGCAAGACGCCACCGTTATTCCCTTTCAGAAATGAAGGAAAAGATGGCCACTGTATGTAAGTAAATGAGCTAAATACTAGACAGAGTATTGCACACTGTGTTCATTTTATTTCTCGTGAAATAAATGTCTAAAATGTATCCGTAGGATTCCAGCACTGACCCACGCAACATGAGTACTACACGTGAGAAAAAGAATTGGTCCACCTACCGTCTGCATGAGAGCCGCTGTAGCGTAGTTGTTAGTGAACTCGCTTCGCAAGGCTGGTGGTCTGGGTTCAGCTCCCGCAATGCGCGTGGAATTTTTCCCGACCGCGACGGCTCTCAGGTTGACCCTACCTCAACTGGGTGCCAGACATGCTCTGGGAAAGTAAAGGCGGCCGGCGTGATGTTGACCACATCACCCATCGTGTGCCGACGGTCAATAAAAATACAGGCCTAACACTGTATTGACCTATATACCACGAGGTATGAAAGGGTTCCTTTACTACTACCGTCTGCATACTAGGAGCTAGAAATGTCGTGAATGGACATACACTTCATACCATAAGGTCTCTCTCTCACTCTCTCTCGATCCCCGCCTAGACCGATGAACCAAAACTTTTCATGAATTCTACTGTTGTTTTTAGGGACTCCGTCTCTCATAACAACTTCTCGCGAGCTCATTGTTATCGGTCCATGTTTCGCTTCTTATTTCTGCTAACAAATTGGCAGTCTTGCAGCATACCATACGATCTGAAACGTCTACGGTAAATTTATATTATAAAAGGTACACACATTCTAGAGTTCATATTTTTAAACATTCGAATTTATAATTCTACTCAGAATGAAAACAGATACTAAATATTATGAGTGACATTCTTTAATCGTCGCCGGAACTACTGTAAAAATACGTAAAAACTGTTACTTTCAGAAATTTGAGAGGGACTGTGGACATATTGGCTCGACAGTGTAACATAGACTTCTATGCCAACCAGTTTTATAGTACCAGCTTATATTTTCCTGCTAAATAAAGCTGTTGTCTCAGGAAAAAACAACCACTTTTAGGCTGTCTTTTATTCCATTTGCAAGTGTAATCTTTCAGATACTTATACTCTCTTTCAATAAGGGTCAAAATTAGAAATGAAGAAATCAGAAGAAGACTGGATATGAAATCAGTCATGCAATTCATAAAAGAACAACAGATTAAATGGTTTAGATGAGAATGCCGGGTGATGAGAAACGAATCACATCCATCGAAGAGAGGTTGACCAGCGTGTGGCGAATTTCTGAGCAAGGAACTACTGTTGCCTTGTAGATTGATTGGGGACAATCAAAGGCTAGCGGAGCAAACCGTAAACAAACCTGAACGGGCGGCAAACCAAGGTGTTCATTAAAACGACCGGTTTGCTGGGAAGATGGCGCTCATAAGCCCGGGAGGGCAGGCCGTCTAAGGGTCGCTGCCCTGAAAGAAATAGCAGCCCACTGCCTTGTGGGTCGGGCTCGGGACAGTCTAAGGCTAGCAGAAGAAGCGAATCCGCACACAATAGCTGGCTGAAATCGAACACCCCACCGAAGGATAAGCAACTGAGCTCAAATAGGTGCTGAAGGTTTGGTGCACGTACATTACGTTCTGATGTTTGTCTGTTCATATATCACAAAGAGAATGATTAAAACAAGCCTAGAACGATCGAAAGAGAGAGATTAAATGGTTTAGACACCTAACAAGAATGCCTAGGTATCGTCTACCACAGTTAGCTACATAGAAAAAGTATAATGAGTACAGAGCAAGAGGAAACCACGCAAATGATGGAACAAAGGTATTAAGAACAGCCTTAAGAAAATGAATAATAGCTTACAAAGTGCATTAGAACAAGCACACATTAGAACATTAGATCACTACATGCGTCCCCCCATAACACTCCTAAAAAGAAGTAAATGGTGGAAGAGAAGAAGATACTTTCTTTCAGAGATTTTCACATTATCTAGTACTTTTCTGTTTTTATTCTGCCATCACACTCTGATATCGTTATCTAGCGTGCAAGACCATTCAGTTGCTTGGTAACGATTTGCATTTTCATAGTGATACCAATACCAATTCTTATCTTCTCAGACTGAAGACCTCATTGACTCACTGACCTGGTGTCCTGGTTTTCACTGTACTGAATTTCATCAAGAAACAACAAATTAAATAATTCTGCCACATAAGCCGATTACCAACAGACAGTGCGCCAACATCAGCATAAGAAAGAAAGTTGACACAGAACCTTGCTTGAATTACATTCAGAAACAAAGAATGAAGTGGTTTGGCTACTAAATAAGAATGCATCCAAACTCCACAGTATAAAGAGTCTTCTACAATAGAACACCAGGAAAGAAGGCTAGAGGAAGACCACGAAGAAAGATGGCTATATGGCATAGAAAGCTATCCGTTCAGTAAGCAATGGCAAACTACTGAACGTTTAAGGATGCCTAGAAAATCAACTACCCATTTATTGTAGTTGATGGCTACGTCCTCTAAAGGATATGCCACGATTTTCATTTCATTTTCATGTGGCATAGCAGAATCCTGTCAAAGAGCAAAAATAACGATCACCCAAGTCACCAGAATAGCGCAAGACAAAAATCAGAAAGCCACGACACTGGACTTTATCCCGGTAACATTATGACGATAAAAGAAAAAAAGAAGTGCGCCTTAAAGGGAGATCTTACTCAGATATAGTGGATACAAGGTAAACAAGTTGTTCATGCAAAAGGTAGATCACAGTAATAACTAAGGCTGGGAAATACACCATTACGAAGCAAACACAAGTCAATTGTATACATACTTCTTATACTGACGATGTGAGGCAAAACATGATTACGGTAAAGAAAAAAGAAGGAAAAAAATTCTGGTCTTTCTAATAATGTAAATCTGCATAAATCAGCAATTTTTCTAAGAGATTGTTTACTCCACTAAGTGAAATAGCGCTATATTAATGTGATTGACAACGCTTATTCACATGTGAAATACAACGTCTTTGAAAGGTACCAGCAGCACAAGAATAGACAGTCACAAATACAAGCATCAAAGAGAAGGTTGGAACAAGATTCTGCTTGAATTACATCGAAAAACAGAGAACGATATAGTTTAGCCACCCAGTAAGAATGCAGCGTGTCTATAAAGCCTTCTGCAGCAAAACATTACAGAGAAATGTAATGATAAGACCAAGAAACATCGATAAATGGAGTATCTAAGCAGGGCCGTGCTATGATGCAGAGAGGCGGGCGCATCAGGCGGAACCGTAAGAGGGGCGGCATAGGCAACCAAAACACAATTACAATTGTACGTTATTTTAAGGAAAAATCATTTGAGGGGCGGCATTTCGAAGACTTGCATCATACTGAGAAAATATACAGCACGGCCCTCTGTCTATGTCCCGATAAAAGATGGAGAAAGCAAATACATTTAAACCATCAGAGAAGAGGACGATAAATATAGAAGACCCCTACACTGGGCTACAACACGGAAGAAGTGTGAGGACAGAATAAGAAAGACAAGGAGATACTATTTATGTTAGTCCAACTGCAGGGAAAAGACAAGGAGGTAATATTTATGTTAGTCCAACTGCAGGGAAAAGACAAAGACGTGGGTTTATGAGGAGAGAATGAGTGTGTGATATCATACTTTCCAATATCGCTGTTTAAAAATATGACATCTCCATCTCTCTGCCTTTTAACTCCGGATTGGGGCATAGGCCCTCAACCAACTCATGCCAAGTTTTCCTATCTCTAGCTATTTCCTGCAGCTCCCTCCAGCTCTTCTTTATATTGTTGATATCTGCCTCCAAATCTCATCTCCATGTATTTCTCGGCCTCCCCTCTTCCGCTGTCCCTGCGGGTTCCAGGAAAGGACCCTTCTTGTTATACTCTTCTCAGGTTTTCGCAAAGTGTGTCCTATCCAGCGCCAGCGATTTCTTTTAACCTCTTGGTCCACCATAATTTGTCTTGTTCTCTCCATAAGTTCCTCATTTGTAACCCTATGACACCATCTTAGTCCCTCTATTCTGCGTAGACACACATAGGACATAGCCCATTTAAAAGCCTAAAGAAGATTACGAATGAAGTGGTTCCGCCACTTAATTTAAATGCAACCAAACTCTACTGTATACTACAGGGTGTTCAAGATAATTGCAGCCCCATTGACAAATCAAAAGTTGCCAGATAACCTATCGCGTTTTGTTTATTTACTATTTAAACCGGTTCTGACTAGCTTTGTCCTACGTCACATTTGTTCATCGCCCCTTCCCCACTACAATTACACACCATCACACAACCTTGACCTATACTACATCATAACTGAACCTTCTCATTTCCATACATACATGCCAGATTAGCTCCATTCATAGGCTGCTTTTAAGTTGAACACCCGGTACAACAGAACATCAGTAAAGAAGACTAGAAGAAGACCACGAAAAAAATGGTTAGAGAGCATAGCAGAATCCTATCAAAAAGCCAAAACACATATCATCAAGTCACTAGAGCAGCACAAGACAAAAACAGAAAACCACAACAACTAGCCAACAGCTCAATAACAATGTGACGGTAAAAGCTGAATAAGAAGAAAGAAGGCTGAAAGGTTCCCAGAATTATTATTCTAATATTTGTTTTTTAAATCTGATGAATATTATTCTTACAGTTTAAAGAAAATTATACAATTTGTACTGTGAATGAAATGAAAACCGTGTCATATAGTTAACAGGACGTCGTCCTTAACCACAGTAAATGAGTCTTTGTTTTCCCTAGGCACCACTTAAACGTTCAATAGTTTGTCATTTCTTTCTGAGATTTTTTTTTAAATTCGTAAAAATCCAAGGGAAAAAATTTGCTTCCAAACTACCCACGACGGAGTTTGAAAAATGTACGCTTGTGTTGTGATGGAGCTAACTACCGCTCAAGCTACAGAAAATAATCTCTCCATTACAAACGTCCAAGAATTGCTTTATATTTATTCTTCATTCATTACTTCTTCTCTTAGTTCTTCTCATACCGTTTCTTCCTACAGTCTACTGTGATCTTTGACATTCTGTAGCATGAACTATCTCTTATTTACCATCCTTTTCTTCCTACAGTCTACTGTGATCTTTGACATTCTGTAGCATGAACTATCTGTTATTTACGATCCTTTCAATGACATATTTCTGTTCATGTAAGCGCATAATTACACTATCCGCTGATCGGCTTTGACGCTGTCCATAAAATTTTCTTTCCTTTCTTACTTTTATTCTGCTTACACAACTACACAATTTTTGTCGACGTCTAAGATAGAGTATGTAGGAAGCTTGCATGGACGCGGAGATAATTTATGCAGCTCACATAACTCTTTCTTGAAAAAAAATTCATCGACTAGTGTCATTCTCCATTAAAGATCAATATTTCCTTCTTGTAATTTTGTTATCAAGATAATTAATGGATCTGTTGCGTTGATAGCAACAGTAATTAGATGTTTTATGTTCTAATGACAACACTGATCTGGAAATATAGCAACAAGTGGTTGGCTTTCTGTAAACTTTCAAACGTTCGTAATAGGGAACATGCAAATGAGGTCAGTCATTTCGAAAGGGAAGAGTTCTAGGAAGAGTACTAATGACTAAGGTATACGGAAGTTCAAGTCTAGCATCGTCAAGCTGTTAGACAAGTGGTTCTCAACCTAGTAGGTGTGTCTCCCTATTAAGGTGTGTAAGTTTTTGTACGAACTTATTTTTCCATTTAGAATACGTTTTCCAATTAAAGCTGTCAGTTACAAATATCTTTAAAAAAAATACTAAGAACATCATAGATTTTGACTCATGCTGACGTTTGTCTCAAATTTCTTGTCAAAATTAGTTTTTTTTGGTTTATATTTATCACTGCAATTGTTATTGTATTTAGGGCACAGTGCTTTTTTTTAAAGCTCTGAGTGAAAAACATTTTGTTTTCCGTTTGGTTTTTGGAAATTACAGTTAATTCGGCTAGGGAAAATTAGAGGAAAAAAATTGTAACCGGAGCACGGGAGATTTGCCTCATCTTCAACAGGGAAGGGGGTGTCAACTGAAAAGGTTTGAGATCCATTGTGTTAAATGATAGCGTAGCAAAATAAAAAAGACAATGATAGCTTCCTAGGGAATGCGAGCTCTGGCTGACACAAATGTAAATTGATACTGGCTAGTAGAGTGGATAAGGAAGTTGGCGAGAAAGCTATTTAGCTATCTTGTGTACATACTGATAAGTTAGAGATGGAAAGCTGTGGAGAATGTTATCTTGGGTACATGTCAGTAAGTTGGTAAATGGATGATTAGCTAGATTGTCTTGTTTACTTGCTGGTAAGTTACTTATGGAAAGTTGAGGAGAACGTTATCTTGGGTACATGTCAGTAAGTTGGTAAATGGATGATTAGCAAGGTTGTCTTGTTTACTTGCTGGTAAGTTACGGATAACTTTGCTGAGAGAGGCAGGAAATATCGGTCTCAGTTCCATGGAGGAGATTGAACGAGTTGCCCAGGATAGAGCGGTATGGAGAAATTACTTGCAGGCCATATGTAACGTATAACGGTACGAGAGGAATTATTATTATTATTATTATTATAAGTTAAGGATGGACAGTTGAGGAGAACGTTATCTTGGGTACATGTCAGTAAGTTGGTAAATGGATGATTAGCTAGATTGTCTTGTTTACTTGCTGGTAAGTTACTTATGGAAAGTTGAGGAGAATGTTATCTTGGGTACATGTCAGTAAGTTGGTAAATGGATGATTAGCTAGATTATCTTGTTTACTTGCTGGTAAGTTATGGATGGTAAGTTGAGGAGAATGTTATCTTGGGTACATGTCAGTAAGTTGGTAAATGGATGATTAGCTAGATTGTCTTGTTTACTTGCTGGTAAGTTACTTATGGAAAGTTGAGGAGAACGTTATCTTGGGTACATGTCAGTAAGTTGGTAAATGGATGATTAGCTAGATTATCTTGTTTACTTGCTGGTAAGTTATGGATGGTAAGTTGAGGAGAACGTTTACTATTCACCTAGTATCCTCAACCAACTCACGCACAGTTTTTCCATCTTTAGCTATCTCGCGCAGCTATTCCGTATATCTCCTATTCCGTATATCTCCTATTTTGTATATCTCCTATTCCGTATATCTCCTATTCCGTATATCTCCTATTTTGTATATCCCCTATTCCGTATAGCTCCTATTCCGTATATCGTTAATCTCTGCCTTCAAATCTCTTCTCCGTGTACTTCTAGGTTTCCTTCTCTTTCGGTTTCACTGCGGGTTCCAAGCAAGGGCCCTTCTGTTCATATTCCTCTCTGGTTTTTAGCTACTTTGGTGCAAGTAGAGATGCAAAGGTAGTCACGCTAGATGGGATCCGCTCGCAACACAGACGAGCGAATGCCCAAAAGGACTATTAATGCTCGATTCTCCCGGCCGATGGGAAAAGCTGGAAGGATAAACATACGGGATGAGAGGTGCGTCCATCGAAGAGACGTGGACCCGTGTGGGGCGAAATTCAGAGCCTCGCATGCTCTCTCTTAAGCTCTCTCTTGAGCCCAAATATGCCGGGAGTCGAGCTGAGCTGCACGTGTGCCGACATGGGGCGAAACATTGGGGACCCTCGCCGGTGCCACGGAGTTAGTGCCCTGCAGCTGAGATCTTCATGTGTCAGAAATAGATCGGAGCACCCATTGTTACTCACCGAAGTGCAATGATGATGGTCCTATCAATCAATCAATCAATAAATATATCAATCAATAACAAACAAGGCTTTAGACCATAAGGCCTAAGACTTAGAAATATGGAATTTCCACTGCTGGTAAAAAACCTTCCAGAAAATATATAGGTTACAAGATTATGTAAAATGCGATTAACCATTTACTGATTGAAATGTGGCAACATTTTAAGACCTGTCTTTTTGAAAACCTGGATGTACAAGCAAGACTACGTTTTGGTGCATGTGCATAAACACAGAAAGAACACGGAAGAAAACCATCAGGACTGTTCTGACAGGTAGATGCTATCTGCTCTGGTTAGACAAAATACGTGCAACAGGTGGCTAAACAAATGTACATAGAGGGTGCATTTCTATTTGAATTTCCGGTTTTATTCTGTACTTAATGTTTGACAACTGAGTTTTTTTCTTCTTTGTCCTTCTCGCCTCCTTTTTTTTGCCGTTAGGTGTAGCAGGTTTAACTGATAATCGGTTTCCGAGATAGTGCACGCTCTGTCGCCTGAAATACTGTGTGTATTGTGAAGTTTTAAGATATCTGTAACTCCATCAATCCATATTTTTCTTGGTTTGCACTTTCCTCTTGATGATTCCATTTTCACGTTGTACGCTCTTACAACTGGTGTATTCGGGTTCATTCTCACAAAATGGCCAAACCATTTGAGTCTCTGTTTTTCAGCCCGGACACAGCGTATTATTTCACGGTGCACCGTTTAATATACGCTTCAACACACACTTTTACCAGACTCTACAAATGCACACTTTTGTCATACACTACAAATGTCACTTTCCCCAAACACCAACAATGCACACTTTCACTAAATCAACATGATATTCACATAATTAGGACGAGTTCAAATCAGGATGTTACAGTTGACAAGCTGATCTTTTTAATTTAGGGGTGTTAATCGCACAACTTGTAGCTACTTTGAAAATGAGAAACTCTAAAATAGTTCGCGCCACTCCCTCAATTGACGTATAAAGGGTATCATTATTTCCTGCGCTACGCCACTTTTCACACTTTCATAATTGTTTTTCGAGAATACCTCTGAATAACAGTAAGAATTTAATTATTGCAATAGCGTAAAACCAAATGTGAAACCTGGTTTGATGTATGGGTTAGAAACATGGAAATTAAATAGGAACACGATTTCGATTTTTGATTAAAAAATATCCTTAACAGATTCTTAAACTGAGATGGTATGACATAATGCAAACACAGACATGTGGATAAGAACACTGCATGAGCCCACTGCATGACACAGGTGAGGAGTAAGAAAATGACCGTAGTTGGACAAACATTGCGGAAGACAAGTATAACCAGACAAGTACTTAAGTGGATCCCTCAAGAGAAACAGAAAAGGAAACGTATTAAACAGATCTGGATACGCCGTTTTCTTGAGGAAATTAAGGGCGCTAGATCATCATGTGAAGCCAGTGACCGGGAAAAACAGAGGGCAATTGTTGAGACGCTATGCTCCACGAAGAAGATGAGGACTAATTAATTAAGTTTTTGGTTATTGGTTACTGAACTGATGCCAAAGAACTCCGGCCAAACCCATGGTGCTCAATCTCCCCAAAAGATGTCGAAGGGTATGCATACTGATGGTTCCGGTGCCTCTCTGGTTAAACACACTTCTCTCTCTGCCCCTCAAGCTTCCATTTCTACTTGTACAACGTGTTACTCTGTTTAAATCGCTAGATTGATTCGACATCAATTTTAGTGTCGTCCTCCAACAGAAGGTAACCAATAGACCGAAGAACATTCCTAAAGTTAAGCAATTTGTACGCGTCAGGGCTTACAATTTAGTATAGTCTATATAAAACATCGTACGGTAATAATATGTACTCTAAATACCAGAAATATTTATGATCTAATTTATTTGTAAGAAAAAAAACCGCAAGAATCAAATGTGTGAGATTCAACTGAAACTGAAATCGATATACTAAAATATATAGTTGAAATGGCAGGTAGACTAACGAAGAAAATAGAGCAATATTCAACACAATCTTTCTCTCACATTATACTACCAGTGCCAAACCTGGAGGCTGACATCATATGATAGAAGAAAACTAGTCACGACAGAGATGAAGTGTCTGCGCAGAATGCTGGATGTAACAAGAAGAGACCGGTTGAGAAATGAAGACATCAGGAAAAAGTGGGTACAACATCAGTACTAGACTTCATCAAGAAACAACATCAGTACTAGACTTCATCAAGAAACAACATCAGTACTAGACTTCATCAAGAAACAACATCAGTACTAGACTTCATCAAGAAACAACAAATTAAATAGTTCGGTCACATAAGCAGATTACCAACAGACAGTGTGCTTCAAAGAGCAATGTTGCTCCGATACAATAGGTACAAAGCAAAAGGTCGGCCACACTAAAGGTGGACCTCAGAGATAACAGAGACGACTAAAGACACTATTTATGAATCGCACACACGGGTTCATTCTATAAATCTCGTCTTATCCTGACTCTGTGAGGCAAAACAGGATTGGAGAAACGAAAGAAACACAAACGCAAGGGCATACACAAAATCTACATCAAAACTTACATATCTTCAAGTTGGAACATCAAAGCAGTGTCCATAGTGTAAAAAAAAATGTTAACCCGAGGTCGGGCTATCAAGGAAATAATTTCCTTCAAGGACGCAGGCTTAATGTTAAAGGAAAATCATCGTGTGATCACCATTTATCAGCCAGACAGGGTTATAAGCATGGGCGCCGACAACAGTTTAAATATAAATAGTGTTATGTATATATATATATATATATATATATATATATATAAATACTCAAATATTGAATGAAATTAATAACATCTAACAACAATCAAACATTAATCATAAACCTAGTGCTTTAATAGACATTATTTATTATGACAATCACGTCCTAATATCACCAAACGGTCTCCAGTCTTTTGTTGAAAGCGACGTGCTCATCACGAGTTAACGTCATCACGTAACACATGCACATATAAATCATAGAATAAAACATTGCAACGTGTCAAAGGTTCCTCAATCAAAGTAAAAATAAACCGTTTAAATGGGAACGATTTACTTCATTGCACTGAGTTTCTCTATATAACTTGGTTCCACACCGTCGCAGATACAACTAAATACAAGTTAATAGAAAATAAACGAGGATAGAAATGTTTGTTACTGAACAAGAAGAAAGTGATCTGATTAAATGGCGCGTATATTAAAACATGCAGTTGAGACAACACGAATAATAAACAGAAAATAGAATAAAAACTTGCAAGACATAGAAAGATGCCTTTTAAAAATGGTCTACGTAAAAATGATATAAATTACATAAAACACGTATGCGTTACATTCTACGTCCATAGTTGAATAATCATCATCAAGATGCGTATCCTTTATAGGACGTTGTTCTCTTTGCAGCACATCTGAAATTCACTCTATCTCTTGCCAGTTCACCCACTTCGTCGATGGTCATGTTCATGGTTTCTTTAATATCTTGTAGCCATCTTCTTCTTGGTCTGCCTCTGCGTCCTGGGACCCTGCCCTCTAGTATTGTTCTTTCCAGACCATCGTGACGCTTGATGTGACCAAAGTATGTAATTTTCTGTATAGTATGTTGTTTATCAGCCATTTTTCTTTAACGTTTAGTTCTTTCCGGACATCAGTGTTCTTTCTTTTTCTGTCCATGGTATTCGTAGGATCTTTCTGTAGCATTTAGTTTCGAAGGACTGGATTTTTGTTCTTAATTTTTGTGTAATAGTCCATGATTCACAACCATAAGTAGTTACTGGGAAAATGCATGCTCTCAATATTTTTAATTTTAGTATTTTGCTGGTGTTTTGCCACATGTTCTTCATTGTGTTTAACTTCTTGATTGCTATTGCCAATCTTCTTGAGATCTTTTGGAGCAGTCACCGTTATTGTTAATTATTGAGCCCAGATATTCGTAGCTCTACACATTGGAGTTCTTCATTGTTTACTTGGATGTTGAGTGAGCCTTTTGCTTTGTCAGTTGACATGATTTCTGTTTTTTATGTATTCAAATATAGATGTTGGTCTTCACTATATTTCTTGGTCGTCATGATTAGGTTTTCCAAACCTTCTTTGCTGGTGGATAATAATACTGTATCGTCTGCGTATCTAAGCTCTGGTATGCATTTGTCGCCATCCCATGTGAGAGGGTCGTAATTCACATAGTTGTCATCGTCTTTTACATTCCTCATGATGTTCTCTGCATATATGTTGAATAAGTATGGTGACAAAATACATCCCTGTCGTACCCCTTTTGAATCTCGAACCATTCAGTTATTGAATAATAGTTGAATAATAATAATAATAATTTGTCGTAGCGCAGTGGCCTTAAGATGAAACACCAGCGGAAAATTTTGTCCTTCATTGAGGTCTTGCAGACATCCTTATATCTTAGCAGTAGTCTGCCTTGGTGCCTCTTCCCTTCGAAATGTTTACAAAACATTGATATATATATATATATATCAACGAGGTCACTACCATGGATGGGTAGCTTGCGTACCTCAATGATCGGGAAATCTATGCTGACAAAAGCTTTGTTCCTGTTAGAGACACCAATGTCAGAAAGGTTGAAAAATAGAGGGCAGACCAAATGGGACCTCGTGGTTCTCCAGGTCAGGGGTTGAACAAAGTGCTGACAACCCATTCCTAAACAAACATTGTGAAACGTAAACAAGAGACACATTTGTTGCAACGGGTGAAGGCAGCGAGATCAATCAGGCAAATGCTTTTTTTTGAATTAGGGAGATCAAACCAGAAAGGAAGTTTCCATACAGATGATGAACAATTTATCAACCAAATCCACATCTGTTATCCGATTTTGTACAGCGGTGGGCAAAGAAGACCTGTATTTCCAAAGAAAACGTAAAGAAGAGCTGTGGAAAGAGAGTTGGGCGATTGTAGCCTGACGTGAGAAGCAGTTGGTGAAATGCGTCAGAGCGGAAACAGTGGAAATTCTTTGTGGTAGCCATACGTGTCAAACAAGAAACAAGGAGATTATATAAATATAAATATATATATATTCTAGAAAGAGGAGCTATATATGTTGACAAGAATCAAACATAATATAGATATATTTATATATCTTTGTTGTCTGAAAGAGGAGACTAGATAATCGAATAAGAATTAGAAATAATGTAGACCTACATTTTCGCTTTATTGTTTGTTTGTTTATGGAGCCACGTTAAGCCGAGGCACACCCCTCCATCATAAGATCAACAAACATGAACAATAAGAAATATAAGTGTTGTCGGAGAATCTAATGTAACCTTAACTAATCAGCACATGTTCACTACAAAGAAAACTAGACAACATACAACTACACAAATTAGTTATAATGTAGATATGCATTTTGTTGTCACGAAGAGAAGACTAGATAGATAATCTGACAATAATTGGAAACTATCTGCAAATAACAGTTCAAGATAAATCTTTAATAAACAAAATAGTCACTAAAATAGTATTTATGAAGTCAAGAGCAGTGGCGGCTCGTCATTAAAGGCCAGAGGGGCCGGGCCCCACCAAAAATAATATGTAACTTGTATTTATTATTTAATAAATTAAGATATAACCTAACCTAAAGCCATGATTTTCCCGAAAATTTGTGTCTGGCCCCACCAAAAAAACCGATCACGAGCCGCCACTGGTCTAGGGTATAGGATATAAAGGTAGGAACTTTGTTGTTAAAGTCTGGTAATGAAGTATAGAGGGACAACTACTTCCAATATGAGGATGGAGATTGAGACCATTATTGCTGTTCTCCATTGGATCTCTAGTACTCCGTTTACTGGGGTCGTTGTTGTTTATTACTTTCAGTCGATGCTACGAAAGATCTAGAATGGCAGATTGCAGTATGAGTGGATGTCGTCTATAGAAGTTACCAACCTCCATAGATTCCCGTGGATCTACTGTCCTGGTCATGCGGGTGTTCGTGGCAAAGAGATAGCGGAGATGCTTGCATGGAAACCATCGATTGTTGGGGAGTTTAGGTAGATAAGGGGTGTTCTTTGGTCTCTTGACGATCTACTGTTGGATGAGGACACTCAAAAAGACGCTGAATCAATAGAGTGATTAAGGTAGTTTGGAATTAAATATTGTACAAGTAAAGCTGGTTGCTTGTTGGGTAGAGAGAGAGAAGTGTGTTGTACATGTAGTGCTGGTTGCTTGTTGGGTAGAGAGAGAGAGAAGTGTGTTGTACATGTAGAGCTGGTTGCTTGTTGGGTAGCGAGAGAGAAGTGTGTTGTACATGTAGTGCTGGTTGCTTGTTGGGTAGAGAGAGAGAGAGAGAGAAGTGTGTTGAACATGTAGAGCTGGTTGCTTGTTGGGTAGAGAGAGAGAGAAGTGTGTTGTACATGTAGTGCTGGTTGCTTGTTGGGTAGAGAGAGAAGTGTGTTGTACATGTAGTGCTGGTTGCTTGTTGGGTAGAGAGAGAAGTGTGTTGTACATGTAGAGCTGGTTGCTTGTTGGGTAGCGAGAGAGAAGTGTGTTGTACATGTAGTGCTGGTTGCTTGTTGGGTAGAGAGAGAGAGAGAGAAGTGTGCTGAACATGTAGAGCTGGTTGCTTGTTGGGTAGAGAGAGAGAAGTGTGTTGTACATGTAGTGCTGGTTGCTTGTTGGGTAGAGAGAGAGAAGTGTGTTGTACATGTAGTGCTGGTTGCTTGTTGGGTAGAGAGAGAGAAGTGTGTTGTACATGTAGAGCTGGTTGCTTGTTGGGTAGCGAGAGAGAAGTGTGTTGTACATGTAGTGCTGGTTGCTTGTTAGGTAGAGAGAGAGAGAGAGAAGTGTGTTGAACATGTAGAGCTGGTTGCTTGTTGGGTAGAGAGAGAGAAGTGTGTTGTACATGTAGTGCTGGTTGCTTGTTGGGTAGAGAGAGAGAAGTGTGTTGTACATGTAGAGCTGGTTGCTTGTTGGGTAGCGAGAGAGAAGTGTGTTGTACATGTAGTGCTGGTTGCTTGTTGGGTAGAGAGAGAGAGAGAGAGAGAGAGAAGTGTGTTGAACATGTAGAGCTGGTTGCTTGTTGGGTAGAGAGAGAGAGAGAAGTGTGTTGTACATGTAGTGCTGGTTGTTGGGTAGAGAGAGAAGTGTGTTGTACATGTAGTGCTGGTTTCTTGTTGGGTAGAGAGAGAGAAGTGTGTTGTACATGTAGTGCTGGTTGCTTGTTGGGTAGAGAGAGAGAGAAGTGTGTTGTACATGTAGTGCTGGTTTCTTGTTGGGTAGAGAGAGAGAAGTGTGTTGTACATGTAGTGCTGGTTGCTTGTTGGGTAGAGAGAGAGAAGTGTGTTGTACATGTAATGCTGGTTGCTTGTTGGGTAGATAGAGAAGTGTGTTGTACATGTAGTGCTGGTTGCTTGTTGGGTAGAGAGAGAGAGAAGTGTGTTGAATAAGTAGTGCTGGTTGCTTGTTGGGTAGAGAGAGAGAGAAGTGTGTTGAATAAGTAGTGCTGGTTGCTTGTTGGGTAGAGAGAGAGAGAAGTGTGTTGAACATGAACCATCAGTGTGAATACTCTTCGAAATCTGTTGGGGAAGACTGAACAGCTATGGGTCTGCCCGGAGTGCTGTAACGTCGGTTCAGTAACGAATAACCACTAACATCTGATAGCTCTGTACTTCCTGAAATTGAAGCTTATCAAAATTAACATTTACAGGAACACATCATATAGAAATAAATAACTGTTACAATGTGCATCCTAGCCTTCAGTAATGACATTGGAGAAACTTGTCGCTATATTGAGTTTCAAAGCTGTTTGCATGCAGTCCTGCAGAGTAATTTACAATTGTGTTCTTCAGCACGCTTTCGCATAAACAGTGGCGAGCTATGCAAATATTCTTTTTATTATCTCTCTCATTCAGTTATCTGTACCCTGTTAGTTTTACCAAGGGCATGGTTTCAATAGGTGTTACAAGTATTAGCTAATGTGAACTTAGAAATCTTGCTATGAAAAATTGTACTAGAGTTTTGTTGTCTTCTATGAATAATCTGAAGCTCAAAGTATGAATGGCTGATTGATGACTATATTGCAAATGTTGATAATGTTTACTTTAAGATCATCAATCATTATTTTAACTCTTTCGATACCATGAATGATATTGTGTTCTTATCCCAATTGTTGAATGATAACATAATTTTTATCACACATAGATTTTATCTGTACGTTGTTTCTTCTTCTTCTTCTTTTCTCTCATCCTGATTTGTTTCAGAGCGTCATGATAAGTAGAGATTTATAGAACGATCTTTTGTGTGTGCTTCATAAATAATGTTTTTCACATCCTCTGTTATTTCTGAGATCCACATATAGCATGGCCGGCCTTTTGCTTTAAATCGGAGTAACATTGCTCTTTGAGGCGCACTGTCTGTTGGTAATCTGCTTTCGTAACCGAACCATTTAATCTGTTGTTTCTTGATGAAGTTCAATACCAATGTTGTACCCCCTTTTTCCCTGCTGTCTTCATTTTAAAACTTCTCTCTTCTTGTTACTCCCAGTGTTCTGCGTAGACACTTCATCTCTGTCATGGCCAATTTTCTTCTATCATTTAACGTCAACGTCCAGGTTTGGCACTGAAAACATAGTGTTGGTATGAATAATCTGAAGCTCAAAGTATGAATGGCTGATTGATGACTATATTGCAAATGTTGATAATGTTTACTTTAAGATCATCAATCATTATTTTAACTCTTTCGATACCATGAATGATATTGTGTTCTTATCCCAATTGTTGAATGATAACATAATTTTTATCACACATAGATTTTATCTGTACGTTGTTTCTTCTTCTTCTTCTTTTCTCTCATCCTGATTTGTTTCAGAGCGTCATGATAAGTAGAGATTTATAGAACGATCTTTTGTGTGTGCTTCATAAATAATGTTTTTCACATCCTCTGTTATTTCTGAGATCCACATATAGCATGGCCGGCCTTTTGCTTTAAATCGAGTAACATTGCTCTTTGAGGCGCACTGTCTGTTGGTAATCTGCTTTCGTAACCGAACCATTTAATCTGTTGTTTCTTGATGAAGTTCAATACCAATGTTGTACCCCCTTTTTCCCTGCTGTCTTCATTTTAAAACTTCTCTCTTCTTGTTACTCCCAGTGTTCTGCGTAGACACTTCATCTCTGTCATGGCCAATTTTCTTCTATCATTTAACGTCAACGTCCAGGTTTGGCACTGAAAACATAGTGTTGGTAGAAAGATTGTGTTAAATAATGCTCTTATAGTGTTCATGGTGACATTTAGTGTTCATGGTGACATTTAGTGTTCATGGTGACATTTAGTGTTCATGGTGACATTTAGTGTTCATGGTGACATTTAGTGTTCATGGTGACATTTAGTGTTCATGGTGACATTTAGTGTTCATGGTGCCATGCTTGTATAGACAAGAGAATAGAGAACAAATATATACAGTTTTCTGACGAGTGACATACATCGTAAAAGTGCAGTGACATAATAGATGATGATCCTCTTGACTTCAACACTTGGAACCCTATCTAGAGTATAGAATAACTCGGCATGCCCTGCATACAATCAGTTGCTGAAATAAACATAACACGTAATCACAAGTACTGTAGTTTTACAAATTACAAAAACAATGATAAATAAGCAAGTTTCGACAACAAGCCTTTATCAAGCAAACAAACAACAGCAGTAACGAATTTAAATAAAAACATATGGACGACTACATACACATGTTTCTAATAAAATCTGGGAATAAAAACGAATAACGAAATAAATGTAACACAAAAACACACACATAAAAACTAGAAATAGAAAAGAAGAGAAACAATGAAAATCAAGTAAATATAACTTGAATACATGCAACATATGCCCATATAGATTACAAGGCATGAGTGAGGATAATCTATATGGGCATATGTTGCATGTATTCAAGTTATATATTTACTTCATTTTTCATATTTTCTCTTCTTTTCTATTTCTAATTTTTATGTGTGTTTTTTTGTGCTACATTTATTTCGTTATTCGTTTTTATTGCCAGATTTTCATTAGAAACGTTTGTATGTAGTCGTCCATATGTTTTTTTAATTTCGTCACTCCTGTTGTTTGTTTCCTTGATAAAGGCCTTGTTGGTCGAAACGTTGCTGTATTTTGTCATTGTTTTTGTAATTTGTAAAACTACAGTACTTTGTGATTACGTTTTTGCCAATCAAATAGTTTTACTGCAGTCTCATCTATTTTGGGAATAAACATAGCGAGCTCTGCCTTCTCTGCAGATAATAAGTTCACAAAGATGAATATCGAGAACTTTGCCTTATCTGCAATCAGTTGACGGAGAATGAACACAGAGAACTCTACTTTCTCGGCGGTATAATTGTGTAGCACAAAGCATCCCCTCATCTTCTAGTGGTAGGGCAGTCCTATCTCTGACTCGTGTCCAGGGTGGGTAGAACATCCACAGACATTCAATACTAAGTATAACATAAATATTACACGGCATTGTGTTACAGGTCAAGATCACAAATGCTGCTGGAGAGTACAATATTACTAATATTTTTACTACATCAGGGAACCATAACCGTATCATTTCGAGAACCAATGTTGACAAGTGGTTTCATTACAGAACTAGTCAACAAGATAATATTTTGGGAACCAATGTTGACAAGTGGTTTCATTACAGAACGAGTCAACAACATAATATTTTGAGAACCAATTTTGACAAGTGGTTTCATTACAAAACTAGTCAACAAGATAATATTTTGGGAACCAATGTTGACAAGTGGTTTCATTACAGAACTAGTCAACAAGATAATATTTTGGGAACCAATGTTGACAAGTGGTTTCATTACAGAACTAGTCAACAAGATAATATTTTGAGAACCAATGTTGACAAGTTTTTCATTACAGAACGAGTCGAAAACAGAATATTTTGAAAAATATTGTTTAACATTATTTTGGAAACATTAATAAAATGGGACATTTTTACGAACCAATTTGGCAAAAAACATTTTGATCGTTTTATATTAAAAGATGATTTTGGGTTATACAAAGGGACAAATTGATTAGTTTGAGAACAAGTACTTTATCGAATCTCTAAAACATCTATGGCTGTAATACTGTAAATGAAGAGTGGATAATATGATATGTCAGATCCAGTGGCGGCTCGTGATCAGTTTTGTTGGTGGGGCCAGACAGAAATTTTCGGAAAATCATGGTTTCGGTTAGGATATATTTTAGTGTATAAAATAATAAATACACGTTACACCTTATTTTTGGTGGGGCCCGGCCCCACTGTCCCTTAATGACGAGCCACCACTGATCAGATCTCTTCTCATACTACTTCTCATATTCCAAGGTTGGATGTAAATGATGGTTGACATCTCATGTTCTTTGAGATGATGATACGCTCAGAGATACCACTCACCGACCGTCTCTTCATATTCAGTTTTCTATTGTGCTGTCGTTGTCTCTTTATCTGATCACGTTCGGCATCAATTCATTAGAGGTTTTCTTCAATGTGTCTAGATGTGTTGTCAATATTTATAGGAAGCTTCATGTCCATACAAGTTACACACTCACAGATGCCCTAATTCATGCACACACTCATGTACACACATATACACACACACACACGTACAATTTATTGCAGTTGGAATATTCTTTAACAGTGTTTGTTAATTTTCTGATTTACAATAATTACTTAATATGTGATTGTATATCTTTCAATCGAGGGTAGACGAGACAGAGGAAGACAGAGAGAGGAAATTTTGGATAGCCTGAACAACATGGGACAGTAGGGCGTCAACATCTGAATTGATAACACACACCAACGATAGAGATTTGTGGAGGTTCATGATCGCCTACGCCAGCCCGCACAGCACCTGATGATGATACCTTTCAAATATTAAATGGATATAATGTATTTGAATGTTCATATACACACACTACACATGCACGCACACACACATACAAGCACACACACACACACACACACACTACACAATCACACATACACATGGGGGACTGCCTAGAGTAGTTGATAGTAGCTCGGCCTGCTAGCTGTGAGACGCCTCATAGCTCGGGTTCGAACCTACTGTCCGGCATTTGTTCGAGTCCCCTGGTCTTACTCAGGATGATAACATGAGTACCTCTGAAGTCGGAGAAAATCTGCCTGTATGGCGAGGGAATACTAATTACGAGTACATTGAGCACACGGCTGCCAGTGTAAAGTAATTTACAATGTGCACGCTGCTGCCATTGTAGAAATTGGAAAAACGGATTTTCACGCAAAATCAGTTTCAGAGATGAAACTTCGTCTGAGTTGAAAGCGGACGAAAGAAAACCGAAAAAACCAATCACATACACAGACATACACAGACATACACAACAAACACAAACGTATTGCAGCTTGAATTTTGTAACACGGTGTTTCGTAATCTACCCCCCTATACAATGTTTCTTAGCTTTGTCTTTGTATATCTTCCACATATTTAATAGTTCTCAATGCTCATAACGAACACACTCATTTACAAGAATTAATTAAGCGACATTTTGATGATCAGTAGTAACGAAATAGGGGAAGATTGCAGTAAAACTTGTAAATAGAAACACGTACAAACACAGTACTATAGTTTTACAAAATACAGAAACAGTGACAATAAACAGCAACGTTTCAACGTGTCGAAACGTTGTTGTTTATTGTCACTGTTTCTGTATTTTGTAAAACTATAGTACTTTGTTTGTACGTGTTTCGCTATTGATCAGTAGTAACCAGTTTTGTTTCATGTGGTCTTCCCCGTGCCAAAGGTACCGGGTTCGCTCCCTCGTGGAGCCATCTGGATATTTTTCAAGAGATCCCTGATCTCAGTGTAGGTGAGATCGAGCTCTTAGTCCTATCGGAGACGGACGATAAAACGCAGGTCCCTTGTTCAAATTGAGCACGTAAAAGAACCCTTGACAGTTTAAAATCGAGAAGAGCAGGCTGGAAAGCTGCTGCCCGGGCACAACTCAGTTAAAATAAAATTCGTACAAAAATAAATACACCATCTTTAAAATTACACCGACCTCGCCGGTGCTACGGAGTTCGTGCACTGCAGCTGAGATCTTCTCGTGTAAGAAAGAGATCGGAGCACACATGGTTACTCACTGAAATGCAATGATGATTCTATCAACCAATCAATCAAACAAATGGATAAGTTATGTGGCAATTTATACAGTTTTCCGCAAATATTCACTGTCAAACAAAACCTTTGTATCACCGCTGAGAGAAAAAAAGTATACGTTTTCAAGACTATTATTTGTGACAGGTAATGATAAACTTTGATCGCAGTAAACTATTCAAATATTTAAACAAAATACTATACAGAAAAATTAGATACTTTGGTCACATCAAATGTCATGATGGCCTGGAGAGAACAATATTATAGGGCAGGGTCCCAGGATGCAGAGGCAGACCAAGAAGAAGATGGCTACAAGATATTAAAGAAACCATGAACATGACCATCGACGAAGTGGGTGAACTGGCAAGAGACATAATGAATTTTAGATGCGCTGCAAAGAGACCAACGTCCTATAAAGGATACGCATCTTGATGATAATGATTCAAACATTATTTTATTTAACCTATTATATTATAATTGTTATTTCATTGTGCATGATGTCGCATGAAAACGATTTTCTAAGCGAAAATCTACAAATGTCTTGATCATCTATCAAATAATAATATGAAATGAGAACATACATTTATTACTGCTGACCTTTGTCCCCAAATATTGACAGAAAATTCCCAAATTCTTCTTTGACTTAATTATCAGTAATTATAATTCAAGTTTATAAAATATATATTATTTTCTTTTCTATATTACACCTTTTCCATTTTTCTTTAATATCTTTCTTGTTCCAGATCAAAGGGCGGTGACATATGTGATATTTTTCTTAGAACTGTTGGCTAGTCCGGAATATAACAACCTTAACATAAGGTTATATTAAATACCTCCAACGCTTGGTTTCTTTATATGATCACATTTTTGTCTGTGGTTTCTCTTTGTACTATGAATGTTCTGATTATTTCTGACAGGGTCGGCTTTACCATGAGACGTGATGTTAGTTTAATGACATCAGACATGATGTTAGTTTAATGACATCAGACATGATGTTAGTTTAATGACATCAGACATGATGTTAGTTTAATGACATCAGACAAAGATGTGAAGGGAGTCAGGAACAGGGATAAACCTTAAAGTAAGAGAGAAGAAATTAGACATGGAAATAGTGTTACCTTAATTGTTATTACTTTCATTATCAGTACTACATCAGCAGGATTGCAGATATCCATTTCATTACCAGTACCACATCTGCAGAAATGAAGATATCACTTTCATTATCAGTACCACATCTGCAAGAATGAAGATATCACTTTCATTATCAGTACTACATCAGCAGGATTAAAGATATCACTTTCATTATCAGTACCACATTAGCAGGATTAAAGATATCACTTTCATTATCAGTACCACATCAGCAGGATTAAATATATCACTTTCATTATCAGTACCACATTAGCAGGATTAAAGATATCACTTTCATTATCAGTACCACATTAGCAGGATTAAAGATATCACTTTCATTATCAGTACCACATCAGCAGGATTAAATATATCCCTTTCATTATCAGTACTACATCAGCAGGATTCAAGATATCACTTTCATTATCAGTACTACATTAGCAGGATTAAATATAACACTTTCATTATCAGTACTACATCAGCAGGATTCAAGATATCACTTTCATTATCAGTACTACATCAGCAGGATTAAAGATATCACTTTCATTATCAGTACCACATCAGCAGGATTGAAGATATCACTTTCGCTATCAATACTACACCTGAATGGTGTATCTGTTTCTTTCTCTGTTCGTCATGTAAGAGAACGTATTTCATTTGAACGGGCCATTTGTTTGTCCATGACAATTTGTCACATTTTTAAAATCTGCATAACTGACTATACTGATGTGGACAATACAATAAGAGAAATATAGAGATATATTATAAGTATCAATGTACAGGCAACACCACGCTATGCATGTCTACGTGATATTTGCTTCTAATGAGTTATTACTGAGTATTTTGTGCACGCATAATATGTGTGGCGTATCACCATTACTTATCACAATTTATGTCTTTTAGTAGTGATATCAGATATGTAACGATAACGTTGAAATTAATATATACGCCCTTGTGATGTCGGGGACCTCAAGTTGAGCAAAGAATGGTAACACTACAGCCTACAAGACATGTCGTAAGAGTTGACAAAGGTGGGTTTATGGAAGTTATCTTAGTAAATAAAAGGCATCGCAGAAATCGGATGTGCTGGTCTACTTGTATAACTGGAACAACGTACAATCGGTCTTAGGCTCAGATCACATACAAATCACAAAAAAGTGTTTTAACAGATGGTCGTTATAGAGCGTTCGAAGAAGAAATTAGTATATTCTACTAAAGTGCAGATATATTTCTAGTACATAAATTCCTAGTATTTTCTTCCTTCTTTTCGTTTGTAATAGTGTCTCTATATTCAATGTTGTCTCTTGTATAAACTTCACTGTCTTTTGTAACTCACACAGAGTTCTGTGTAGCTTTCTTTCCAGTGTTGTTTTATTAGACCAGTACGTTTGCCTCACAATAGCTATTCAGGGCAGTCTTGAAGTATGTGCTGTGCAGTCTGTGGTGCCTTGTCCAAACGGTTGAATTGTCAATCTTGAATTGTATATACATGTGGCTGCGGAGTCGATTGTGTCCTGTTCGGAGGCACAGAACTATTTCTTCTAATATCATAATTTTGTAACCGCTGTGCGTTAGTATTGGTGAAGTCTGATTAACGTATTCACTTGTTTCTTATGGTTGTCTCGTACATAAAAGGCTTTAGTCTGCAGTATGGCCATTGGAAAACAAATGTTGACAACCTTCTTGTATTAAGAAATTATCATAACAGTAGAAAACGATTGAGAAGTTGTGAAACTGAATGGTTTGGTAGCCTTGAAAATGAAAACCGTGGCATATCCTTTACATGACATGGCCATCAACAACAATAAACGAGTCATCGATTTTCTAGGCACCACTTATACGCCCAGTAGTTTGCCATTGCTTTCTGAACGGTGGGGTCCGCCCTAGTGGTTACCTGTGCCCAAATTGGGGTATAAAGAAAGAACAATTATTACCTACCACGTATGTCGTAAGAGGCGACTGAGGAGGTTGGTCGTGGGGCTTGCTACCCCACACCGTAAAAAACACTAGATGGCTACAGAACGGAGAGCGAACCGAGTAAACGCTGGCTGAAACCGGACACATCGCCAAAGGATAAGCACCAGAGTTCCAAATGGCGCTGAAGATGTGACGTAAAACACACCAATGATAAGGCTGCATGAATAAGATTTCCACATGAAAGAATTTATGGGGAGACCTGGTACATCGGTCTGGGCGGTGCTCGAGAGAGAGAGAGAGAGAGAGAGAGAGAACGGTGGGGTCTATTTTTATCGTTCATAAAATCTAAAGGACTAATTTGCTTCCAAAAAAGTCCGGCGAGGAGTTCGAACCAGGTACGCTTAGGTTGTGTTCCAGCTCACTACCGCTTCAGCTACATACGCTGACTTTGTAACTTTACCTGTTAGATATAAAATGTTGAGATTAATTGATACAACTGAGTGCTGGTAATGTGTTGTGACAGTATACGTGTTGAAGCGGTAATAGCATTACATTAACAAACAGTTTAATGGTTTTTTTAGAATAAACCGAAACCCGTCAACAGAAGGTCATTATCAGAATACAATAACAGTCATGTTGCCGTTAGGTTAGTTGTTATGTTATCATATTGGCATTAATAAGTGTATAACTACTGAGACAGATATCCACTCTGAAACTTCCACATATAACAATAGTTTATTCCGTTTCTTCGTGAGCACAGGACCTCGTCAAACATACGTTTTTTTAAAATAAATTCAGTGTTTTTATTATCTTCCTAGTCATCTTAATATAATGTGTAGTATATATATATATATATATATATATATATATATAAAGACATGACAGGCTAGAGAAGACCATCATGGAAGGATCCATACCCGCAAAAAGAAGAAGAGGAAAACCATGGAGAAGATGGATTCAGGATGTAACTGATGGTTTGAACATGACGGCTGCAGTGGTAGGACATCTGGCCTATGAGAAAGATAAATTCCGGAGGACTGTTGGGGTGGCAAAAGTTCTGCTCAGAACAAGCTATTTGATGATGATGATGATGATATACATATATATACATAAAAATGGATGAAATCAGAGAGATGTCTGGTTTACTACTAGTAACAATTGTTATAAGAAAGAGAAAGGGGAGACATGTTGGACATAACTCTGAGAAGAAATGATTAAAGAATCACAAAACAAGTCTGAAAGTGGAAGGCAAATGAAGGAAAGCACGCCATAGAGAAACCTTTGTCATAGTTCCCCAGATGGCAGCGGAGGAATGGACAGTTAGCCAGATAGTTAGAGTAGTATAATTAGATTATTTAATAGTTGAGACTATGTGTTGTACTCTCTATGCAGAAGTGCAACACATAACTACGAGACATGACGCTTTTGTGTAGTAAAATAGTGACGGTTTAGTAACAGTTGCTAGGAACAATTAGTAAACAAAGGAAGACCAAGAAATGCATTCGACATGAACAGACGTGTTAGCCTATGTCTGTGATACATCAATAAATATCTGAGTTGATAAAATAACATGGTTGTCTACTATGTTGTGTCGTCTTGGAATGAGTACTGATTAATTACAATTGGTTAAATAACTTAACAGAAGGATCATCCACGTCAGGAAAGCATATACAATAACAGGACAAAAATGTACTGAAGGAGGAATATACATAGGAGAGGATATATGGCAGGACAACACGTACAGAGGGATGAAATATAATAAAGGGAACGTACTCTCATTATCATCATTATAACTGAAATGATAAGTGAAGATAATATACACATCAAGAAAGAGATTTACTCCATCAACCATAAACCGGAGATCGAGAACCATTACAATCAAGCTGCGACCATCTTGACATAAAACTAGAACCACTACTGACATGAAGGCAGGGATACCAATCAAACATGCCTCCAACGACAATGGGCATACCACCCAATATTAGCCATCGACAATCAATGGTGGTCTCCTCACGTCGGCATAGGGGTGGACTATCTACTTCAATCATCAATTAAAGGTCGTCGGTAGGGGTAGACCCTACACATTACTGTCATACCACGGCCATCCTGACACTCGAACTCGTCATGGTTTGTCATAAGGGACCCCCTACAACACCTTGAAACGAATTTTATTGAGAGAGACGAGAAATATAGGATTCAAATAACATAGCATAGATTGAACGAGGTGAACGGAAAGTGGTATGAATTACAATTGCTTGCAAGTCTTATGTAACGTATAAAAGATACGAGATAAATATATACATATCGCCTGAGTGGTTACCGGGGCCCAAGTTTGGGGTGTAAAGAATAGGATCACTGTTACCTGCCACGCATGTCGTAAGAGGCGATTAAGAAGGTTTGGCTTAAATCGGATGCACATGTCCTAAACATGTAGAAGTCTATGCGTTTAGGGGCCTACCAAACGTTAAAATGTGCAACGTTAAAAGGTTCTTGGCAAATATCAAACATATCACAAAGAGTGATTAAAATTGGTCGCAAAGAACGAACGCAATGAAGATATATATATATATAAATTCTGATTTACTTTTCATAAAAGTTTCGTTTTATTTTCATATTTAATTTTTTCCCCCTTTAACATCAAGAACAATATTCGCTTTGTTACACTAGTATTAGAAAGAGTATTAGAAAGTGTTGTTAATGTTAAACACCAGGGTCCTTTCTACTGTTTACTTCTTGGTTATGTTGAAATGTTAAATATTAGTGATCTTGTCATACCATTTCATCACTTTTATTTTACTCAAGCATCGATGAAGAGAAGCGTCTGACCGATTGGATTAGAGCAAGGCTCCCATGCTGCATACCCGTGTTAAATTCAAGGATTTTTTCTGTTGTGGGCATGAAAGAAAAATCCTAACCTGAACAGCTTCGCATCGACTGAACTAGCCATGCGGCCATTACATGTTTCAGGCACTCGTCCTACTTGTCCTTCTTCTTCTTCACCTTCAACTCCCAACGGAGCACAGGTCTTCAATAAACTTCTTCCAGCTCTTAATCTCTCCTGTCATCCAACTAATTCTCTCCATGTTTTACCTATCCTTTTAATATCAGCCTCCAGCTCTGTTCTCCATGTCTGTCTTGGTCTTCCCCTACTTCTCACTCCCTGCGGGTTCCAAAACAGTGACTGTCTTGCAACGCTTCCGGTCGGTTGTACCTGTCCTACATCCCACTAAAAAGCGGTACTTACAGGCAGTAACGAAAGTAATCATTGATATATGGTAATATTTATATGTTTGCAGTCCTTTTTCTTGTGCTCTATCTCTCAGAGTCGTTCATAAAAACTGACGTGACATTTGAGTTAAAGAACCTTAGCTTAGTATTAGAGTTTTGTTTCATTTAATCACTACCGTCTTGTAATTTGAATCAGTGTCACATTCTGGTCTGGAGTTAGTACACTTAACATGTTAGTAAACCAATCACACCCATCAACTTATGATGGGGAAGATTGAACACTTATGGGACTGACAAGACGGCTACGAAGTCAGCTGAAGAACTAATATATTTTTGGGTGTTCTGTAGCGAAAGAGTTAAACCGTTTGAAATGCCTTCTGTAGGTCCTGGATTCAAATCGTGATCGGGTTGTTCGGTATACGAGTGCATTTTTTACCCTGGAGAAACCTAGGAGTTTTTCTACTGGAGCTGCATGGTTTGTTCTTTGTGCAAATACTCTCTGAAAGTGGCGTGCGATTTCTGTTGAAAGGAACCTAACCAGATGGGAATACACTGGACAGTAAAGTCATTCTTTCAAACGATTTTAAACAATACATTAAATCTGTCATTGAGCACAAGTTGAAATCGATTTACTTTTTATCTCCTAGTATTTTCGTTAGCGGGAGAATTTATTTCATTACTTCACACAAATTTATCTCAGTTTGTGAATATTGGAAAATGAAAGCAGCAACTGTATTCATTGTGTGCTACATTTTAGTACATAGATTCTTACATCAGATGTTGAAGAATTTGATTGTTGTACACTTTGTTAGAAAGAAGAGGAAAAAAACAGACACCATTCAAAACCTGTATATAGAGGAGCTTTGGTTCATAAATAACATCATGTTCCGGAAGATGAAATATTTTAGCTACATTAAATGTCACAGTGTTTTGGAGAGATCGGTAATGGAAGGCATGGTTTCTGGAGTACTAGGCAGGGGATGACTAAGGCGAAGGTGGCAGCAGGACCACAAATAAACCTTGAACATGAGCTGGAGAAGGCGGGAGAGCTTGTTATATAGAGTTCTTCAGACTGGCTGTGATGAAAGCAATGTTCCGCAAGGGGCATGTTGCTATTTGAACATTTTGTTTCCAACATTTTACGAAATCTATTTCTGTGTATTTGTTTAGTACTTTCTTCTTCTATTATCTTCAAATGTTGTATCATTCATTTTTCATGTTAGTGCTCAAACCTTCAATAATTGTAAAACCTGTTGATTATCTTCTGTCTTTCTTTCTTTTGTCGTACTGTGCTGGCCTACTTGTAGGCTCATAACTGGCACAACGTACAATCACTCTTAGGCTCGAATCACATATAAATCATAAAGAGTGGTTAACAAGTGGTTGATATGGAGCGTTCGCAGAAGAAGAAAAAGAAAAAAACAGAGAAACTGCAAAACATATAGCAACATTTTTGTGTAAAATAAACAATAAATGCAAACAATCAATGGCAAACAAATCTTAAAGCTATATAGACAACACAGCTAGTAATATTAAAAACAAAGCAAGCAGTAAATTGATATATATAAACTTCAGAATACAACAAACAAATGAGAATTTCTGAGTTAAAAAAAATAAATGTTTAACAAGCATCTAATATTAATAAGAGAATTAATCAATATAATAAATAGCATATCAAGTGAGACAAGAACACTCCATAATGTAGGAACAAGCAAAGAAACACGTGTTTAATATGCGAAGAAGCGCACATTCAGACACACAATTCACAGATAGAGATGTTGGGAACATATTTATCAGAAAATGGAACAACAGTTTTTATATTTGCTCCACGAAATATGAACAATTTCATATAAATAAAATAATCGTGCACGCATAATGTTTGGTCAGGAAACAGAAATAGAGAACTTACATTGCATATTATATGTTGTTTGTGTTCGTTCTTTTCAACCAAGTTTACTCCTCTTTATGATCTGTGTTTTTTTGCACCGAGAACGTGAGTACGTAGCGCGCCCGTTACGTTCCTACAGCATGTAGGACGGGAACATCCAATTTTGAAAAAAAAAACTGTATGTATATTAACCAACAGAACGCTAAATTGTACATACGGGTAACAGTAATATTTTACAAGAGAAATATCCCAATTTAAAGTACCACATCTGAAGTTATACTGTTATATTGTAGTATTGTTATTATATAGTTATGTTGTTATATTGTTATTATATAGTTATACAGTTGTATTGTAGTTATATAGTTATATTGTTATTATATAGTTATATTGTAGTTATATAGTTATATTGTTATTATATAGTTATATTGTTATTATATAGTTATATTGTTATTATGTAGTTATACAGTTATATTGTAGTTATATAGTTATATTGTTATTATGTAGTTATATTGTAGTTATATAGTTATATTGTTATTATGTAGTTATATTGTAGTTATATAGTTATATTGTTATTATGTAGTTATATTGTAGTTATATAGTTATATTGTTATTATGTAGTTATATTGTAGTTATATAGTTATATTGTTATTATGTGGTTATATTGTTATTATATAGTTATATTGTTATATTGTTATATTGTTATTATATAGTTATATTGTTATTATGTAGTTATATTGTAGTTATATTGTTATATTGTTATTATGTAGTTATATTGTTATATTGTAGTTACATAGTTATATTGTTATTATGTAGTTATACAGTTATATTGTAGCATGGTATCAGATCTGGTTGGTAATAAGAAGTCGTTCAGAGCTGACTCACGCCAATCATTTAATTGATAAAAACATCTTGATATAAACGTCGTTTATTAGTCTGTTATTGCAAACTTTACAAACTAAGTTACTTTGTATTGTAATCTATTGCTTTCGTTGTATAACTTTTTTGCAATCTATAATGCTATTTTTATCATCTAAAAGTTAATTGCATATCCCTTGGCAGGACTTTGCGAATCAACCCCAGCTTTTGAACGCTGTGATTTTTCTAGGCATTATTATATTCAGTAGTTTGCCATTACTTTCTGAACGGGTGGTGCCATAGTTCTTTTGCAAAAATTCACGCGAAACAATTTGCAACCAAACTGTCTGAAGCGTGATTCGGACTCAGAACGTTGGGGTTAATAGACCGAGTCACTATCCCCTAAGCCACAAACGTCACCTTTTTTTTAACCACCTGCAGCCCATGATTTAATTTTGATACTACTACCAAAATGTGCAATGATATATACATAACGAACTCTTGTTTTAATACCTCGAGGTATATTGGGAAATACTATGTTAGGCCCGTACTTTTCATTGACCATCGGCACACGATGGGTGATGTGGTCAACATCACACCCCGGCCGTCTTTACTTCTCAGGGTTTTCCTTGGTACCCAATTGAGGTTGGGTCGACCTGAGAATCAATACGGTCGAAAAATATTCCACGCCCACTGTGGAATTTACCCCGGACCACACTCTTAAGAAGCGAGTTAACTAACAATTTCACTACTGCGGTTCTCATTGATACAGAATACATTACGTAATACACAGAAATGTCAATAATTATCACATAACTACGCAACTTTGATAAACTTTGGTGTGTGTAGGTGATAAAGAGAAATATTTATCACTGAACTGAGAATTGTGACACATCTGATATCTTTCACATTCTGATACGGTAGAGACTAATTCATGATAATATCAATTTTATTTCAGTATTTGTTTGTTTTATTAGTTTTTTTGTTCTATACTTTCTTAACATTTGAGATGTACAGTGAGTGTGTTTGTTAGAGTTTATTTGTTTCCATACTTTCTTAACAGTTGAGCTGTACAGTGAGTGTGTTTGTTAGAGTTTATTTGTGTTAGTTTGACATGCTGTTAATCATGAGAGATAATGAATCTAACACTGATAGAGGCATTTTGGTGTTCTCCAGGAGAGCTGATATTAAAGAGATGTCAGTGTCTGACTTCACAAGACCCATTCGTAGCAGAACAAAGTATGTACGAAACACGAAGCAGAGAAACAAACATAGACTATTGCAAGGAATAAAATCCAAGTAGACAATTGCAAGATACACGTGACAATTTATAAAAAAAATCAACAATATTATTTGAATTTCCGATGGCTGTTAGGGTAGACAATTGTTTTCTTTTTCCGATCCAGAAGCACTTGAGCTTTTCAGCTCTTCGGCTCGGTGCCATGGACATCGTAACACTTCGGTTCGGTGCCACGAACACCGTAAATCTGGGAATCCGTGCCTTTTTCTGCCATCCCGCGGAATTGAACCCGCACACACAGAGGGATAGTCACCCGTAGTCCAACACGCTACGAACACGCTGGGCAGACGGGCATTGTTTTATTTTTTATTTATTTATTTTTTCCGATCCAGAAGCACTTGAGCTTTTCAGCTCTTCGGCTCGGTGCCATGGACATCGTAATCCTTCGGTTCGGTGCCACGAACACCGCAAATCTGGGGAACCTGTAGCTTTTCTGCCAGTCCGCGGAGTTGAACCCGCACATACAGAGGATTTGTCACCCGTAGTCCAACGCGCTACGAACACGCTGGGCAGACGGGCAATTGTTTTATTTAAAACCACACATACTGGTGTAATGTTTTATTTAAAACCACACATACTGGTGTAATGTTTTATTTAAAACCACACATACTGGTGTAATGTTTTATTTAAAACCACACATACTGGTGTAATGTTTTATTTAAAACCACACATACTGGTGTAATGTTTTATTTAAAACCACACATACTGGTGTAATGTTTTATTTAAAACCACACATACTGGTGTAATGTTTTATTTAAAACCACACATACTGGTGTAATGTTTTATTTAAAACCACACATACTGGTGTAATGTTTTATTTAAAACCACACATACTGGTGTAATGTTTTATTTAAAACCACACATACTGGTGTAATGTTTTATTTAAAACCACACATACTGGTGTAATGTTTTATTGAACATTTCTTTACCATGGACTATTGTAGTATAGTTCATATCAGTACACACGGTACATATCAGTACACACGGTACATATCAGTACACACGGTACATATCAGTACACACGGTACATATCAGTACACACGGTACATATCAGTACACACGGTACATATCAGTACACACGGTACATATCAGTACACACGGTACATATCAGTACACACGGTACATATCAAAACCAATCTTGCTGACATATCAGTACACACGGTACATATCAAAACCCATCTTGCTGACATATCAGTACACACGGTACATATCAAAACCAATCTTGCTGACATATCAGTACACACGGTACATATCAAAACCAATCTTGCTGACATATCAGTACACACGGTACATATCAAAACCAATCTTGCTGACATATCAGTACACACGGTACATATCAAAACCAATCTTGCTGACATATCAGTACACACGGTACATATCAAAACCAATCTTGCTGACATATCAGTACACACGGTACATATCAAAACCAATCTTGCTGACATATCAGTACACACGGTACATATCAAAACCAATCTTGCTGACATATCAGTACACACGGTACATATCAAAACCAATCTTGCTGACATATCAGTACACACGGTACATATCAAAACCAATCTTGCTGACATATCAGTACACACGGTACATATCAAAACCAATCTTGCTGACATATGCCTCAAGGAATATGATAGAGAAAGAATAATTTTTGTAAAAATACCATAAAAGTGTGGGTGTCTGTGGCTTTAGCGGTAATGAGTTCGATCAGAACCCTAGAGTACCTGATTCAAACCGCGGCGGGCAATTTGGAAGCAGATTTGTTCCTGTTGATGTTTACGTCCGATTAAAAATATACCTCACCGTTCACAAAGCAATGACAAACTACTGAATGTATAAGTGGTACCTAGAAAATCAACGATTCGTTTACTATGGTTGATGGTAAAGCCCTGTAAGGATATGTCATAATTTTCAGTTTTTGTTTCAACATAACAGTAGTTTCTGAAAGGAAAAGTAGCAGAAGTGAGTTTTAATAACTATTTCGACATTCCGATTCTTTGACCCAGTGGACACACTGTAACTATTTCAACATTTTCTGAGTCTGGGCTAAGAGGTCACACTGTATCTATTTCAGACCGTCATGACATCAAATAATAGAGAAAAAAGTGATGTCCCTGTCGAGCAGTGACTCTCAAACTGGAAGAAAAATGACATCCCATCTTTAAGAGATCATCCTGTCTCATCTTTCTGTTCACTTATTTTTATTTTATTCCGATCCAGAAGCACTTGAGCTTTCAAGCTCTTCGGCTCGGTGCCATGGACATCGTAACCTTCGGTTCGGTGCCACGAACACCGTAAATATGGGGAATCTGTGGCTTTTCTGCCATCCCGCGGAATTGAACCAGCACACACAGAGTGATAGTCACCCGTAGTCCAACGCGCTACGAACACGCTGGGCAGACGGGCTTCTGTCCACTTAACATCCAGAACGTTTGTTAACATCTTATATTAAAGCTATCTTTTCTACCTAACTTTGTCTGAGACTTTCATTCTTGTCTTTATCTTCTTCTTCTTCTTTGCGATCGGTTTTGTATGCTCGTCTAAACCATGAGATGTGTTGTATCCTTGCATGTCAGTTGTAGTTCCTCATGAGTTCTCAATAACTTGCCCTGTAATCTTCGTTCATGAGGCAATGTTTCGTTTCATTAATCTATGTATGATGGATAGTACTGCAGGATCTGATCTGGATTTTGTGTTTTAGTCTAACATGCACACTGTGCAGTTTGAGCAGGCGTTATTCTGTGCATCTGGTGGTTGCGCTTGCATAAATTGTATATTTCATTATATTTGACAGAAACAATCTAAAAGAAATTAATGTTTACATGGAAAGATGGACAGAGAAATCGAGACTAGATGCCAGAAGGCAAACGCAGTGACATACCAACTGTCACCACTATTAAAACATCCAAGAATTAACATGGCAGTCAAATGACATCTGATATACTACATATTTATTCCAACTCTCTGCTATCAGTGCCAAACATGGCCCATGACTAAGACACAAGAAAGAAAGATTACAACATGTGAAATGAGATGTCTACGAAAAGCTGTCAACGTTACAAGATGAGATAGAGTGAGAAACGAGAATATCAGAAGCATCGTTGGTACTATACCATGCATACAGTACATCGGGAAGCAAGAATTAAGTGGTTCGGCCATCTGATGAGAATAGAACCACATTTACTACCATCACGTGCCTACAATAATCGACGCTCAGGGCGCAGAGCACGAGGCAGGCCAAGAACACGATGGATAGATAACATCTCGCCCGAGTGGTTGAAATGAAATGAAAATCGTGGTATATCCTTTACACTATATGACAGAATCACAAATTTCTTACATATCATGTATGGCAGAATCACAAATTTCTTACATATCATGTATGGCAGAATCACAAATTTCTTACATATCATGTATGGCAGAATCACAAATTTCTTACATATCATGTATGGCAGAATCACAAATTTCTTACATATCATGTATGGCAGAATCACAAATTTCTTACATATCGTGTATGGCAGAATCACAAATCTCTTACTTTTTGTGTATGGCAGAATGACAAATTTGTCTTGAATTTCTGCATTTATAATCGTTTACATTCGTTTTACCCATTTCTTTTTAACTTTGGATGAGTGTATCAATGCTTAAAAAAGAATGTATTTATTCTCTCAAAGTTGTAAAGAAAATCCTTCTCGGAAGAACGTTTCACTGATATAGCAAAGAAGAGACGACTTATATACATGTATAGTTTATTGGTGTCTATGCTATCACAGTATTGTACTAAAGTATAACATAAAAATTATATAAACTTATCTCTTGTACTGTAACTCGAAAGTGTTTGCGTAATAAAGAAGAAAAAAACCCCGTGCCAACGTAGTCTCATCTGGTTCGACATTTAGAACGTCGCTGACGCTTGCTAGCATCAGTACTCTATTTAGCCCTAATCAAGAAGGTGACAATAAAAGGCTAATTTTTAAAACGTTTTGTAAACAGTTTAGTGAGCTACACTAAGAAAAATAAAGACGATTGTTCCTAACACTTACATCACGATGATTAGAAAGTACAAAGTATAAAGTAAAGGATACAGTTGTTAGCATTTCGTGTGATTTTCGTTGCCACAGGAACGGAGCAATTATAGGGTGACCCGTTGCAGTGAAGGTGGCACCGTGCATATGAACTATGAACTATAAAGTACAAACATTTGTCATCTTTCACTCCGACTGTATATATTCTAGCGACAATATTGGTTTCTTCTTTTTGTTGCTATTAATTGTTTCTAACAGACAACTGAGAGCCACGGTAGTGTAGTTGTTAGTGAACTCGCTTCTCATGGCTGGTGGTCTGGGTGCTTCCGCGGGATGGCAGAAAAGCCACAGATTCCCCAGATTTACGGTGTTCGTGGCACCGAACCGAAGGGTTACGATGTCCATGGCACCGAGCCGAAGAGCTGAAAAGCTCAAGTGCTTCTGGGAAAAAACCAAAAAAACCCATTCTAAATGGTCTTAAGTCGAAGAATTGACTTCACTGAAGTCGAAGAATTGACTTCACTAAGTCGAAGAATTGACTTCATTGCATCGGGTTTTACCCCATACGGCTCGACCACGCTTCGCAAAGTTAATCCATCTGCAAAGAGTATCACACAATGCACGAATTTTGTAGCTCCTGGAACAATCCTAATGGTCTCGTACACACGCGAACCTGATGGTCTCGTACACACGCGAACCTGATGGTGTCGTACACACGCGAACCTAATGGTCTCGTACACACGCGAACCTGATGGTGTCGATTCGAAATCACAATCTTTGGAACGCGAGGCAAGAGTTTAATAACTTAACCACAGAGACACGTAACCATTCTACTGCCTTTAACATCCCCGTCTTTCCCCACCCGTTGCTTTTTAACTGCGAAAAGTGTCGACCTCTCAAACATAAAGCCCACCTGAACCGATTCTGCTTTGAGAGACTGGCCACCACGTGATTT